>CM057818.1:19794269-20257129 GCA_030067965.1 Latrodectus elegans
TATATATATATATATATATATATATATATATATATATATATATATATATATATATATAAAACTGTACTCAATCGTGTCGGAATAAGGGAAAACACTGGAGCACCCACCACCAACTGATGTGTATGCAGAAGAGCTTTGTTCATCCCTGTTTAATAGTGGATGGTATCAAACCCGCAGTTTTACGCTCCGAATAACCAATAACTTGTTTACCCAAAACTTTGATACCACGATTAGTTATGGCTTACAACTTAAGCTATCACTAGCATTATATTTTAGACATTTGTTTTTACTCTCAATGTAAATTTCTTCCGGGAAGACTTTTTTATAGACAGTGGGCGGTATTTATGTGTTACAAAGGAGGAAACCAAGACAACTTCCAAGGATCCTCTGTGACTCATGTGCATGTATAAAGCAAAAGCTCAGCATCCATTATAACAGTGCATGAGATCCAAATGACACTCCGAAAAATATTTGTTTAGTATGAGGTTAAGATGAAGATATTTTCAACATCTCGTATTGGAGACTCGGTGGCCTGGTTGGTTAGAGGTCGTTCTCATTATCGTTAGGTAGTGAGTTCGAAACCCGGCTTAACTGAGAATCCACCGTGTTCGCTAAAAATGGCTTTGGCACGTTAAAACTGGGTGCGGTTGAAATGTCCCCCAAGTGAAATGATTCCTCTGGGGTGGCAGGCCAAGTATTGGGAGTCTTCTGCTGGGTTCCTGTTTTAAAATCAACAAAACTCCACCTGGTTGCTTCTATCTAACTCATAGAGCTCAACTCAAGGCTAGGTTGGTACAAGAACAACATATCGCGTTGGACCACCTGAAGACCCAAGGCTATTTCAAAGCTTCTGGTGTTCTTCGCGTAAATTGTTTCTTTGTTTCATTGATAATGACCCTTATTCTCACATGTCGAAAGTGAAAAGTAACCCGGAAAACTCCCACTTCGACAGAGGAGTATGTGGAAGGCAGATGTACGAAATAAAACTCCTGTTAAACTACAGTGGTTAGAATTGAACCTAAGACCTTGAATTCGAACAGTGCTGTCTTACCAATAGTCCATGGGGAACCCTCATAATACTTGACTGTCACCTGGACAATGATTCTTCCGGAATTCTTTTATCTGAAAGAAGTTTGTGTTTAGATATGAAAATGAGCTGTTAAGGGCCTATTCAGTGTATGTAACTTAAATGATTACCGATTTTTATATCCAACCGGGTTTAGAGGGTTGGTTCTGATTAATTCCTTGATGTGAATTAGGTTACTACAGCCGCCCACACTGTCTAGTGGTCAGCATGCCTGACTGCGGATAGGGAGGTCCTGGGTGCGAATCCCAGTTCGGACAAAGGCTCTACTTTTTCTCTCTATCCATCCTTTGTCCTTTCCTTGTATGAATGGGCTGTGAATGGCTACCTGCCCTACAAACGGGTACATATGGCATGTGTGTACTAAGAAAGTGGGACTCCACCCCAAATTATGGTTCGTTGGAAAAGTGGAGCTGTGCACCCATAATGCCAGCATAGCTGGCACAATATAACAACAACATTAGGGTACTTTATAAATAGAGATTTTCATTGTAATTTCATTCTGTATTTTTTACTATCTTTCTGCATTTTTTTCGGGATGAATTTCAACAGGATCGGACTGTATTAACGTATGGGAAAAGGGGAGTCTTGTTGCCATAATCACTGGAAAATTCGTAATGAGCCCTCCAGACAAATGTATATATCGGAAACTGAAATGCCATATAGCGTCTGTTCCAGCATAAATATACGTTTCTGTTCGAATGGTGACTAATGTGAATTCTTTTGCTCCATAGCTTCGATTGCCTGGAGAAGGTGTACAAAGAGGAGGCCGACCTGACTAACGTCGATCCTGCAGGCCTTTATGCGGCTGGAAAGTTCTACAACCTGCAGCCCATCACAACGGAGCTGGTAGATGGAGGTAATCTCTACGTTGCTTCTCATTAAGAGAAAAATGTCAAAATATGTGCTGTTAATGGTAAATACTTGCCTCAATGGTATGCTATTCCCTTTTTTCAATTTACTACAAAATGACGCCTCTACGTGCTAATTTCGGAATATTAATAAAAATTCATTAGTAGAACTTTATGCTTCTATTAGAAAGGCTTCGACATGTGGGTAATTTGATTAATATTGATTTGATATAAGACTTCGTTTCGACATACATAGATTCATATCAAATTTTAATGACATTTCTATTAATTTTAAATGGGAATAAAGATGCTAAATATAAAGCGAAAAATAGATATTTAAAATTAATTAATTGATAAATGAGTAAAGCAAAATGAAATCAGGGTCAATGAGCTTTGAAGAGCTCTACTCATTAATTTTACTCCTGAAACTATTTTGCATATCATTTGGAGACAACTTCCTTTCAACCTCGTGTCCTTTTTATTCAATTGATTTCTGATTTCATTTGTGATTATTTTATTAAATTTTCCTAACATAATAATTCTAAAATTCAAAATGCCTGTTATAAAAGAATTTTGTAAACTTTTACATGGTATATAGTTCTGCTCTGTTAGTAGTCTGAAGCAGTAAGAAGAGAACCAATGAATTAGTTTTACAATCAACAAGCAAGAAATTTTACAGCAAAATAATATAATTGTTTGCAGATTTTAAGCAGGAAAACCTAGTAAATATTACTGACATAAATTCAGAAACAATTGTACCTTCTTACAGCAAGGCTCGCGTCAAGCAGTGAAAACATCTACACATATCTCATTTTACTTTCAGTTATATTCTTTGCATATGTTATCATACAAAAGTATGTCCCTTTCCAGTACTTAAATCATCCAGATTTTGCTTTTTGTTATTTATCGGCTGATGATGCCATACCGATATGGAAAAAGTTTTGTTATGCGAAATAACAATAAGTTTTTTTTACGAGGCTTTAACGAAAGATCATATCAGTGAATCAATGCACAAAACAAAAGCAAATTGATGTTACGATTGATTTAACGAGGCATTCGCAGCTGGTATCCAAATCTATATCATATTCCACAAAGAAAGTCTATTATCTTTTGGTAATAAGGCCCCCTCCCCAGTCCATTTAACGCTTAGAAAATTGTTTTCTTATCGAATATCTTGATTTGCGTGGATTTTATAAAAGTGTCAGCGTAAGTTTGTTTTCTGTCCAATGAGTGCAACATGCGATACGGGAATCGTTCGATGGCTTTTAGACTCATTTCTTGAGTCGGAGACAAAAGAGGTTTTCAGAGAGATAGCCCTTTTATGCATTTTGATAAAGAGTTAATTTGTTGCCAGTGTCAAATAGATCTAAGTAAATGAAGTTAATCTTTGCATATGGAACAAGAACCATCTAATTACAACCAAATCTATTTCTGGTTGTCATCGTGTCGTGGACAAAGGAAATTCCATCACTACTGAAAGAGATCTGTCTCCATCTGCATGCATTTTGCTAGCGCATGTGTACAAAGTTTAACGTCATTCACAAGTAAGTGAAGTCTATTTTTTCATGTATTGCGAATCACTGTTGCACCAACATATTTCTCTGTACCTAGCCTAAATTTAGGACTTACCAGCCTAAATTTAGGATTGATAGGTTGAAGCAGATGGATGGGATTCTTTGTAGTTTTAGAAGCAGAAATTAAACAAAAAATTCTGAATACATGACCTACCATCCCTTAAGGCATCCTCGATTCTAAGGTATTGGGGATAAGGACATTGAGATGATGATCTACTGAACACATAGTCCAATCACTTTTAGTGAAAACGGTGGATCTTCCTTTAAGTCAGGAATAAAACTCACTAAAGTTTGATCAGGCGAACGATGCCACAAATAACCAGGCAACTGCAACCCCTGGAAAAATAGCTCAGTGACTTGCAGATGTTTTTTTACTTCTGTAGACTGGGCGACAAAAGACAATTACTTATTACTAAAATAGACTTTTATCTGTGTGCATTATGCTAGAGTGAATGTGTAAAAATATTCAAATAAGTAGAGATAAAGTATAAGAAAAGAAGAAAAACACCCAAAGTATCAAATCTTATACAAAGATACTTTATTAGACACATGGCTTAGAACACAATTATATTGAAAAGATCATGTGTTTGTGGTGCATTAAGATAAAATTCAAGTACTCGTAATTAGTATGGAGTGTAATCACGAGCAAATTCAAAATAGGATTTACCATCTCTTACTAGCTAATAGAAGATACAGTTGAAAAAGAATCGTCATGCCATCTTCCTGAGAAGCAAACTGCAGCTTTAAAATCGTTGATGGCAGTGAATGGTATATCATCCCACTAAAAATATTTCAAGCGTTTTCAATGAGATTTAGTACTTTAATCAAACCAATTTGTTATTACTCTTTTTCTATCAGTGGAAATTAGTACCCCAGCCAAATCAATCTTATTTGGAGACGCAACACATGAACCGTGTTGAGTCTCTTATTTCCATGTGAGCAATGAGCTCTTACTCTTTAACCCTTTTCATTTTTTTCTAGTAAAGTTGAATTTAAATTTTTTTTTAAGAATGAGATTAATTTATAAAAAGAACTTTAGTTTACTATCTAAAATTAATTTGATTTTTAAGACGTTTTTATTAGATTAATTAATTACGTTTCTTCCATCACCTAATAAGAATTAATCAAAAGTAGAGCTTCTTTTATATTTATTCTTATTTCTCATTACATAATATTTATAAAATGTATAATTTACACAAATACTAAAAACTAAAAAGCGAATTATAAATGAAATACATTTTGCATTAAAAATTAATTAAGTGCTGATAGAAGATATAATTCCCATTGCCTTGTAAAGGATTAAGATAAGTTGTTCCGTGAAATCTTAGATTCACAGAACATTTATGCAAAGGCTCATGGGTCACAAACATTTTCATATGTCACAAGAGTTTTGATGGACATCAGAATCGTAGCATTTTTGCAAAATATATGGCGATAGAACTGGTTCCGAATGGTTAGTGCTTTGACTTATAGTTCAAAGGCTAGTGAATTTTAAATTGACCTTAGGCCAAGATGCCTCTATCTAATTAGCTCTCGTGTGCAAAAAATTACCAACGAGCGACAAACCAAACTAAAGAAACCAAGATGTGGTGGTGGTGTGTTGAATAACCAAAACATTCTGCAAGCAGAATTCCGCCATCTCCATAGTCGTTACATTTCAATGGTAATGGAAGACTGGTTGAATGTCCTTTATTTCCTCTCGATGTACACATTTCTAAAGACACCTACCACCATGAATCAATATTGTACAGTATCTGCACGTGATTCAACCCTCACTTCTTCATTAGGAGTTATAAGTAAGCAGTGCTTATCTTTTAACGTTTCCTGATTGATTTTTTAAACGTTGTTGCTATCTCCTTCCCTTGATGTAAAAGTACAATGTAATAGTACACTTTGCTGATAGTTAAAGAAAATATAGAAATTAATATGCCATATACTACTAAGATTTAATATACATAATAATTAAATGCCAGTTTTTTTCTTAATTGTCAGTAATGAATAAAAATATATGAAAATATAAGAATATATTCCTGAACGCGCGCGCAATCATTGTAAATAAGAACTGTGAAATGTTATATAAAGTCCCTAATTCAGAACTGATCAAGTACATTACATCGAAATTCATCATGTTTCTTGGGAATGCCAGTAATATATTGTAGACCTTTCTTTCTCTTAGAAAGGAGATACATTCGTGGTAAAATATGTGATTTTAAAATTATTCATTTTGATGAATTTCTTTCTCTTTTAGAAAACTTCAGGTACCAAGGGATTGCCCTGGTGAGGAAGCAGTCGGACATACAATCAGCTGATGACCTGCGCAACAAGTCCTCCTGTCACACCGGGCTGGGGCGCACTGTCGGTTGGCAGATTCCGCTCGGAAAGCTGCTGTCCTCGGGTATCATGAGCCCGGCCTGCGACGAGGGAGAACTGGCCGCGGTCCGCAACTTCTTCGACGGCAGCTGCGTCCCTGGACCTTGGTCCTCTGACCCTGTCGTCGACCAGAAGCTCAGTAAGTGAAATCATTTACCGGTAGAGTAGGATTTTTAAATGTATAACTCTCTATTGTTAGAGTTTTATTGTCAACGAAAATAAATTTACTTAGAATGCTGAAGCATACAAAGATTTTAATAATATCTGAAATAAATCGTAAAAATATTCCTTTATTGCACATAATATACATAAATTCCAGTAATAAATTTGAAATTATGTATTGACTAAAGAATTTTACCTTTGTGGTGAAAATTTCAATTGATTTCAATGCAATTTCAATCAATAATTTTTTTCTATTCTAACCACTTTGCAGTTTTATGCGAATCCGTGATTGCATCCTTCTATTCCAGAGTCGAGATTTCCCAACCTGTGCAGCAGGTGCAAGGACCCATCCTCGTGCTCCAAGGATGACGCCTACGCAGGCTACGAGGGAGTCATGAGGTGCCTGTCGGAGGGGGCGGCTGACGTCGCCTTCACCAAAGTGCCGGCTCTCCGGTGAGTGCATTTTCTCCGCAGGGCTCTTCATCTATCTGCCCTTCTCTACGATGAGTTCCAATGGCTCAGTAGCTTCATGACACTTCCTGTTAAGATCGCGGCAAAGAAAAGCATCACTTGCCGCGGGAAGTGGTTGGGAGGGTGACCCCGCCGTGCTCTCCTTCAGTGGGCTGCGGCAGCTCCGTGGGTTGGGGGCTTTCATCTGGTCCAAAGTCCTTCCGCTTGAGTGGCGTGGACAAGGAGCGCAAAGCCCCAGCTCAGGAGTGACCTCGTCACCTGACCGTAATTCAAAATGACGAGGCACTTGGTGATGGGCGAGTATTCCAAAACCCGTTAATGTTAAGGTGCAGTCTGGGGCTCACTCGCACTGCTACGTATGCCTCTCTCTGAGGGGCTCCAGTCGGTCAGCATCTTCACGTCGCTTCCCGTTAAGATCGGCAAAGTGAATCATCATTTGCCATGTGCAGTAATTGTGAGGGTGACCACATTTGCCTTCTTTCAGTTGCGAGAACTCCATGGATTGGGGACGTGCTAACGTTTATCCGTGTCACGCAACCACTGGCGTGGCATGAGTGTGGAGAGAAGAGTGACGGCTCTGGTGTGACTTTGTTACCTGATCGTGATTCAAATTACGAGACACTAGGGGATGAGTGAGTATTCCAAACCCCTTAATCTTAAGGTACAATAAGGAGCTCGGCTGCATCACTAAGTATGTGTGTATGCCCCTCTCTAAGCTGACACCGTTTACGCAGTGGCTTTCAATTTAATGGTTCCAGGGATCACCTTCCATGTGTTTGCGGTGATGAAATGATTTTGAAACTGTAAGGACCTACAGAACTAGCCCTTGTGTGAAAAAATGCAGTATATATAAATAAAGCAAACTATATCAATGTTTTCCAACCATTAAATATTTCAAATTTCAAAACCATTCTTTTGATTTCTTTTTATTTATTTTTATCATTTAAGTAAAATACGTATATTATTCAGAAGTGTCTAAAATTTTTCATATTCAGATAATAACTATTGAGATAATGAAAACAATATATTTTTCTGTAATTCATGCTTTATAAATTCGTTTGTTTCTCACGAAGAGCATGCATTGAAATGTCATAGTAAATCCACTTTTTAAGAAGGTGTCGTTTGGCAATGAATGCACAATTACAATTAAATAAAAGATTTTCATAAAACTGTGTGACGTAAAGCTAACCTTTTTGCACGTTTTAACGTTGCGAGCGCAACATCTCAACATCATAATGATTTCAATAAATATGAATCACATTTTCATTCCTTAAACTCAGCTTTATTATTAATAGTTTTTTTTAAATATACTCTAAGTTTGGAGATGCGACTTTCTAAGGTGCGAGGACCTTCTTGGATCTGTGAGGAGGGCATTAGTTGTAAATGACCCACTGTACAATTTTCTAACCAATATGTCTATTGTACATTAGGATGAAATCGGAACTGAGCTGCATTTGAATATATTAGTGGCATCTTTTTGTATTTCAAAGCAAAAAACAGATAAAAAATATAAAGACCATATTTGGAAGTAAGCACCTTGGTGTAATAGAGATTTTATTAACGACAACTAATCACCCAATTTAAATGCCATTTATTCATTTAACCTTTTAATATTTAAAGAAAACAAGCCAGGAAAACAACATTTGAAAACTAGAGTGTAAATCACTTTTTATTTAATCTAGACAGATTAGAGACTTTGCCACTTCTTTATTTCTCGTGAATTAAAAATTCAAAAAAACAGTGAATAAATAAATGTTGCATAGAATTTGAACATAGCAAAAGAAAGCAAACATTTCAAAGTCAGACTGCTTTTATGGATAATGGAATCCTTATTCATAAAGTTGTGTTAATCAGTAAAAGGATGAATTTGCGTCATTATTTGGTTAAAGATTAAAATTGATTATTTCTTCAATTTGAAAGAAATCTCAAGAATAAATTAAGCACTTTTCACTGCGGAAGCACAGTAAAAAATGGCAACTACAAGAAATTGCAGCCACCTGTTGGAGCGCTATTGCAGCGGATAGTTCCAGAAAGAATAAAATTTTAGAGATAGGCTTGGCCTGTAACAGGCTGTAGAGCTACAGAAAAAGAAGATATATATGCTTATATATTTTTTCTACTTTTCTTAAGTATGCATTTGTTTTACTTTAAAATAATGTATAACGTTTTTACGTAAAGTGATGTATAATTAATAAGGCTGTGTTAACTTGCGTATTATATAATATTGATGTTAATAGTGTTTTAATTATTCCATTTCTTCAACACTTGAATCCGAATCAATCAATTTTTTGTTAGAAGTAAAATTTTTATGGAATTTTCTTTACCTTATAAGAATGCAGACTCCTGGTAACGAATAACTTAGCAAGCTTAAAACTATGTAAAGCATTAAAATTCTCCTGAATATTGCCTTTTAGGGATAATTTTAGAAACATTCACGTGTATCAAAAAATGAAAACTTTCAAAATGTTGCTATTTGGTCCCATCGTGGCCAGTGGTAGGACAGTCCTCTTCGGGATCCCAAGTACCAGTTCTGATTCCTGGCAATGTTGAGCAACAAAGAAAGACGTTGTGCTTCTGTTTTCTGTCTGTATTTTCTGGGCTACCTTACATGGGACGCATAAACAAGGCCTGGTGTCCGTGAAACGTTCTCTCGAAAGCCATATTTAAGATAGATATTAAAACGCCTTACATCTTTGGCGGTTAATCAATACATTACGCGGCAGCGAAAGATTTGCTTCCCTGCTTACCTTGACCTAGACTTACAAGTACATTGCCAGTTGATCTAGATGTAGTATAGAATTCTTCAGAATGAAAGGTTTTTCGAATTCAATCCCAGCAATTGTTAAACAACGGGAGATAGATATTACATTTCTATTTTCTGCACACACGCACATCTGTCAGAGTTTTATTTGAATGTTTTCTAGGTTTTCTCCCTTGCGATATGCAAATACGACCTACTCTCTGAGAAAAATCTCCAGAAAGCAATTTACGTGATGGGCATTAACATACTTTTAGTCTTAGGACACTAGGCTACCCACTAAACAGTAACAAAGTATTTACTCCGTTAACTTTGTTATGCGATACAGGCAACATTTGTTTTTCATTATTCAACAGTAGTTGGATTCGAACTTGAGGCCTTCTACACCGCAGACCTAGAATTAGAACAAGTGATGAATAAATAAGATGATTTCGCGCTTTATATTATTCCAATGATTAAAATGTTTCCCTTTACTTCTAGAGAATACTTGGAGAACCATCCAGATTTTGCGGAGGAGGCCGAGATCCTGTGCTTCGAAGGGGGGCGGAAGAGTGTCCTAGACGAGGACCCCTGCATCTGGGGCGTTCGCCCTACCAATGCCTTCGTCGCCAAAACAGGTAATACAAACACGATCCATATGTATATGTTCTCAATCATCAGCAGCTTTATTTATGGATACGGATTAATTTGTCTTGGAACATCAAATAAAATTACTGCTTAATTTTTTTCTAATTAAGTTAATTACTTTTGTAGCTAAAATTTCCGACTCAAAAGGGATCATAATATACCTTTCAGTACAATGTTAAGTACACTTTTTCCAAATGTTAAGGAAATCTGATAGTTATCTAGAATCGCGTTTCTGCAGTTCTGAAAAAAAAATTGTGTGAAATAAAAACATTTATCGAGGGATTTGCTCAGAAGTGCACTAATAAAATTCTATAACATTATTCATAAAGAAATATAATGTTCTCGCAAAAATAGGAGAGCCGCATTTCCCAATATATGTATCAGAAAATGAAGTTTTAGTTACATTTGAAACGTGTTTTCAGAAATCCTCTTCATTATAATGGATAAATTTATCTTAAGTTACGTGGAAGTGAACATTTGTCATTAACAATTGGAAAAATACTCTTAAATTAAGTTGAAGGAAAAGGAATAAGATGAAGATAGTTACACAGGAGAGATTATTGGTAAAAACAGCGTGGAGTTTTAGTTATACTTTGTTAAAATACATGTGAAATACAGTAACATTTATCACTGTATTAGTATTTTGATTATTATGTATGAAACATGCAGTTAATACAATAACCAACAAAAGGGTGTACATCTATTCTTAATTTTCTATATTTCTCGGTCAATATTCAGCTATCTAGATATATATTTGTTCTTTCATCTATAATTTACTACATGCTTTGAATATATTTTTAGGAAGATGCGCAAAGCTTAAATGCAGTGGAAATAGATGTATTCGGAAAAAAAAAAATTCTTGCAAAATGAGTCTAACACATCTTATGCTTAGAAATAGCATTTATTAGGAACATTTGATAAAATAAAACTAGACAAAAGTACATTGAAATATAAATACGTGCACATCGAGCGTTCGTTTGCCACCGCATAGAAACAAACACAGGTACAAAATAAGATTTTTCATGTGGGACGGTTAATTATAATTAAGGCTGGATTATTACAAATACGAAACCATTACACCAGTGAGACTGAAACTAACTCAATTGTCAACACTATAAATAGAGGATCTTGTGTGACTCATCAGGCAACGTAACTACAAATAGACAAGACTCTCCCACGCGCCACTGTTGTCCCCAGTCTTTACCTGGGTTACTTGTCAAAAGCACACATACTATGTTTTCGAAGTACTTTATTTTATTTGAATATATAATATAGTTAATTTTGTTTGAATATTAACATTTCATAAGAAGACCAATGTTTATCATTGAATTTAATTTCTGGCAACCTTAAAGTTGCATCGCTAACTGACGCTTTCACGCCATTCTTCACACAGCATTTTGTACCCACTGGAGAGGAGTTCAAGCAGATTAAATGACTCAGCTTACTTCATCATCCAAGCGAACGTACTGCTTTATTTATAATTTGTGTGTGTTTTACACTTCCAATATTTCATCAAGTCTCTTGCTAATCAGTGTATCCGTCAATGTACTTTCAAGCTGCAATCCACTTCTTATGATATGGAAATAAAAAATGGCTGTTAATAGATTTTATTTAATAGTTTTAGAAAAGCGAATTTCTATACCTTCTCCATGAACTAAAATTTCTCACTGATATATAGTTCTTCATTTTAATTTCTATTACTCTCCTTACATAAGTGATTACTTTCTAAGTGAAAAACTCTCCCAATTGGTGAGAAACGTGATCACCAAAGAAAAACATTTTAAGGAGTAAAAGTAGTTGCATTTCTGATGAAACACTAGTAATTGAGCGAAAAGCACTCAGTGTAAAAATTTATTTGTGAGAAGTTGTTTTAATGGTTATTTTATTTAAAAATATTATCCTCAAAAGTAAATTAGCCTAAGCAATAAATATAAACCTGTTGTGTGTGTGTGCGTGGTCGATAAACTGAGTACCAAGAATGCTTGAGAACTAAACACTGGGGGTCTCACGTTAGGCTGATCACCTAACTGAGATATATGCTTCGCACCCCACGGAGTTTAGTTTTTACAAAAGTATCGAAGCATGAGCAACTAATAAATTCAAATGCATTATGTGACTTGTGATCTTATTGGCGAGGAAGCATTCTACCTGAATGATTTTCAGTGCAAATGAGGCCTCATCATGATTAATAATTTCATTTTGTCTAGCTTAAAAGTTTCAATGAAAAAATATCATAATATGAATCCTTATAGTATCTTCTACCCGGAAAATTCGATTAAACATTTTATGAATATAACGAGCGAAAACTATTTATAATCATTGATGAACTCTTCAAAAATCTAATTTGTTATCGTCAGATTAAGTACGCATTTCTTGGAATTGAAAATATTCTTTTATAATTTAACACACACAATAGGAAAAAGTAAGAAATATCAACCATGGCTTGAGATATGTAAGAACTTGTTATTCTCTCAGATTCATGCAAGTTCACATAAATACAGTTAAAATATTTCACACTTATCTTATATGAGAAACATTTTATTTTCCACAGATGATCCTGAAGAAGAAGAGAGGCTTGTCGGGATCCTCCTGCAGACGCAGTCTCGGTTCTCTGTTCCTCAGGTGAGGACCCCGGAGTGGTACCGCAAGGTGTTTCTTTCTCACCCCAAAGTCTCTGGTCTGAGACCTGTAAGCCTTGACAGAGGAAATTATGCTACTTATTTAGGTAAAGAAGTTTTATCGAAGAGTTTTTTATTACTTTGGAAGATTTATGTATTTTTATATAGTAATTACCTACACTGCTGGCTACCAGAAATTCAACATCAAAGAGAAACAATCTAAAATGCATAAAACTTGAACGGAAACTGAAGAATGATATATTTGAGATGGGAGATGGAAAAGTGGTTTTGACGTTTCCGTCATAATAGTTATTCTTCATGGCTTATTACATTTTCCTTTAAAATTCCGTGAATGCATATCTTTCCCTTGATTTCTCGGAAAGAGGAAATTTTTTTTCATTATTAGAAGTGATATCATAGAATGAGGCGTCCCCAAGCTACTTGTGAAAACTAGTTTTTGACCCTTATTTGGCTGGGTTTGATTTACTTTCTCTCTTTGTCAAAAAAAAAAAAAAAGTACTGCTGACTATAATTTTGCTGCAATTATCCAATGATATTGAAAAAAGCGGATGTTTTGCCCATTTCAACTTCACTAATCATGAGGTCTGAAAAGCGTCATTTGATAACTGGGAACTTTTTTATGAAAAAAAAATTAAATAAATAAAAAAAAAAAAAAACTCTTAATATAGTCGAAAATATTAATGTGCCCACAAAAACTTCACGCAAAATAGAGCGGTTGACAAAGAATTAAAAGTTCTGCAATCCCATGATTTTCCAGTAAGTTTATTTGCATTTCATGAAAAAGATCCGGTTAATGGTCCTTAGAGCATTATAGGAAATATATAATTTTAGTTCCTTATAAACATGAACATTCTGCTATCCTAATAAATAAAATATATCATAAAATAAGAAATTAGTGGTGTTGTACCACTGGGGTCAGAAAAATGTTTTGTTTTTGGAGTAGAATAACGTATTCAGATCTTAATAAAGGATATTCTGAATCTTCATTTGCAGTTAAGAAGTTTAATAAATGATCGAAGGCAGTTCAAAAATTTAAATCTCATAAAATCTGCAATTCCGATAAAAATTCAGAAAAATTGCTTCATTAAACTTTGCTGGTGGTTCACCGTTGAGTTCCATCTGTGCTAAACTTGTTAATAACATTTAAAAGAAATTGATAAAAACCATAAATATTCTGAAAGATTTGTGAAACTGCACGTCAAGAAATTGCTTTGAGAAAACATGAAGAAACAATAAATTCTAATAATATTCTATATTCTCTGCGCCATCAGATTTGCACCAAGATTGACAGAATGCTTCAAATCTATGTAATCTCTAATATTTGCTGAAAAAAAGATCTACTCTGTGACTATGGCTGTTTTGTTCAAAGATAAAATCTATAAACATAGAAAATTGCAATTTTAAAATCATATCGAAATATTTTTTTAGAAAAACAACTACAATATATTTCCTCCAATAGCACTTATGTTTTAATTTTTTTGACAATGACATCAACTAGCAGTGAGCATACTTTTCCTGTCTCAAAAGATTGATAACTTATTTTCGAGATACAATGGGAGAAAAATCTTTAATTTTTAGTTGCTTCAGTAATTGAAAGAGACGTATCTCTTGATTATAGTAATATTATAAGAAACTTTTCAAAGCCCCGGAGCTCTGCGGTAGTGCTTTCTTCTGAACAATATTCTTAATGCCGTAACTTATTCCAGCGATTATTTTCAGCTATGGAAGCAATTTATACTATTTTTATTAATTTTGTTTAAATATCATAAGAAAATTGACTTTCTTATCCCTTGTCTTCCTGGTGTTGCATGTTCAATGACCAGCAATGTTTTGTATACTAAACATAGCTTGATTCATTTTGGTGTTCGAACAGTTTTAGTTTTTCTAATTGAAAGTTCATGTGTGTGTGTTATTTAAGTATTTAAAAATCTTAAAATAAGATTTTTTTTGACTCAGCTTTAATCTCAGCAGAAATCTAATTTTAACAGCGAATTTTGAATAGCATGTACAGAACATTTTGTGTTTAATCTTAGATTATTGTGTATAATCTGCTTTGTATATTTTTCTTCTATTGAGACTGTTGAGATTATTTAAAAATGCTTCTTCATCAACGTTTCTGTGAGCTTACTTTGTTCACTGAGCTGCAGTGAAATTGTTGGACAAAGTATTTGATTAATTCTTAAAGCTCCGCCTTGATACGCTGGAAAGATCAACTCATTTTCATTCATGGAAAAAATGTAAATGCTTTCTGTGTCAGTAAATCCTCGACTTTAATTCTGCATTGTTAATAAAACACCTAGAGTTCTTAAAAGATTAAAAGAGGACAACAAAAATTCAGAAATTAAGAATTGTTGTAATATGAATTTCCTGAATATCAAATATCATTCGTTGAAATCAAATTTGTGTAAAATTTCGGAAAGAAAATATTTGATTTTTTTTTTATTTATTTTATTATTTTTTAAATTTTATTGCATCGAAAATTCTTATATGTACTCCTCGGAATCACGACGCAGTCACAGAAGAATAATGAAAGTAATAATTTTATTCTAATTATTTTCGGCAGACACAGAATTCCTAGAATCATTTCTTTTTAAGTACTTAAATTTTCAATGATAAATGAAACAATAGAATTCTTATATTTTCCAAATTTTTTAATATTATTTTTAGTAATATTTTTTCGTTATTCTGCTATTGGATCCATTAAATGATAATTTTTAAAATTTATTCCAGATTTGTTTTCCTAATTTAATAGTTATCTCAGAAATTCTTTAATTTGAGGAATTGTATGAAACAATATATTTGTTTAAACCATATTTTTGTCTAAATTATGGTATGATTTTCAGCTTAATGTTCGGCAGAAATCGTATAAAATCGTTAAACGAAAGTTGCAAGCTTGTACTTTTATGGATTAATGATTTGCAGAAATTTTATCTAAAAGTCTTTGGATTTATCAAAATTATTTTATTAAATTTATAAAAAAAATTATTTAGTAATCCTGAAATTCATTTAAATTTTTTTTACTAGATGCTATTAAATGTAATTTTTATTATTTTGTTTGTTTATTATTTTTAATAATTTATTCCCTCACATTTCCTTCAATATTAGGTTTGAAATATTTTTAAATAGAATCCGTTCTTAATAAGATAGAGCATTCTTATTTAGTGTTAGGCTTAGAAATTTGAAATCGGGGAAAATCCTCGATTCCTTATACGGTTGTTATTCTTTTCAAACACTCAATTGGCGCCCATTGTGCGCTGCTAATCAAATTAAAATACCTAGGTTTCCTCTACTTGGCGAAAAAATGTTCGCCAATTGGCGAAGTTGTGACCGTTATGCGCACTTTTACCTTATTTATTAAAATATTCCCAAAAACAGAGGAATAATTACAAAAAAGACAAAACGCAATACTCGAAAACATAGTAAATTAGTATCTCACTTCACGATAACTGAAGTTCAACTCTATTCGTTTTTGCAATTATTGCCATTCGATAATAACTAAACACTTGCTGCCACTTGAAGCATGATAAAATAGTTACGTTACGCACAGATGAAGGAATGGAACACTAATTCTCAATGTTCAAAAATTTCAGGAGACTTCATTCATTCTATTCGGAAGCCTCAACGAGGCTGTAAAAGCGACGCTGCCTTCTGCGTCACTTCTGACGAAGAGTACGCCAAATGTGAGGAGTATTCTAAAGCTGCAGAAGCAAAGGGACTGTGGCCCGACGTCGAATGCGTGAAGGCAGCTTCCAAGGCAGCCTGCATGCAGACACTGAAAGAAGACAACAGCCAGCTGCTTATTTTGGATGGAGGTGACGTATACAAAGCTGGAAAGTAAGTCTGAATTTTTAATTAATATTCAACCTGGGAGGCAGGAAGAATATTATGCGAAATTCAAATATTAATTTCAATATTTGAATGTCGTGATAAATTTTCTAATTTTAATACTATTGAAGTTGAATACCATGGGTGAATGGATTAGTCTTCAGTTTTAAACATTACATCAAATTCAATTAAATTTTATAATAAATAATAATTTTAATTACCATATTTAGTTGTGGCTCTCTACTTACATGTGCACATTAATCTTTCCTAGATTTGAATGCCCCTCCGTTGGAATGGTGTGAAAATTAAGAGATGAGAGTGTCGGATCAGATGTCGAGCATATCATCGCTTAAACTTCGTTTAAATTTTACGGTGTTTTAGTCTAAAATA
This sequence comes from Latrodectus elegans, assembly GCA_030067965.1. Lineage (NCBI taxonomy): Eukaryota > Metazoa > Arthropoda > Arachnida > Araneae > Theridiidae > Latrodectus > Latrodectus elegans. The sequence goes on from CM057818.1 coordinate 19,811,021, forward strand.
AAGGGTTCGTTACGTGACTCACATAAAAATATATTGGCTGAGAGGCCCAGATAGATTGAAAATTCCACAAGGTTTGATATTCTTCCATTATGTGTGGAATGTGAACGCCACTGTTCACGTAGAATGTGAACGCCACTGTTCACGTAGAATGTGAACGCCACTGTTCACGTAGAATGTGAACGCCACTGTTCACGTAGAATGTGAACGCCACTGTTCACGTAGAATGTGAACGCCACTGTTCACGTAGAATGTGAACGCCACTGTTCACGTAGAATGTGAACGCCACTGTTCACGTAGAATGTGAACGCCACTGTTCACGAAGAATGTGAACGACACAGATCAAGTAGAATGTGAACGCCACTGTTCACGTAGAATGTGAACGCCACTGTTCACGCAGAATGTGAACGCCACTGTTCACGTAGAATGTGAACGCCACTGTTCACGTAGAATGTGAACGCCACTGTTCACGTAGAATGTGAACGCCACTGTTCACGTAGAATGTGAACGCCACTGTTCACGTAGAATGTGAACGCCACTGTTCACGTAGAATGTGAACGCCACTGTTCACGTAGAATGTGAACGCCACTGTTCACGTAGAATGTGAACGCCACTGTTCACGTAGAATGTGAACGCCAATGTTCACGAAATGTTCTTGCAGAAAACAATTAATGCCTTACTTCAGATTAAAGCCAATAAGCAATTGACGACGCGGTTTCAAAACGAAACGAATCAAGCCATTCCATTGTCAGACATTTTTCAATCATTTCAGATGTAAACACATACACATTTTGATATTTTACTCACGTATTACAATTTTTAGTGATTGTGATAGAGGTGTTATAAAGCGTAATAACAAAAAGAAATGGAGTTTATTTATTCTCACTAATTGCAGTTATATATATGCCTCGTTAATGCTCACCAAGGAAGAAAAATTCAGGGATATTCATGTCCCTGTTTTTTTCTCAAATCTTAAGATAGTCTAATGGAAAGGGATATAGAAAATCAGCTAAATGGGGAAAAAAATCTTATTCTTAAATACCAACATTTGTTTATTTAAAAAATATTTATAAAAATATTTAGCTTTAAATAATTAAGATGTAAAATATCTATTGCAATCTTCTAAAAACTAAATTGTGCAGGGAAACTTGGCGCACATATTTTCTATAACATTCCGACATTTCCTTTAAAATGACGATAGATTTAAAAGAATTTGTTAACAATCCTGCAATACATTAGAGTGACATTTTCTAATGAATAAATACTTTGAATTGATAAACATCTCTTTATAATGCCATCTTTTTATTAAAATCTACAAATTTTTTGAGAAATTTTGGTGGAATTCCATTTTGATAAAACTTAACACTAGAATTTTTAGTCACAATACGGACAAATGTTTACTTACATTCATATATTTCATTATCTTACATTTGTATCACATTTGTAACAAATATCATGTAGCGATATAGTTCACAGCAGTAACACAATAACTAATCCTTCTTAGTTCACAGTGCATTGTACAGAAATTCAATTTTCAGTTTCAGTGATACAATATTAACAATGAAAAGTTTTTAGAAAGTTGTTTATTAAAATGCTTTTATATGTAACTAAATTTTTCATGCAATTTCTAAAACTGGAATAAAGTTTTTGGATATTTGAGAGACAATCACAAAACTGCTTTATGATCGATGGAAACATGTATTTAAATTAGTTTGGAAATTTCGAAGATTCATTGTTTCATTTGACTGTTTCATTTTTGGTTATTTGATATTTTGCTGATATATATTTGCAAAGTAATTGCTCTGTAATTAATATATTCTCTCTGATACTTTTAACTGTGCAATGCTTTCTGTGTTGTTGCAGATACTTTGACTTGCAGCCCATCGCATCTGAGTTGTATGGCGAGTCGGATGCCTCCTATTATGCTGTAGTTGTCCTGAGATCTGCATCTGACGTCACTAAATTGGCAGAATTACGAGGTAACCTCTACTCATACGTCAGAATTACTATTTAATCATTTATTATAAAGTAACCAATAGAATTCTGGACTCTTTTTTTGATTTGTCATTAAATGAAATAAAAGTAGTATGAAAATAAATATATCACGTGGTTCGGTTGGAAGTAGAAATTCTAGAAAGCAGGTCAATCATGCATATTCACATGCCGTAACTGATACAGAAGCGAAGATAAATGGAAATGTCCAAGAAATTTGTTTAGTGCTTTTTTCTGTATGACTCCAAAATGGGCTTATTATGTCGTAAAATATTTAAGCTTTGAGAAGGTACCATGAATGTACACTGCAAGTTTTGTTTTCAAAACTTCAAAATTATACCAATGAAGCATATTTACGGCATGTCATCACAGATTTCTTAGCGACTAAATCTACCTTGTTTTAGCAGAAAAAGATTGCACGACTGATGCACATCTCCAGTTGTGCAATAACTTTGTGCTTAAACGTGGTTGGTAAAAGGCTCTGCACTTGATTGAGGTTACTTTGAAAAGTAACAATAAACCGCACATTCTCAAAATTTCCGTTAGGTCATTAAAAATGGCAAGAACTGCATTGGTTGCCTTACAATTTGTTTGTATGTGAGATCTATGGAAATAATATGAATTAAAAGCAAGATGTTTGAAAAAATTTTGAAAAATCAGCTTCTTGCTACTTTAATTTCTACTTTGCTTTCTCTTAGAAACAAGCCGAGCTGGCAGCCGAATGGTTAATGCTCTTGCCTTCGGTTCAACAGTTTGTGGGTTCGAATCCCACCTTGAGCATGGATGTTTGTAGTGGTTCGGAATCCACTTTAAACCATAGGTCCTGGTCTAATTAGCCCTCGTGTGCAAAAAAATGACCGTTCAGCGACAAACAAACCACACACAAACCAAACCTTAGAAACAAAGTGGAGGGAAAATAACTAGTAACATTTTTCGTTAATGATGTCTGTTTTGTAATTTCACTTCAATGACCTCAAAACCACTTTAACGATCTCAAAAGGTTAAGGAAGGGAAGCAACCTTAGAAATTGGACTGGAATTACTTGTAAAGTACCTAGCCAAAAAAACAGGAATTTGAATTTGATATACACAGTGTGTGTGCATATAGATATAATGAAGGTACTTAATGTTTGAAGGAAAAAACACCGCAATATTATTTTTAATTTTACCTTTTTCAGAAATTTGTTATAAATAATTCTTAATATAAAGAATATGTAAGGATAATATTAAGGATCCTTATTATTTCTTTGAATGGCAATGATGTGATAAAAATTGAGCTGCCTGTTTGAAAAAGTGTTTGTGTATATATAAGAGTGTTGGCATTATTCAAGATATTTGCGGGACACTAGGTGCATACTAACTAATATTGATATTAGTGTTAATTAGTACCAGAGAAAATATTATATCGTTTAACCTAGTTATGTCCAATTATACGGTCTTAGGACAGTGAATAAGGGAAATTGATTTCCTCTATTAGTTAAATAAACTTGAAAATTTTGGAGAGTAATAGAAAAAATGCATATATATTTATATCATATATATAATTTTCAGAATTACTATGATAAAAAAAATATTGCTTTTCTCTTATAGTACTTCATTAAAATGTCAGGGTCTATAACTATTGGAATTGATATTAGATTGGGTTATATTTATTGATATTTTTTGCCAACTGATTATATCTGCCAGCTGGTCGTTGTTAACACCCCAGTTGTTTTAAATAACGGTCAAGTGAGAAATGTGTAATCACATTTCTGTATCGGACTACATAAGTTCAAGTAAATGTGCATAATTTCAGTCAGTACGACTGACTCATATAGGGTTAGGTACCTTCCGCAAACGGAATGACCTTTCCCCCTACCAATCCATCGCTGATAACCACTGAGGTTGAAAGCAGTCATCAACTCACAGAGATCCGACTGGAGACAGGCGTTGCGAATCAAATTCAGACGCACAAAATTGCTGAGGAAACGTGACATCCAATGGTGAATCCTCAAAGATCGGGACAGGTTGGAAAATGGCTGAAATGGACCTAAATTTTAGTTGGATAAACAATTTTCAATGTCATTGAAATCAGTGCTAATTGTGACAAAGCTGTTTAGTTCGAATTTTTATACTTCATCGGTCAGAATGTGTGAAAAAGTTATAACATGGTTACGGAATCTTGTAAAATTACTTTCAAAAGTGTGCAGGCTAGATTTGTTTTTCACTCAACAATCATATTTTGCTGGCCAGGGCTAATTAAACCAGGATATACATTTTAAAGTGGATTCCGATCAAACAATCAAGCCTAAGAGAGGAATTAACCGCACGATCTATAGAACCGAAGAGTAGAGCGCTTATTATTTGGTTGTCAGCTCTTCAAACGTGGATTAATTTAATAATTGCAAAATATGGTTTGATTCGGAAAAACATCATTTCCACAACCAAGATATTGAATAATCTATCGATTTATCCGTAATTTGACGTTTGGTAATGGAAAAATATCATTTCCACAACCAAGATAGTGAATTGTTTATCGATTTATCCGCAATTTTGTTTGGTAATGGTGACTGGGCCACTTGAAATTTGTCACAATATCTTCCAAGTAGAATGTCGTTCCTGAGGGTGGGAGATTAAGTTTGAGAGTTTTTCTGCTGGGTTTCTGATTCTAAATTGAGATCCACAGTCACTTTCTGAATTACGACGGCACACTTATTATGTGGCCCACTATACCAACACTATCTTTTGTGGATATGTAATACTATAGCTGTACAATATTATATACCCACACTATATAAGTATTATATTGTATAACCACCCTATACAATAGTAGTATGCAGTAGGGATATACCACTAAATGACTTCAGGAGTAAGTACAGGGAAGCATGCTTGTGCAATAACAACAATCACTCTGTACTCACAATTTACAGTACTATTGTCTCTTCATACCTAACTGTGACACCTGTTGGCATCATGGCTCATTATTCTGGCATTTAGAATAAATGAATGAAAATATAACCAAACGCAAAATATTTTAGAGGTTATAAAAATTAATCAGCCAAAGCAATCGAAGAATTGAATTTGATTTAGAGTTACAGTTCATTGATAGTAAATAACAGGCAACTAATTCATTCGTCACAAAAGAATACGTCTTTTTCAAGCTAAGATAGGTTAAACAGCTTTTCAGTATGAAGCTTGTTATTCGCCTTGTGCAATCCTGTAATTCAGGCAACAAGTTGAGCAGAATTCTGTTCGCTTCCACTGAACTGCCAAGTCACAATATTGGGTTCATTCTGATTTTTCCTTTCAGGCTTGCGTTCCTGCCACACGGGTATAGGCCGAACAGCAGGCTGGCTGATGCCAATCGGGACGTTGTACGCCGAGGGTCTCATCAACTCCGAAGGTAGCTGTAATCACATGGACGCGGTAGCAGACTTTTTCTCAGCTGGGAGCTGCGTACCGGGGGCGAACGATACAAAATATAACCCTGACAGAGCCAGAAGCGCCGATCTTTGCAAGCATTGTGTCGGAAATGAAGAGGGTCAGCACAGGTAAGTTGTTGAGCCTTGCAATGAAAAGATATTATTTGATATATATGCTTAATATTCCATATTAAATATGTGAGTCTTTTAATATTTGCATCTAAATATTTGCTGGTTTGTAAATTAAAAATATTTTTTAGCATTTAGCCAAGTTTTTTTATTTTACTTCTGAATTTTATCTTTTCTTTTATCATAATCTTCAAGCTATACGTTAGATAGCTTCAAAAATGAGAAAAAAAAACCAGTTCAGATATTTATTTTCTCATTCACCAAGATAGTTTTTATTCTACAACAAATATACCAATATTTCTGGGAAAGCGTTATTCAATATATGCAGGAACAACGTATAGGTTGAACAGAAAAAAGTGCAACAAGAGAAAAATGTAATAACATAAAAAACATATGAATAAATGTTTGTACACACAGAAAAAAACATATAAAAACAAACGCAGAATAAAGTATCATATTATAGACTCCAGTATTGACCTGGATTTGTCTTTGAATCGCAACTAACGAAGAAAGACTTTTGTAGTTCTTCGAATAAACTTCGTCTTTAAGACTCTCCCCATAAGCCTCTTAAACAGATTAGCAGACAGATTAGTTACACACCTGTGCAGCCAAAGCAATCCCACGAGTCTACTGGTGCAATTGAAATATCGCAAACACGTCGGAGGGTTAGCGTAGAAAAGCAACATCAAATCGAGTTCGGGATTTCTTTGAATAGTCCATTGTTTATAATTCATTGACTTCATAATCCAACGAGCTCCGCAAAAGATTTCATACCTATATTACTTCGAAAATAAAACCTTATTTTTCTTCTTTAAAGATAAAAGTATTTCTTTATGGAATTTAGACATTCATAAAAAAGGTAACTGAGGTAAGCTCAATCCAGTCTTATTAAAATGCTTCATTTAGTTTATAAGATTATTGGATTCACTTTCAATATATAAGTATATTGGCATATATAAGTTTTCCTATGAATGTGGATTCACATTCAATAGGAAACTTATATATACCAACCAATATTATGCTTCTTACCTTTATGAAAGTTATTGTTCCAAATCATTGTCCAGAACTTAGGAATAACAAATTTCTTTTATTCGTAATCCAACAGTTCTCAACACTAGTAAACAAACTCACTTCTGCAGTTGTTGACTGGTATTTCCCTTTTGTGTTTTTTCCAAAAACAGACCGTTTTTCAGAATGCTCCTCTCGTGCATGCCCAGAACTATGGCCTTATGAAGAGCATGGGCAGAAGAAAGTGTGACGTAACAATCATACATAAAGTTTAATCTGCACTTCTAAAGTGGATTACACGTAATGTTAAAACTTTATGATTAATCTCTAATGTAGAGTATTTGAATCGCACCTAAAAATGAATTTAATCTGTTATCTGCTGAACTTATTAGAAATTTCATAAACTAAAATAATATGTTTTCCATTTAGAATGAATAAATTGCTTGTTGGGATCTTCGAAATTTTTTAACGAAGCTCCCTGCTCAGTGTTATATAGTTTTGCTGTTCAGACAGAGGCAGGATTACAGAGGCTCGAATAGTAATTAATAATGTTTTTCTTTCTCAAATATTTCCCTCCCACAAGTCTCAGTGGAGTCCAATGTGGATAAGGATGAGAACTGTCAATAGTTCCGAACACCCATTAAACTTCTCCATTAGAATACTACCACTGATGACCACAAGAGGCCGATGGCTCTAATCATGAAAAATAACGATGTCAGAATATTTGTACTGTACGAAATTTTGTACAGTACGAAACAGAATTTGTACTGTACGAAAAGAACATCAAAACATGTCATCCTTCGCTGGAGTATCCGCAAACTGTACTGAACTAGAGAAACCAAATGGCATTTTGTTCACAGAGATACCAAAGAATTAACACCTATTTCACTATTAGGTAATCGCTCTCCAATTGTTTCGTCAATCTGTATTTGGCGACATTTTTGCATTTAACTGTTGTGTTAAACCAAGTAGGAAGATGCTCGTTTCTATGATTTAATTGTATACATTTTCTGCAGCCTTACACTATTGAGGACCAATCCATTCTAATTCATATATTCTTGCAGCATTATAACAAGATAAAGGTTTTAAAATATGATGAACTCTTCCTATAAAACAGTTAATAATTAATATTTTCTGCTGAGAGAAACTAAATATTTTTTGGATTTTTGCTTTACCGCTCATCTTGGCCTGGTGGTACAACAGCGCACTTGGGGGACTTAAAGTTCTGAGTTCGATCCCAGCCACTGTTAAACAGTGAGAGATGGATGTTTCATTTCTGCACGGACCAGGCACGTCTATTGGAGTGCGTGCTCGAGAATTTTATTTGTTTGAGTTATTGCTGCGATGTTTTCTCCCTCGTGAATTATATGTGAATAATCCTCCCGGTAGATAATTTGTATTGTGGACTTAAAATGCCTCACGACGGACTCAGATTGGCCACGTATTCGTGATGTCAAAAGTATTTCTGAATGAGAATGCGGTTTTCACTTCAGTTTCTATTCTGTATTCGAATTCCAATGACCTGTGGCGATTACCTATTAACTTGTCTAATAGTTGACTCTGGCCATCCTCTCAATAGGTTTAACTTCCTTCTCGGACAGGGATTCCTGCTGTGGTTCGGAACTTTCTTGATAATACAAGCTTTGATCGAATGAAGAAAGTGCTTGTAAGAGAACAAACGAGCCACAATAGAATTTTTGCACATGGTACTGCATCGATTGAGGCTTCCCTTTCAACAAAAAAAAGGGATGATTTTCACATAAAATCTATCGTGACATTCACTTTAAACTAACTCATGTAGTTAAAAGGAATGATTTGCATTTGAAAATAATGACAGAGAAATAAATAATTGGTATTAAAAAAAATTTTTGTAAATTCAATTTATAAAAAAATTATCAAACGAAAAAAAACTCAACTATGTTTATAAAGCAGTATTGTTATGAACATGCCTGAATTTTCCTGGTACATTTTACAGCAAGCAAAGTTTCAAGTTCTCTTTTTTTGACTAATTAATATTACTAATGATCTTCATAAAACTTCCTAAAAATAATGAAAACTTAAGAACTTATGTAATTTCATTTTAATTCGGTAATAAATGTGAATTGTAATAAAAAAAAACACTTCCATGCTTTAGTAAGAACATTTATCGGTGTGGTCTACGTTTGCGAAAAGGGAAAATAGTTGTTTAAGAAACAAACTGATGTTATGAGTTTTTGGCTGAAACTGCAAAACTTAAACGGCGTACAAAAATAAAGGCTACTTGCATAGATTAATTGATTGATTATGCAATGTTTGGAAGATAAGCTTTTATTTTGGGGAACTTCTTACAGCAATTACAGATTTCAATTACAATTGAGTAATTGACATTTTGCTTTAACTTCTATTGTATTGTTTATTTGAGTACGTAATAATTATTTGTCTTGCAGTTTTATCGTTTTGATTCCCGAAACAGGTGCTCACGTGACTCCAAAGAGCGATTCAGCGGCTACTCAGGAGCCTTGAGGTGCCTGGCGGAGGGAAAGGGGGACGTGGCCTTTGTGAAGCACACCACCGTTCTTGACTACACAGACGGTCACAGTCAGTTGCCCTGGACAAGGGATCTCATCTCTTCCGACTTTAGGCTCCTGTGCGGAGAAGGAGGAACGGCTCCTGTCACTGAATTCAGCGAATGCAATTTGGGGAAAGTACCCTCTCATCAAGTAAGAACATCTTCCTGTCCCCAGTTATCTAGTAATAACCATTTCAGTCCCCAGTTATATAGTAATAACCATTTCAGTCCCCAGTTATATAGTAATAACCATTTCAGTCCCCAGTTATATAGTAATAACCATTTCAGTCCCCAGTTATCTAGTAATAACCATTTCAGTCCCCAGTTATCTAATAATAACTATTTCAGCCCCCAGTTATCTAGTAATAACCATTTCAGTCCCCGTTATATAGTAATAACCATTTCAGTCCCCAGTTATCTAGTAATAACCATTTTAATCCCCAGTTATCTAGTAATAACTATTTCAGCCCCCAGTTATATAGTAATAACCATTTCAGTCCCCAGTTACCTAGTAATAACCATTTCAGTCCCCAGTTATCTAATAATAACTATTTCAGCCCCCAGTTATCTAGTAATAACCATTTCAGTCCCCAGTTATCTAGTAATAACCATTTCAGTCCCCAGTTATTTAGTAATAACCATTTCAGTCTCCAGTTACCTAGTAATATCCGATACAATTCCCAGTTATGCTTGTGTAGGACTTTTGACACGCGCGGGCAATTTTTTCTTAAAGAATAAATTATTTAAACAATAAGTTCACATTTACTGCATTTTATCTATTTATTATATTTATTTATTTTTGGAAAATAACAAAAGTCAATGGTATTTTTATATTTTCTCTTGTGTCTTCCTTTTTTTTTTTCAAATGAACGAAATATACATGTGTTGAAGTCTATTTTCTTTAAATATTTTGAAACATTGAAATTTTCTCTCTGCTATACCTCTCTACGCATGGGTGTCCCTCAGACGCGGTCGTCATGATAAATATTTGGTAAATTAGTTTTCTCATGGGAAAATTGATGCCAGCAATAGGTGTACGAAATGGTGGGTGCTGCCATCTCTAAAGAAATAAGCTCAATAAGCAACAGTAGGAGGAACGAAAAGAAGAATGTAAATAGCAAACTGAGTATTTCAGCAAAATGTGCGGGGGGAAATTGTAGGAGGTTGAAGGAATGTTTTAAAAATATTATTAACTAATAAAAACTTTAAATATATATATAATCATCTATTTTCCTTTTCTTGCTTACATCTTGTTTTCTGATAGTTTGCTTCTCCCCCAAGTATCAGCTCATGCGTCCACTGAACACTCTTTTGAATAAATGAATATATGAAAAATGCCTATAAACCTAGAATAAAAAATTTATTCATTTGTTTTTAATAAACTTTTTTACCTAAAACTGCAAGAGCTGCAGTTGTTGAATAGCTTTACACCACGTCCCATTAATATCAGCATCATTTACCCTGAGCAGTGGTTGGGAGGGTGACCACTTTTATCCCAATCATTGGGTTACAGGAGCTTTGTGGTTGGGGGACGTTTATCTGAGACGTTAAAAGGCCTTCCTCTGGTGTGACGTAGACGTGGAGTCGTTGGGTGCCAGATCAGGTGTGACATCATCACTTGATCGTTGTTCAAATTGACTAGGCGCTTGGTGATGGGTGAGTAATCCAAACCCATTAACCTTAAGATACATATCGGGGCTCACCTGCAACTCTATGTATATATGTATGTACTTACAACTACAAAAAGAAAAAAATTTTAAAAATTGTCTTAAAGTTGAAGTTATAGCTTATTGCATAATCTAGTGTAAGCAGGAATGGACTTTCTGATATAGGAGTTTTTATTATCTGAGATAAGAAATGGGTCATTCAGTGATTAAATTGCCCTTCTTGGTAATTTGGCTTTAAAGTCCTTTAATTTTTCAAGTGTAGTTCAACACCTACATTTGTTGCTTTTTCATTCTTGTAAATTTGTTTAGGAGTTTATATAAAAATTTAGGGGCTGTATTATTTCATAAATTTCGGCCATTGAATAGAGGCCATGTAAGCAAATTATTTGCTAAATTTGGATGTGTAAAAAATTTGACAAAATAGCAATTAAATATATTCACCAATATTCACCACATGAATTGACTTCGGGAGGAATTTTTCAGGGATATAGTGGGCCATGTTTACATATTGAAAGGGATGAAACGCTGTAAAATCTTACCTACGCACACTGACTAGTCTGCATCAGAAGACAGAAACACATTAACCATCTCCTGTTTACATGGATGTGATCAAACACGAGAACTTACGGTGCTTCAAACATTTGACACCGCATAGTTTACATCCTAACGACTTAAGGTAGTTTTAATGCATTTCAATGTCCACCATAAACTTCCTTTTGAAAGAGCTTTCGTAGACAGTGGGGCATGCTTTACAAGGGAGAAAACCCGGAAATCTTCCAAGATTGCTCCTCTACAAATGAGTATACAGAACGTAGAATCGCCACATCCATTCCTCGTTGTTCAATAGTAGCTGGGACTGAATCCGTGATCTTATACTTCAAAAAGCACTACCCTACCACTTGGTCATAGTAATGACTTTGGCATCACGCAGTGTGCAGAAATCACAAGGCTTCATAACATCTGAGAATAAAAAATTAAAATACCTTATAATGACTCCCAGCTGTTAGGGCCATTTTAATTTCTACTACGTATATTGCTTTCTTCCATCTCTTCAGTACGTTGACAAAGCTGAGTACCAAGCATTCTAGGAAACTAAAAACTGGGTCTTCGCGTTTGGCTGCCCACCTAATAGAGATATATGCTTCGTAGTCTAAGTCCTTCATCCATAAATGATCTTTTCAATGTTGGACGAGACCCCCATATGCATTATTATGCCACAGAGTTTAATTTAGTTAAATTGATTTCGGGATAATTTTCATATACAGTGGGTTACATTCACGTTACGCAAAAGAAACCTAGAAAACTTCCAAGGTCCTTCCTTTACATACGTTCATGCAGAACATAAAAGCCTTCATGCATCTCTCATTGTATATCAGTCTCTGGTATCGAACCCGGCACTTCTCGCTCTAAAAAATGTGTACAATTATTCTTCCCTTATAGAGTTGGTTCAGTTGCATGAAAGTGCCATTCTTGTGAATTCGTATAACATACGGTTTATTTCCCGTGGCTTGTCGCATCCCACAATTTATCCATTACATCTCGTTCATATTTACAATATTCACATAACTTCAAGATCATTTCTGGAATTAAATGCAGAACAAAATTGATTCATTTTTGGATTCATGCCTAGTGCTGTTAAAGAAGCAACTTTTTTGTTTCCAATGCAGTATAAAATTTCTTAATCATTTTCAACACACTTTGCTTATACTTATTATTGTATTTTCTGTATACTTTCTAAAGAAATATAAAAAAATTCTTTTTCCCCTCTTAGGTGGTAATCAATAAAAAAGCTTCTATTCAAAAACGATTGGTTTTGGCGCGTCTGTTGGCAGACTCGTCAAAATTATTTTCTAAAGATTCTGCCTTCTATCGCCTGTTCGGTCCAGGAGATAAACCTGACCTTCTCTTCAAGGACTCCGCCACTGGCTTGAGGATCGTTCCGATGGATTCGACGTACGAAGAGGTCCTCGGTCGCCGGTTCCTGGAGGCGTCCAAGGCTCTCGACCCGAAGCTCTGCTGATGTCATCGCCATAACTGGAAAAGGGCAGGAAGCTCCAAGAAATAGAACTTTGTCTTGAGACTACTATTGCAGCAATAAAAATACATTGTCTTGTTTTTATTTTTTTCATACTCGATGTCTAAATTAAAAATGAAATTTAAATTTAAAAATTTATTTATGAACACAACATTTAAAAAACAAGAAAAAATTTCATAAGCTACTAATATTTTTAGATTCAAGATATTAATAATGGTAAAAACTTTGAAAAGCCACTTCATTCCAAAAGAAGCAATTATAAGACACTATATCTTCTTAACTGTGTATTCATTGTAGAAAATTTTCCTTGACTGACTTTATTTAAACAGAGGCACAGATGCCGTATAATCCAGGATATCAAATTTTGAATTTGGTGATTTTTTTGGTGGATTTTCTTATGTATATAGCAACGTGATTTTTATTACGTCATAGATATGGAGATCTATAAGAATTAAGCAGAAAATTCTATTTTGACAATCCTATTATTTACGTCATCGCGCAAATCACAATACGCCATCTTGACAACATTTCTTTGCTAAAAAAATTCAGACTTTGACATTTTGGATTATAATGCATCTGTGGCTAAACAGGAGTTCAAAATACTTTACACGATTTTGAATTTTCGATTGCTTGGTTATCAAACTTTGAAATTCCGTCCAATCAACCCAAGTTTCACCCTGAATTAAATATCAGTCAGTGGATGCCAACATCAAGTATAAATGATTGAAATCAATCTCAAACTTTCAGTCGTTTGGGAAGCAGTCGCAGTGAGCAAAAAATGAGCGACAATCAAGCACCGTTTCTAAAGAGCATTCGGCGATTTTTATTAAGGACTGAATAAAGGCGAATTGCAGTTTAAATAGAGTCTTTTGCATATTATCCTTAATCCAAGTAAGAAACGTATGCGGAAAGCATTGCTTTTAAAGAGAGAGAGAAACCTTTTTCAGTATTTATATATCATGCCGTTGCCGAATTCTGTGAAAAGAACTCATCGCCAAATGTTGAAATTTATTGATTGAACTCATGCTTCATATTTTTCATGATGCTTGAATTCACGTTTGTTAAACCATGTGAAGTGGTTGTTTCCTTCAAATACGACTTAATGCCAACACCACTTTATTCTATTTCCATTAGTTTTACGTTTTCCATTTGAAAAAATATTGCGAAAGCTTTCCTTTGTTATTAATGTTTAAAATTCTGATTTTAAAAACCAAAAACAGATATAGCTTTTAAAATATCCTGAAACTGTTACTTTTTCTTAAATAGAGTTTTTGGCCAATTCCAATTTCCTTATCTGGCTGCCTGGCTCACTTGTTTTTCTAGTGCCATTTTATGTTTTTTTTTTTTTTTTTTCCTAATCTGTCTTATAACTTCTCGAGTTAAGTTAGAAAGTTCTTCTTCATGTCTTTCCCAGTACATATTTGAAAGATATTTTTCAGTAATGAATTTGATGTTTTTGTTGTCAAGATTTTTAGCTTTGCCGTCGGAGGGCCTTTATCAAGCTACTCATCCAATGGGAACGGCGTATTTTAGATCCATGAGCTTGTTTCAGGTTGACAAAAACTGCTTAACCCATGACTGGCTGGTTTCGTACACACGACATGAATTTCACGATTAATAGTGTCTTTCTCTTAATTCCAAATAGTGGACGAATACGTTTCATCCAAAATGCTTCAAGTAATCAACAAACGTTAAACCCATGGCACGACAGCTTTTCACATTGACTTGTCTATTTGCACACTCACGCCAACTGTTTAACTATAATGCAGTGAGTATGATTCAGATAAGTGCCATTCAATTTAGGCGATGAATTATTTGGCTCAAAATATTCAAATACAAATTGTGTAGATGAAGGTTGCTAGAAAAATCAATTGATACTTGAATCTGTAATTGTAGTCGCCAAACGATTTCAAATGTATTCAAGCTTGCGCACTTTGACAAGAGCCGTTTAACCATGGTTGAATTGTGTGTGGTTTGGAACATATCACATTAATTCCGGGGTATTAATCTGTGGAAATCTGTAATCTGAAATTCAAAAATCGATGCACCAACATGCTTCCCTGTGCCTAGTCCAGAGTTGAGTTTTATCAGTTATGTTGTATCATTCGCATGAAAGTCTTCCTAATCTATAAACGAACACCAAAAAAGAAAAAAATACTCTCTAACACTTGGTCACCCGCCACTGGAAGTATTAATTCACATGGAGAACATTCTGACCCCGTCTTATTTAGCGTGCCCCAGCGGCCTTTTGTGAACACGGTGGATCTTGTGTTAAATCCAAATTTGAATTCATTACTTTTCGATAATGAGAACCATACTCTAACCAATCAGGCCACCGTTACCTTGATCCAAAAGTTATTACATTCATGAAACATTGATTGTACCGCCATCATTCGAACCATATGTAAGTTAACTCGTGTCTCTTGATCATTACCTAGCTGTTTGGAACACATCTATTTCGGGTGGTGACCCACTGTGGCATCTGTTCGCTTCATTCGAAACCAAAACTTTGCCAGCGTACACTTCGTACGAATACATGAATCAATTCACGAACGCTACATCATGGTTCGACAAGGTGTTTTACTTTAGCAGATGCAATTCTCACGTTGGAATAAATCAGAAAATAAAAGTAAAAAGCCATTTTATGGTGAGATTTCAATCGGCATCCACACTTTAAGGCTTTTTACTTTTAAAAACACGAATTTTAAATTTATATTAAAAAAAAACTGGAATGTGTGTTAAAAGTAAAGTTTTTATCTATTTGTTTCTCAGAACATCTAAGTTAATTTATCTGTTTTTCCACCAAATATTTTGAAAAACAATAATTAAAAATCGTAAATTTTGGAGTGACTACTTTTATTATTATTATTTATTATTAAAAATTTTTTTTTGGTAAAAATGGTTGACAAGATAATATACATTTAAATATTTAAGTGAAAATTACATAACTATCACAAACAATTATAATTAAATTTCAATACTTTACATATTTTGTGTGGTACAGAATATTATTACGTTTTTACCTACAGAAATATATAAATTTAGGGAAAATGGATGAATAAAGTACAGTATTGTTGATATATTTTTCGAGCTACCATTTCAAATAGGAGTGTTCGGTAATTGAGACCTAATGAAATTTTTTTGACTCTTGATTGTTATATATCTATCTATCTTATTATATTTGCTCTGATATAAATCCTATTAAATTTCTTATCTTTTAATATCTCCATTTTGTTTTTAAAGAGAGAGAGTCGGTTCGAGAGAAATTAATCCAGAAAACTTTCAATCCAAGCATAGAAACAGTTTTATTTGTCCACAGAAAACTAAAATCGTGCAGGGTTTATTTCATTTTTTTGTATCTTTTCCTGGTATTTCCCCTTCCCAACGAAACTATTTCCTTCAAGGGAAAGAGAGAATGAGTTCCTTCCCTCCTTTTTCTTAAAATTGCTTTGGTTTATAGAGAAATATTTGTAAGAACTTTCTTATAATTTACCTAAATATTCTAAGCAGATTTCCTCACCCAAACTTACTTCGTCTCTAAGCGAATGAGAAAAAAAGATAAAAGAGAAGCTGATGATGCAATCTTAATATTTGATGAGGAATGTAGAAACGGTTGGTTGGGTTTTATGGCGCAAGGTCCAAAAATGGACATGCTGCGCCAAGAATGTAGAAACAAGCCAATCAAATTAGCCTCAAATTAACCAAACAATATCCAGAAGAAGATATGTATTAACGTTTCACTTATATTTGAATGAATAAATTTAAAGGAAATCACTTCGTTTTTATCGTAAAATGTTTTATTTAAATCGATATTGCAATTTCAAATTTAAAAATTGAATTTTGTCAGATCAAGTAAATCCAAATGATTTATATAGGTGCATCATATATTTAATAAAAATTCTGTACTCGTTTCAAGAAATATTACAGAAATGCTTTTCTTTTTGCACAAAATGCCTTTACTAAAATATTTTAATTCAAAATTTTGGAACTTTTCATGTTTTCTATTCCAAAAAGAATTTTTCTTCTCGAGAGACTCTGATAAAATAAAAAATAAAAATAAATGAATTAAAACCTATATAATAACTGTGCGCAATTAATTATTTCAACCTTTTGAAAATGCGTAGCGATCAGAATAAGAGCCTGAGGCTTTTGTGAAGCCTTTTAATGCCCACTAAGTAATGTTCTTAAGAGCTTTTCACTGTCAGAAGGTCACGTGTCTTAAGGGAGGACACTCTGACAGCAACCATCTCGACAAAAGCGCAACATTCATCTGCCGTTCTTTTTTAATAGCTGGGCACGAACCGAACATTTCTCTCTAAAGAAGTAGTCCCTATCACTTGGCGACACGGTGAGCCAATTTCAGATATCTTAACACCATGCAGTGTAGAGCCTATTGCTGTTCGTTGTAAGCTGCTTATACGTCCATTGCTAAGTTGCTATTAGGCAGGACTTTTTATTGATTCACGTTCACATGTCGCAAGGAAGGAAACCCAGAAAATTTCCAAGCACTCACCCCGACAAAAACGCAACATCCATCTCCTTTGCTGAACAATGGCTAGGATCAAACAATGGACCTTTCACTCTGAAGAATAGAGTCTAATAAATAGACCATGTTTATTTAATTATATATATAATTTAATGAAATTATAATATTTCATAAACAATATTAAACTAATATTATAATTTCGCTATTTCTTCATGGTTGAACAGATTATTGCAGTATAAACAGGCTTGAAAATAAGAGTTTAAAAAACATTTAAGGCAGAAAGAAACAAAATTTTCTTATTTTTTTAAATTAAACTACCTTAAATTAAGTTCGTTTCACTGAATACATGTTTGATCCTAATCGGAACTTTGGCTCTGACATTATGGAAGAAATGATTGTTGCATCAACTATGATTTATAACCAATCCCATATATTGATGAATTAAGTTTGATTTACAAACTTGGAGGATATAGTCCAATGGGAAAAAGATACTTAAGATGTGAAAATATGATAGAAGAGGACAATTCGACTGTGCCTGTCAGAACATCCGCCTCCAATTCTTCAACAGTCATTGGAATCGAATCTGAGATCCCCTGCAATGAGCTCGGTAATAACGCTGGGCTACCAACGGGACCTCTGAACATTTCCTTCATAATGTTCTGAAGAAATGCGGATGGTGGGCGGTGAGAAGAGCCTTGCTGAGACAGTGCAGATCAAAATAGTAATAGTATGTTAAGTCTGCTGTCATAAAATGCGTGAACATTGAAAACAGTACTGTCTCGTTTAACTTAGTTTGTGAAAAATTGTTTCATATTATCTCCTAATCTCATTTTATGTTGTGCTGTAAAAGTAAGGATACAGGATTCGTGAAGAGCCATTAAGTCCTTCATGATAAATAGAATTCTTCAAATTAAACTAGAATCACCTAGTGAATGGATCAAGTGCTTTCAAAGAATTTATTCCCTCTTCAAATTTTTTGATTTTATTCTGTGAAGTGTCCGGAAGCTTGCAAGAAGTGAACTCAGAAGAAGGTTCTAAAGATAACTGGAGTTCCAGATATTGGTGGAGAGATAGGCTTCTAATCCTTAATTCTAACTCGCAATATTATTTCAGAAATGAGCATATTACAGCCAACTTGGCAATGACTACCATCAACCACTAAATAAAATTTTTGGCCTTTAATTTTTATAATAACCTGAGTAAAATAAATAACTCTGAAGTAATAGCACTTGAACCATACAACCCTTACGAACTAAAAAATTTCCATAGACCGAGGGCAGTCCTTCGATTCAAACCAACTACCTGTATCTGAACAATTTAATTACATTCAATTAAAATTTTGTAGATTATAATGAAATAAAATAATATTATCATATATTTAATTACAACTAATAAGGTACATACAATATTTATATAATTCGAGAATTTGCTTGAAGTTAATTACAAATTTATAATGGAGCTTATACCATATGGTTAAGATCAGTGTTTAGTCGAAATTTTAATCTATAATACACCACATAATTTTCTTGTATATTATAGTGTTCAGATATCTTCGCCAGAGGGCGTGTCGATCCCTCACCTCAGTTGTAAAAATACAAAATAAGAGAGAGAAAGAAGCGTTCCTCCATCTGACGCGCGAGGTCGGTTGTAATTATTTTACATCCAATATTACGTTGCAAATATATTCAATTTTATGTTTAGTAAACTGTGTCGTTCAAACAAGCGGATTATTTATTCATAATAATTATTATTTATTTATTCATAAGAACCACCAAACGAACCAAAGTTCCATAAGATGGGAAATTACATATATATTAATGGATTATTAATAATGAATGAAAAATGTATGTGTATATCAGAATCATTGTACCTAATGCTGCATTCCTGTTAATTCTTTTTGCCATGCTATTTATTTATGTGGTGAAATTATAGATTAAAATTTCGACTAAACACTGATCTTAACCATATGGGTATAAGCTCCATTATAAATTTGTAATTAACCTCAAGCAAATTCTTGAATTATATAAATATTGTATGTACCTTATTAGTTGTAATTAAATATATGATATAAAGTGACCATGTAAAGATTCCTGCGAGTACTTAAATTATAATCGACTTGTGATTGGAAACCCTTATTATCCTATCTATCATTATGTGTATATATTAGGTGCCTTCCAGTAGCTACAAAAAGAGGTAAGTGGCCCTTGATTAGACACCTCATCCATCCATTAGACCTACGAGTGAGACTGGGGAGACATACGATGTTCAGTTTCTGGTAGTTGGCCAATCCTGAAAGAGTCCCAGAGCGGAAACGTTGAAGAGACCGGGAAGAAGTGGAATGAGCGATTTCAAACTCTTGATCACGGATATTGTCGTCAGATCTCGAGCCAGAACACCCCGAGCTCTCTCCTGACAGGATAATCGAAGTCGTAGAGTGATTTTTCTAGATTGTTTCCTCAATACTTGCGAGGAGCTTCCCCAGATCCGGAATTGCAGCGGTTACAGTATTCGGAGAATTAATCCGTTTTCCTGGAGCCTTATGTATCTTGATTATTATGTAAATAAATATTTAGTCAAGAATATCAAATGATGTGAGCCTGATTCCTTATCTGTCGTGTTTGTCTTTGGCTCAGCCTTCCCAGACTGAGTATGCTATAATAGCAATTATTCAATCTATTCTTTCAGACAACTTGTTGTTTTTGCATGCCCCCAAGGTCAGCCCATGAGCGCGTACACCTTAAAAAATCCAGTACCATGATTGAATTCTCTATCAGATCACTCCCGGAGAGACCAAGGCATTGAAGCATATGTTCAGGAGAGGCCTGTTCATTTAAGCACTTGGATCAAATTTCGAATTTCTTCGTTCCCTCGACGAATTTGAAGTTATTAAGATGGCCACTTTTGAAACGGGCAATAGCCGTTTGTTCTTGTCTATTAAGACCAGTAGCCAGGGAAGAACCAGGCAACTTTCTGTAGACATTATAACAATGGTGTCAACTTTTACTTTGAAGGGAAAGCTAGGCGAATGGCGACCTTCATGTTCATGCTATTTGTATCATAAAAAGTATATATTTATGTTATAAAGGTAGGTTCATCAAAATACCGAGCATCTTCAACGTCTTTGAGCTTAATTGCAGAAATATTTTTCATTAAATTTATATAGATATATATTTATTGATATAGCTTTGCTTTTTTTGCTTTCGGTAATTTATGAATAACACTCTTTGTTTTTCTCTCCCGAAATTCTATTCCCTTTACTATTTGACTGTATATTTTAACTGTATTGAATGGCAGCAGCTATATGCGCTATAACAGAGCGCAGAACATTTATGAAATAAAATGTGATTTGTAATCATATTTTCTTCAATACGCAGTATACTCATCACATCGATTAATATTAGCTATATTCTAACAGCGCAAAATATAAAAGTCATATTGAGTCATCTTATCCAAGCAAATGATATTTTGACATCATATCTAAGAAAGGAATCAGTTTAAATAATGGTATGTCCTTGGTAAGTGATTTTTAGCATGGATTTGATATATTTGCCTAGAATGCAGTGTAAAATTATACAGTATCATTTGTTTATAGGTTGTGATAACGCAGCTTGGAAATAGGCGATATTGATCTATGTGTCCCGTCTAAGAGATGCATGAAATTTTTAAATATAACACCATTCCTTTTAAATAATTTCATATCACTTGTAAGTGATATTTGTTGTTGTTGTTACTTATATCAGATTATCTAGTTAGGCTAGACAACCCCCATAAAACTAAAAATATCAAAAATGTCTAAAAAATGTGATGGCTCCTGAAGGACATCGTTTTTTTTTAAATTTAGGCAGGTTATGGTATGTCCAGGGGAGGCCATATTGACGGAACACCAAGGACAATCTGGAAATGTCCTTTGCCCTTGCTGAAATGTGATTCCTCTCGTGTGCCTACTTATATAGCAGGAAAAGGCAATTTGATAAATTCTTGGTATAAGACTAAAGGTGTCGCCCGGTCTTTTGGCGAAGTACCATGGATGGTTGGGAGGAATTTACATAAGTCTATTGAATTCAGTTTTTGCCAGGGAAAAAAATCTTTCTAGATGTGAGCTCTCCTTCTGGGTTTAATCCCCCCTCTGACGCCGATCTGGCCAAGAAATCCGCTCTTTCATTCCCCTCCACTCCCACGTGTAAAGGGATCCATTGGAAATGCAATGTGTGCTCGGGTGACAGTCTCTCAAGAAGATTTAGTATGTCCAGGCTAGTTTGATCTCCAACAGTGCTCTAATTTAAAAGATACTGTGTGTGAAAGTGATATTAAACAATAAATAAGTGCCTAAATTGCGATATCACCTGCTTATTTGTTGTTAAGGCAACATATGAATAGGAGATATTAATCTACTCTAATCGACCAATGGCATTTTGAATAGTATCATTCATTTTAATTTCATGTCATTTTGTATGATATTTAACAAGAAGTAAGTGCCTAAATTTCGATATTACCTGTTTGTTTGTCGTTAAGGCAACGCATCAAGAGGTGGTTTTAATCCACCCTAATCGACCACTGGCATTCTGAATAGTATCATTCATTTTAATTTCATGTCATTTTGATGAGATATTTAATAAGAAGTAAATGCCTAAATTGCGATATCATTTGCTTATTTGTTGTTAAGGCAACATATGAATAGGAGATATTAATCTACCCTAATCGACCAATGGCATTTTGAATAGTATCATTCATTTTAATTTCATGTCATTTTGTATGATATTTAACAAGAAGTAAGTGCCTAAATTTCGATATTACCTGTTTGTTTGTCGTTAAGGCAACGCATCAAGAGGTGGTTTTAATCTACCCTAATCGACCACTGGCATGCTGAATAGTATCATTCATTTTAATTTCATGTCATTTTCATGAGATATTTAATAAGTAAGTGCCTAAATTGCGATATCGCCTGTTTATATGTTGTTAAGGCAACATATGAATAGGCGATATTAATCTACCCTAATCGACCAATGGCATTTTGAATAGTATCATTCATTTTAATTTCACGTCATTTTCTATGATATTTAACAAGAAGTAAGTGCCTAAATTGTGATATCACCTGTTTGTTTGTTGTTAAGGCAACATATCAAGAGGCGATTTTAATCTACCCTAATTGACTAATGGCATTTTGAATAGTATCATTCATTTTATATTCATGTCATTTTGAAGTGTTATTTAAGAAGAAGTAAGTGCCTTAATTGCGGTATCACCTTTTTATATGTTGTTAAGTCACCATGCATATATGCGATATCAGTTTATTCCGTCTAAGCGATGAATGATATTTTAAATAATGCCATTCATTTCTAATCATTTATTTTAAATAATTTCACATCATCTAAAAGTGATTTTTAGTAGGAAATATATGTATAAACAGGACTGAAACATTTCTAGAGTAATTTTGTTTTACAAAAACGGTGTGACAGTTTTTTCATTTCAATGAAGTATGTCTGATTTGTTAATTTTATCTCTTGTTATTACACTTTAGAAGAATCATACTTAAAATACTAAGAAATAAATTCTTTATCCAAACCAGTTTTATTTAACATATATATGTATTGTTCATAAACAGAAAACGTGTGCAGCAATAAAACAATGAAATATCTGTTCATCGGTGGAAAACCAACAGTCATGTCACACACACAGATAGACATTATTCAAATTTATATCAAATGTAAAATCGCTGCTTTAAAGCCAGAAGAAACACTTTTTATGCACGAAAACGCTTTTTTACTTCCTGAGGAAGAAGGTTAAGTTGAAGATATCCGTTTCAGGTAAACGGAACATGCCTCCTGGAATAAAAGATGACGATTCACTTCTAGAGAAGACACTATCCTGTTGCCATGGAAACAATGATGGTTGTAACAAAAGCCTTAGATCTGTAAAGAGAAATAAAATTATAAGGAAATCACAAGGCTTTGAGAAAAAAAATTTTCAAAGCCATGCTTTAATGCATTTTGTGACGGAAAACGTAAAAAAAAAATAAAGTTCATAATCATTATTTAAGCATCAAAAACTTATTGAGTCTTTGTATTATTTTTTTTTACAAAATGAAACTATAATTGTTTTCTGATTATTCAAATACAACTTAATTTTTTTGCAAATTGTTAGGCGTAGCTGGTTGGGACATCGTTCGGGAGGTACTGAGTTTGAATCACGGATTAAGTGAAGTTTCGTAATTTCTATTAAGCACGCCTGGGACACGAAGAATAGATCATGATTGCAATGTTCTCCATATGAAATGATATCTCCGGGAGTGGCAGGTAAAGTCTTTTGCCCTGTCCCTGCTTCTAAACTTCAGAAAATGACCACCTTATAAAGTTTCAAATGACTGAAGCAAATCGCAGACCTATTTTTCCTCAATATGAGGAATAGGTGCATAGCATAATGCTTCAAAATTGATCTCGATTTGCAACCTTAACCACTATATTGATTGCGAAAAGCTGAGTTAATTCAGAAATATATTAATAATTTCAGTTCTCACATTTATTGAAAATTTAATTACTGCTAATTTTTGTGTTCACCCTCTCCCCTTTTGGTGCATGCTCAAGTGACGGATTTAACATCTCAGCTGGCACATTTCTTCGCCTCTCTGACGCAGAGATATAGGATCCAAGGAACATTTTATGTGCGCATGCCTTCTCATCTAGATGAATTTTCAATTAGATTAGATCTTGAGGATATATGGAGGGGAGGGTGCCAGCCCAGATATGACCTCGTCACCTGACCGTGGTTAAAAACTACGAATAGCTTCGTTATAACCGAGTATTTCCAACTACTAACCTTTAGATACAGTCTGAAGCTCTTCTATACCGCTATATGAGCAATAAAATAGCAATTGTTGTGAGTTTAACAAATATTCATATCATTGCCACGAGACACATTTTAAAATAAATATATTGAAATTAAAATAATTTCTAAGTTCTAAGGAAATTATAATACTTGATGTTTTTATAATATTACTGGAAACAATTTAATTTTGTATTGAAAATGATTTCTGTAACGCGGGGGAAAAAAGAATTATAATGTTTTAGTGAATGGCAACCAGCTTATTTTTAGAATGTTGCTATCAGAAATTTTTTTTTTTTAAAAAAAAACTCTATTTAAGTTGCACTGTATAAAAAAACGAATAGAATTTTTTAATGCTGAGCCATATGTGTGGTTATGATTTATTTTAAAGAATCTATGTTATTTTAATTTGTGATCATTTTCTCTACAAAAAATAGCTCATTCTCTGACATGTATTTTTATTACTTGGAAATAAATATAAAAATTTCAAGAACTCCAATATAATTTGAGTTTTGAATAAAGTAAATTCAAGCTATATTGGATCGAAACTTTTTAAATAAATTTTATTACACTGGGTGGTATTAATTGGAAATTCAATTCAAAGTCAGTTAATCTAGATTTGCCTTAAGCTGTAAATTGTGGTATTACTTTCTATCGTGATTGTTTGAAAGGTCTTAAAAACCAACTAAAATCGAAATATATGAGTATAACAAAGATAAGTTTATATAAAACCTTTACAAGACTTCTTATTCCGTATAGTAAGACTTTTTTTGGTTTTTGAAAGAAAAAAAAGTAAGGAATATTTTTTGAAAAAACGTTTGGTAGTTGGACTATATATTTCCGTATGCAGACACCTTTCCAACGCAAAAAATCACCTTCTACAACATAGAGGGAAAATGGCGTAGAGGAAGATCCCAAACAAAATGGCTGGATGGGTGGAAATTGACTTTAAAACGATAGGACACATTCATTGTAGAGACATTACATGGAATAAGACTATATGGGGAGAACTTGTAGAGACGATCTCTTTCAAAAGACCATAAAAAATGTATCACGGATAGGAAAGAATCCAAAGCTTTTATTTATTAATTGAGATTTGTGTAAGGAATTTCTTGTAGCCCAGCTATTATGTAAAATATATCAGAAATGAGATTCTCAACAGCCATTTGATAATTTTTTAAATTTCATGACATTTGACTTAAATTTTCTGCATAAATTTCACGTCATCAATTCTCATTTGATGACATCAAATGAGAAATATTCCATTTTAATTTCAATATAATATATATATTTTTGTCAAAGCGTTTTGTAAAACTTTCCAAAGGAAATTTTAAATTTGGTAGAAAATCATAAATGTTTTACATGAAAAATCTCACAACTGTAAAATGCGTATTTGTTTTTCGTTAAAGGAAAGGAGAGAATATATTTTTTGAGTATTATTGATAATTATCAAGAGCGTTATAGATCAATGAAGGATAGGCAATTCGTGAAACTAACATTTTAAGCCTAGTAACAAGGAATGAGCTCAAGCAAATTGCAATCTTTTTATAGAAATTTTAGGAGTCATTTTGATTCTTTTATGGAATGGGCGATTACATTTATAATTAACTGAATGTATTTATCTTTAAATATATAAAATGGAACAAGTCAAAAATGCTTGATCAATACAAAATTCAGGCAGTCCAATTTAGGTGAGAGAATTTTGACTTGTTCTATAAATATGAAAAATTCATGTGATTTGATTAACAATATAGATTTCTATCCGTTCTTGTCATATATTAAATTTATAAAACTTTGTGCTTTCACTTTTCTGCTAGGAAAAGCTGGGTTAATCTGTGGTTTGGGTACCCCTTTCTCGCCAAATGGGCAATAGATGCGCCAATCGTGGTAACCCTGGCTATTTCATCCTAAATGCACTCCTTGTGTCAAAAAATACACTAGAATATGGAAAAAATATGTTAATTTTCCCCCATATTCTAATGCATTTTTTGTTATAATATTCGTAAAAAAAAACATTGTTTTTGTTTTCGTTGCCATAACAACGGTGAAATTCGTTAAAAACACAGATTTCGGTTTCGTCGCCATAGAAACGTCGTTTTTGCGTAGTGTCTCTGGGAGCATTCAACTCCATGAGACAAAACGCGCCAGTTGGCGACTTTATAAAAATGCACTAAGCAGGGGACCCAAAGCCACCAGAAGCTGATTAACTGGGATAACTTTTTCTCTGTTGGTGAGAATCTTTTTCACAAAGTGTGCCAACTGCTATGAATTCAGTAAATTGTCGCCAAAAACTCAGTGGACCATGGATTAATGTTGCTGTCTGTTACACTTTGAGATTCGAAGGATATTTAAGTGCATGCACGCTAAGGCTGTACAGATAATATCATCCAAACAATTTAAAACACACAAATGGTGAAATTCTTTCCACACTAATGGAAATAAATACGCTTTCTTCTTTATTTTGTGGCATCACCATTTTGAATGTCGTTGCTAAAAAAGGCATTTTTTGCAATAGATATTTTACATGCATTAGTTTTGAAATCATTTTATTCTTAATATTAATGACCACCTCTAATTTCTTTTATGTCGATAATGCTCTAAAAAATGCTCGAAATAACCGAAACATGTCGGAAATTGTTATTCACTTGTTCTGTGTTTCCTATCATTGTAAAATTAACCATTCTTGCTGTTAAGATGGAAACTAGAATGTTCGAAAAGCTTTGTCGCTTTACTGAATTAAACAACACTTTTATAAAAATTGTTGCCAGTATTCATGTATTGGGTCCTCGGATTTCTTTGACTGTCTATGAATATGTGTGAATATTGAATAATTTATTTTTTGATGGATTTCTAAATTGTAATACTAGTCGCACTGAATTTTCGTTATGATAAATTTTCTAGTGACATAACTTTACGGATTCCATGCATGATAAATGGTCTATACCATAACTCGTTAAAGAATTATTTCTCTCGCGGACACAATCCGCTTCTCACCTGGCCACTTGAATAAATCCTCCATGTCCATCGATTCGAAAAAGGGATCACTCCTTACAGACGAAAAAACGTCCGAAGAGCTGTCCAGGGCCGAAAGACTCAGGCCGGAATCCATGTCCATCAGCCTAAGAGTGTCGAAAATGCTTTTGGTCATCTCATCCCAGATCTCCTCGATTTCGTCCGGTGTCACACTGTGGGCCGTGGCAAAAGAGCTGAAACACATCAAGAAAGATGCATATAATATCACAAAAGAAGAATATTAAACAAATCCAATTAAAAATGCTGATTAAGAAAAAAAAATTTCTAACAATGGTTAAAAAATACAGAAGGTACATCACTTTTCCCAATAATGGCTAAAACTTATGCAAATATTTATAGAAACATAAGACAAATTTGCTTAGATTGTTAGCTAACAATCACACCTTTACTTATTTCGTCAGCTATCTTTTTGTATTAATCTTTGGAAGTAAATTAGATAATTCTGTTTCGAAGGAAAAAATAACATATAACTACAAGGTGGCAAATCTGTGTTTATGAAGGGTTATTCTAGACTTCATAAATTGAAAGTCTGCAAAAATTCTTGACATAATAAGCAATATAGGAGCTAACTACTGAGAGCTGATAACACCTCTCAATATGGCAAAAGTATTTGCTCAGCCATAACTAGCAATATCAAACTGCTAAATATTTTGCCACTTTCATCGCCGTAATGAGTCAGTGTGATTACACTTCTTTATTGCACACTTATGGTAATGGAACTAGCGATACCTATTATCCCTCTAATGATAATATGACTTCTCAATCGGAATACTGCATTACTATTAAAGCTATATTCTCGATAACAGGCCACACTATATTTTCATAAGATTCTTCAGATAAAGTATACTCATCTAAATGGAACAAAATGGTACGAAATTTAAAAATAATTTCATTAAGTTTCCAGTGTTTTGAACTATATCATCTGTTTATAGTATCAGCACAAATAATACTATAAGCTTATTAAACAGTTATATTTGACTTATTCTTAAAATATTGGTACATTTACTTATGTGATCCTCATTAACCGTGTGAACAATTTAAGGAAATCTATCCTTTTTGTGTAAATAAAGTAATTATATGTTGTTAAATTTAGGTTTTCACGGCTCTTTGCCTTAAATATTGGTAAGTATCTGTGTTTCATTGATTTTCAGTTAAAACTTAATTGAACTTTCACTTCCAATAATAAGTAACATTAGAAAAATAGAATACTGTAATGTCAATATATTCAAAGCAACTTAATATTTCATAAGAAGATTTTGAGAAAATTCATGAGAAGATTTGTAGACGAGAATGTCCAACATGGTAAATACAAAAGCAGATTCCAGTGCAAAATGGCACATAATTCTTGTTTTGTCAATGTTGAAAATATGTAATGCCGAGTGCCAGAAAAAAGTTCACTATTCTTGGTAGTTTATAAGGTTTAAAATTAAGATTAGGGCCAAAATACTCAAAATACATTATTACTGTATACATTTTACTATACACAGAGGGAGGGGGCTGTGATCAAAATTATGATTGAAAATTCGGATGCCAATAATGGAAGGTTGAGAAACGCTGATGTAACTAGCAGAACCCAAATTAGGGCTTAATACAGGAAAGCATATTGATGCAACAACAAAATGATATCATGCATGTGAATAAAAAAGAACTTTTAATAAACAGTAAATTTTACCTTGTATTATAATAAACAAGGAGATATACGAAAGGAAATTTGACTTCCATGTGGAAATCTGCCATTCCGTTGGATTAGCCAGGCAATTTTAAGCAGTCCTTGCCTACATTTAAAAAACTGTCGTAAATATATTCAATGAATGCATTATTTAAATGCTAGATGAACTCTAACAATCAGAGGTGCAAATACTAGATGAGACCACAGTGATTCATCAACGCAAGTCTTTGGTAAAATGAGATGAGGTACTGCCTGTGTATCATAAGAATAATTTCTGTAAAATTGTCCAAATGGTGGCGATTGCTGCAGTAACAAGAATATCCATTTCGAATAGGTGTTAATCTTATTATTTATGTCGTGATTAGGGTGGTATCTCGTATTATTCTCGGATTCAATGTAGTTATACGTGTTTTCTTAGTGTTGGTTTACTTTTATTTTGCTTCTTACTATTTGTTCCCGTTTGCTTAGGTAACATTTAAAATTCATTAAACTGGCGATATGCCTTACCTTTTTACGAAAGGGGAAATTAAAATCAGGAGAAATTGTATACGCAAAAAACCCTTCCCATAGCGTTTAGCAAATAAAGTTTGAGCCTTTTTTCTAACTACCTCTGTTAAAATTTGAGCGGGTCCTGTTTTCAAGAAAGGCACAGATAAATTGGTGGGAGTTATTCTCGCTTTAGGATAGAAGCATTCCATCCGTTGCTATGGTATGAAGTATAGAGAAAGAGGCTCAGATGTCGACCTCCTCCATTGAACGTAGTGTCGATCAATTGCATTTATGCGTTCTGCTCTGCTTCTATTTATTCTGATGTTCGTTCCTCCCTCCAGAAACAGCCAGACATTATTCATAAGACAAGTGGACTAGTGAGAGCGAATACCTGTAAGAGTCCCAGGTGATGGGCCTCGGGGGCTCCTTGTACAGGAAGCTGGGCTCGTGCAGGAGGGTGACATCAATGTTGCTGCCGCAGAGTCCGGTGACGAACACGTCCTCCATCGGGATGAGGGGGCTGGCTTCCCTGCAGGCCTCGAAGAGACGGGCGGCCGTCGGCCCGGTGCTGAGGTAGGCCGAGCCGGAGGCATACGGCGGGAACTGGTCGCCCGGAAACTCCTCTTCAGACACGTAGTACTTCTGTGGGAAAACAGCGGACTGTCACAATTCAATTGAGTTAAAAATGTCTTAAACTGTGTATTTACTTTAAAAAAAGAATATCGCCAAATGTTCCAGTGTGTTCGCTTGTGATTGCACTATAATTATAAATTTATATATATATATAAATGTAAGCTCATGTTTTATAATTTTTATTTTTAGTACATGTAAATTTTAAATTTGTGATTAAAAAATTCAATTTTAAATTAAAAAATAAAGTTTTTAGTTATTTGCTTCGATAAAAATTTTAATTAATTTTTTTCTCATATTTTGTAAGAAATTCATTAAAATAGGTGATATTTGATGACACTTTTTCAGTGAAAATAAGTTTTCAAGACTTTTTTTCAATGAAATAATACAAAAATACCATTTTTTTAAAATTATTTTCTTCTTTAATACTTTGTGTTTAACCGTATTTGTTCTCAGAACGACTACATCAGCTGCACATCATTATATCAGCTTTCCTTTTTGTTTATTTTTTTTATTAAAAATAGTTTGAGCTGCTATTTTTAATATATATGTTATAGTTTTTTTTTTTTAAATTGAAATTGTTTTCGTAAACGAATCATTTTCCCATCTATTTTTTCTATAATACCGAGCATTTTCTAAAGAGTTACCTATTAGGGAACGCGTTTTATACATACACTATATAGAAAGAATTACGAATATATATAACAATAATTATTTAAATGCGCTAGAAAAATTCTATAAATTAGATATGTTTTTTAGTAAAATAAGTAAAATTAAAAATTCAGGCTATATAGAAAATTTTTTCGAATAGACATTCAGCAGCAACGAAAGAATTTTTGACACATTTAAAAATACCTTACGTTGACATATACTCAGGGTTCGTACAGAGAATGAAACTCCAGGAGTTTTCCAGGAGTCAAATCAAAATTTTCTAAGAGGTATCAATATTTATGTTAAATTTTTTTATTTAATTTAAAAAATTGTTTTTAACCGAATATGCATATAATTATGTATTGCAACATTTTTCAATTATATTTGTACATAATACAAATAGATTATTAAAGAAATCAATGAGAATATTTTTTTATTTAAGTTAGAATTATATTTAATGATTACTTCAGAAACCTTTAATCAATTTACAGCTATAAAAAAAAGTTTTCAAGTAATCAATATTATTTACATTACTGAATTATACATTGCATAAATAATGGACAATTTTAGAGTTTTTAAACATCTTCATTAGATTGTTAGCTATTAATTTATTTGAGAGTAGTATTTCGTGATATTTATAACAATCTCTTTTCAAATAAAAATATTTAATCAAAACAAAATAAATGCAACTATCATATAAAATTTCCAGGGTGTGACCTTCCCAATTATTATTTAATAAAAATTTTTTAAAATTTTTCGTCTGTTTATTTTTAAACTATTTTAACATGATACAATCCCTTTCATATTCCAGATTTTTATATTTCTTTAATCATTCAATAAATTTTCACATTTCTGGCATACACAATATTGCTATTAGAATATATTAACTTTCCGTCTCTAAAGCTTTCGCCTTAAATTCATTATTAATACTGAGAAATAATTGTTGCTTCTCTAAAGTACCAAAGCGACACATGTTTGTGATTTTGCTATTAAAGTTTAATTTATCCCTTTTTTAAGATTCCTCAGCTATTTATATTGTAAATTTTCAAATTCATATATGTTATCTTCCAAACGTTTCTTTTTGATTTTCCGTTCATCAATTTTTTTCAAGGAGTGTTTTTGCTTTCCTTCTGCTATCGCCTGC
The DNA here is from genome assembly GCA_030067965.1 of Latrodectus elegans. Lineage (NCBI taxonomy): Eukaryota > Metazoa > Arthropoda > Arachnida > Araneae > Theridiidae > Latrodectus > Latrodectus elegans. The sequence continues at coordinate 19,842,718 of CM057818.1, forward strand.
TTTTTTTTTTTTTTTTTTTTAATTTATTTAAATATAACGCATATTTTTGCCTCGCACCATCATCAAAACTAATTAAGTCTGCCAATTATGTACTATTGATAGCTCCTACGTTCATATTTTTTACCATCAAATTTTTGCTCACAGAAAACCTACATTTAACAGATGTTTGACACCGAGAAAGTAGTAAAAGCAAATTAACTACTTAAAAAAGTGATAATTTTGTTTATTTGAGAGAAAGTTAAATTATTCTATCTTTAATAGGATCAAATTTTTTCATTGATACAATTTTGGAACCTTAGAGTCAGTTATAATGTTTTAAACTCTTCTGCAAAATTATGAAATTCTGTTAAAAGTCTTATTCTGACACATTTATTGTAGATACATTAGACAAGTAATTGCCGAGGAATGAATGGAAAGTATATTTTAACAAATAATCGTATATTTAAGCAGTAATATTCAGTAAATTCAATATAACAATAAAAGCAATAAGCAAATTGAAAAAAAAGATTAAATTAAAATCATCCCTCTGATTGCTGACAGCCTGACGATCTTGTTGATGATTACTTCACTTCACACACATAAATCTAAATACTACATCCAATCCTGACTAAACTGGATTATCTAGAAATTATTATTGTGGCTGAAATTTTTATCAATAGTTATGCATACAATAACAATCAAATATCAATCGTGGTGCCATCTAGTGGTAACATAAAAGTTAATGCTCAATTTGATTTTTGAACAATGTTATTGAAAAAGTTGAAATATTAAAATAAAAAGTCACACAAAATTATAATACTTCCCTAAAAAAATAAATGCATCAAGGTAACTAAAAATTTCAGGAGTAATTCATAATTTTCAAGGAGTCAAATCAAAATTCCAGGAATTTCAAGAGCTTTAAAAAATTTTTTTCAAATACCGAGAGTTGTACGAGCCCTGCATACTTCTTGGGAAATATAGGTTGATCTAAATTTTTTTACTAAAGATATTTAGGTAAAACTGAGTATTACGGTCACACCTTAGCGGACTTGGCGAAGTTTTTCGCCATGTGCCTGAGACAAACTTTTTAGAAATTGATTGGCAACCCGAAGAGCGTGCCAATCGGTCTGGAATTGGCAGGAATAATTTGCAGAAGTTTCACCCGACTTGAAATTCCCCCTCCCCTCCCAACTAACACTAAATAAGAAAACAATAACAACAACCATGTAAATAAAGCGGAGTTTCCCCCAGATTACGAATTCCTGAGCCTAACCGCATGCAAGAAAACAGTAATCGTAATAAGAATTAATTATATATATATATATATATATATATATATATATATATATATATATATATATATATATATATATATATATATATATATATATATATATATATATATATATATGTATATATATATATATATATATATATATATATATATATATATATATATATATATATATATATATATATATATATAAATTCTATTTAAAAATATTTCAGATTTAAAATTAGAGTAAATAAATCAGCAAAAATAATTGCACTTAATAATATCTAGTTAAAAATAAATAAAATTATGAATTTCAGTTATTAAAGATAGAATGTTACAAATCATTACTGCATAAAAGTAAACAAATCAAGAATAATTTTAAATAAATAGATTAGTTTCGTTTACTATTGGAAATTTAAATACTTAAAATACAATTCTAGGAATTTTATACCTGCAGAAAATAAAATAAAATTCTTACCTTCATTTTCCGTCCGGCGCTCTACGTGTACAGCAAAATCAAAATTGAATATAAAAGACGGTATTGAAAATCCGGCAATATATCCATAGCGAAATACAAAACAAATATAAAAGACAGTATTGAAATTCTAGCACTATATCCACAGCGAAATACAAAACAAATAGATAGGATTGAAATCTTGGCACTATACCCAAGCCGAAATAAAAAAAATGTGAATATAAAAGATAATATTTATATTCCGCGCTACATCCGAAGTGAAATAAAATATAAATATCAAAAAACAGGATTTAAATTACTACGCTCTACATCCGATAAAAAAAACCCAAAATAAAAATGGCTAACGTTTCCAGGTTGTGCGGCGACGAGGCATTCCGACGCTATATTTGGTGACACATTTGGCGACTAATCGTTTTTGGTGATGTTTTTGCGAAACATTTGGCGAGAAAAAATAATCACCAAATTTTAACAGATTTGGCGATCTTTCCCTGAGACCGTGGAGACTTTCTGCGCTTTACGAGGTGAGACCGTAATACTCAGTTTAACCGATAATACCGATAACAAGAGAAATCATGATGCTTATCACTGGGAGAAAAGGATGGTAAAATTTTGCTTATTTTTGTTTTGCATCTAATATCCTACATCTGATACTGATATCCTATATAGCATCTAATTGCTTATGCGATATTAGAGTAAAAATTTTCTCCTTTGTTAATCAAAGATGTAGGCTGGAGTTAAGTTTCTGCTTATTGTGGTATCGACTTCGCAGTATTCCTGGTTTCCCATCATAAGAATTCTTCCGATCAACTCATCTCCATAAAAATTCTTGTTGTTGTTGTTACTTATGACATCTGGACAAGCCAAGCTCGCTAGTCGAAGGCTATGCGAAATCCGTCAGGAGGATGCGTCTTTCGTTTAACCAGAGAACAAAGAAGGTGTAAGTAGGTCTTTGAACTAAGACTTCTCCGATAGATGGCACCAGCAGAGGATCCACTTCCTCCATTTTGATATAGATCTGGACGTTGTGGAAATTTTCTCCAGACCATTACATCCATGGTAACTGCTCAACAGCCAACCACAGGAATTTCGATTCGAAAGATTTAAACGCATATTGCATGTACTCGGTGGATCTTGGCAGCATTGGGAATCTTGCCATGCCTTTCAGGATGAAAGGCTAATGTCCTAACCACTAGGCTACTATGGCCATAAAAATTTCTACTAATGGTTACATGGTAAATACTATTTAAAAAATTCGCTATTTTGTTTTCTTTAAGGAGCTATTAAATCTATTATCTAAATTTAGAAAGTTAACAGTTATCGTTTTGCACTCTACCATGCATAACATGTTCTCACCTCAGCGGGATCCCTGAGTGGGGATGCCTCCCTGTGTATGAACCCCCCGATGAAAGGTTCCTTCGCATGGTAAGGATCCTGCTGCAGTATCTGAGCGATGGCGTGCAGGTTGACGAAAGTGTCGTCATCAGCCTTGAGGAAGTACTGGGCATGCGCGCAGTACTCGCGCACCCACTTGAGCATGAGGACGCTTTTAGTGGTCAGGTTGCGGTAGGAGTCCTCGAAGTCCGCCTGGATGATGTCCCCGAAAGCGACGCTCTCCCTCTCTATCAGCTCCGCTTCGGTGGCATTGCCGCTGACGCCCAGGACAAAGCCAAGCCTCACGGGGCCGTTGGATCTAGAAGAGTAAAAGGCCATCAGAGAGTTATGGGAAAGAGTACTTGTATTTGCAGAAGTGGTACACCCTTTTAAAATCGCTACTGCTCATTTACTTACAAAAATAACTACTAGTGATTGCCAAAAAACTATGAAAAAATCACTACTTAGAAAATCTTGATATAGAAAATGGCAAAAATTTTTAAATACTTATCAATTAATTAAATTATATACTTGATACGCTCATAGATGGCAGCACTACTACTTTTCAAATTCTAGAACTTGTTTTATAAGTTGATATCCACACGAATATAGTTCCCAAACTTAACACAGTTACTTGTTTATGTGTATTCTTTTATTTCCTCTACATATATAAGGAATTAAATTTAAATCTGCAATTTTAAATAGCACTTTTAATTTTCTCTAAAAAAAAAAAAAAAAAAAAAAAACACGAAATATAAATAAATTCTATAGCAATTTTTACTCTTTGATTGGATCTCAGTCGAACCTTATATCTCAATTCTAAGCAATGGTCATTTGAAAAAAAACTCTGTTGACTTTATTATCGCCGAAATTACTCAACTTAAGGTCATCCCCTCAGCAAGTGGAACAATAGGAAAAGAGGTGTTTCAGCGAAAGTTGAGGAGAAGCCTTTTTCAAAATTTTGCTGTTTAAGGACATCGGAAGTGATTACATTTCAGGCTTTTTACATTCCACATTCCTTACACAGGTCTTGCATCGTAAGCATAATGTCACAATAAAAAAAGACCTTGAATGTTTTCGAGAAATTGGAAGTCTGATGAACATTTTAAACTTTGTCTAAGGTTTAAATTTGAAAGCATCAAATGCTTGAATAGTGTCTGTCTACAATGATGATAGCTCCCGTTAATTTGTCTGTGACTATTTGTTGCCATGGAAACAAGACACTACATATCTTCATTTTCAACAAGGAGAAAGCAGGAAAAACGCACATACTTTGACTTACTTGAGTATAATATGAATTACTTCCCTAGATAAAGCCAATTCATACTGCTTTTCAACTCCACTTCATATAGTCAGCACTCATAGCTGCGATTGCTATAGTGACTTTATCCATTTAATATACTCACCATAGCAACCACCACTCAGTAGACTATTTATCAGAAGCTACTTTTGTGAAAGATAGACAGTAAACATTTCGAGTTGAATCTGAGGATGATTTGTAAATTAACTTTTTGCCACCCCTTTTCAGTGATCGAAGTTCCATTCGTATTCTAGCATTTAGAAAGTGAAAGTGATAACATAGTGCTAATGATCTTGTTATGCTTAGTAATATGACACCGATCTTCAGATGGACAAGGTGGCCTGGTTGTCTAGGGAGTCGTTCTCTTTATCGAAAGGTTGTGAGTTCGAATGCCGTCTCAGTTGAAGATACCTCATATTTTTTAAAGGTGGCTGGGGCATATTAAATTGGACGCAATCGCAATATCATCCAAGTGAATGGATACCTCTGGGAGTGTCAGGCCAAGCATTGGGGGACTTCTTCATAGTCATTGTTTCTAAATTACCAAGACATTCATCTGACTGCTTCTATCTTACTGGTAGAACCCAACTCAGGGCTAGGTACTGGGGAGCATGTTGATGTAACAACGATGAATCTTCAATGCGAAATGTTCCTGGCTCGTTCTCGTCCCTTATTGAACAACAGGGAATAGCTGTTGATCTTCTGCCATCTTGCCTGTTTGGAATTTTCTGAGTTGTTGCTCTTGCAAATATGGCCCATTAAATCTGAAAAGTCGTTTCTGAAGGCAACATTCGAGGTGGACTTATAAAAATTTCAGGTTGTCAGGCTGCTGGAAGAATGTCTGGAAGACTGCCGTCTCCTGATTCTACAGAGAACTGCCCGCTGAAAAAGATCTTTACACGTTAAAATTTCAGCAGGATTTCTGCAGGAAATGCCCCTCAACTAAAAAAAAAAAAAAAAAGAAAAAAAGAAAAAAAAAAGAAAAGAAAGAAAGAAAAAAGAAAAGAAAAACTAAACTCACTGGGATGATAGAGCTGAGCTGCCTAAGAATACACTACCCACATCTGTTTCGGTGAGCAAGGGAATTGAGGTTCATAGCATATATCTCAGTTAGATGCTTTGCTTAACGCGAAACCAACCATGTTTAGTTCCCAAGCATGCTTGGAAGTTAATTTTATGTACCCACTGAAAAGTTGAGTCGACCCAAGGATAGAAACTTGGGCTTGTGTTTTGGAAGCCACTCGGCTTCTAATGCCGCTCAACGCATTGTGTTAAAAGTACCAATTTTAGTCTCGGTATTGCTAATTGACCATAAGTTCAATGTAGAGAGATGATTATTGTATTTAGCGTATTAGTATTAGTTGTATTTAACGCCGTTTGTCAGCGGCCATCAAAAATATATCACAAAAGTTTAATGCAACAAAAAATTAGCATCCTACAAATTTTAGAAAGATTGACTCAGCACATATCTGTAAATTACAAAAAAGTAATATTTTATGTACAAAAATAATTTATCTCCTCCATCTAAAATTAAAAAATCTTATTTCTTCAGCAAAAATACTGATTGCACTAAGTGAAGGAAAAATATTATAAAAATAAATTCAATAAAACATCAGATAATCCATTCAATATTTAAATGTGTTTTATAATAACAAATAACGAAGAATGAAACACATATATAAGTATGTTTAGAACATTTTTAGTTAGTTTTCTTTCGAGCGTTCGCTTCGTATGTGATGATGACCATAGAATGTCAGAAATATTATTTCGCTGTGTCATGACAAGACAGCTAGTCATGTTGCATCATTTGACGCAGATGATCGCCAGGGGTGAACGGATGAAGGACAAGGAATGTCTCACTCGACCCATCAGTCATGTGACTGAAGAACATGTGCATTTCCGTCATAGCGAAATGGAAGCGCGTGCAGCTGCTTCTACTGAACAGCTTTCACGATGTCCTGGTGATCCTGAGGACATGCAGAAAATCAAATGACAATTTTATGCATGGTTGCAACTGATTAGTCACGAAATGTCAACGTTTTCTACTTTTTAACAGGTAGGTGATGCGTAAATTAGAAACTGTAATTTTTTTTTTCTTTTTTTTTTTTTTACCGGAGAAAACCTGCAGTTTTTAGCAGGAAAAAATTACGCAAGAAACTAAGTGTATTTTAAAATTAAAAACTATTTTTCCAACAAAAAACGTACACTATAGATATTATTTTCTTTTTCCTTTTCAAAAAGCAGGTGAATTCCAAAAAAAATCAGTTCTCGTTACGAAATTTTGTTTGATATAATTTATGGTTAAGTTAACATAATATCATTTAAATTCAGTTTACAGTCGAAATAAATGTCAAAGTTTACAATCAAAATTTCAGTATAACATATTTAATATGAATGAAAGACATTTTAATCCCAGAAATTTTCTAATGTAGATTACAAATTCAATAAGGATTCAAAATTAATGTTATCATATAAGTCTAAACTTAAATGATAACATTAATTTTGAACTGAATTGAAAGGCGCTTCGTTATTTGTCGAAGAACAATAGTATACTTAATTTTTAATTATAACGCAATATACTGAATCCAATTTTATTGTAAAAAACAACTAAAATACTTTTTTCATAAAATATAGATTTTTAATATTCAACTTAACTTTTTAATATATATATATATATATATATACACACACAAATAGATCCCTAAAAATAATTTAATACAACTTGATATACTGATTTATTTCAAATTTATAAATTTTAACATATAAAAACATTCTGTAACAGCTAATAATTTACTAAAAAAGTAAGAGTTTATTTAAAAACACTTTATTAAAATTAAAAAAAAATATTATACTAAGAATTTTATTTTTATTTAACAAACGCAAATATTTTACTAGAGAAAATTTAGAGATACATTTTCACACGATAAAGGAATAATTTTAAAGAAAGTTGAAAAAGTGATAATATAATAAATAAATAAAAGTCTATGAAAATAGTTATTTTAAAAGCTTTCAAAAATTAATCTAAAGAAAGATATTATAACTAATATATCATTTAAAGTTGTTATCATTAATATTGTCATAGAAATTTGGAATATCATAACTTATATTGTAATGTTGCACCCATTCTCTGTACGTGGCCTTGAGTTGGTTCCTATCAGTTAGGTTGAAGCAGCCGTCATTTAGAAGCAGGGACCTAGCAGAAGCCCCTTTCCCCCTTATTATTCGAGCTGTCCCCCTCAAATGTATCGCTTTGCTACACTGTATTATATTCAAATTGCAGCAGCATTATATTTAGCTTTTTAATTCTGCATCGTCTACAACATATTCAAGAACTGAAAACGATGTGATAAGAAAAATATTTTTGCATGAATTTTTAATCAAAAGAAATTTAAAATTATGAAGCTTATTTTGTTTTAAATATAAATATTTTTAATTTTACTGTAGCAATTCAAATATTCTTTTAAAATTTTTTCTCTGTATTTAAATATAGGCTAAACTGAGTATTACGGTCTCACCTCGTAAAGCTCAGAAGGTCGCCACGGTCTCAGGAAAAGTCGCCAAATCGGTAAAATTTGGCGATTATTTTTCCTCGCCAAGTTTTTTCGCTAAAAAATCACCAAAAGCGATTAGTCGCCATATGTGTCATTATGCATATCGTCCGAATATCCCGGAAACGCTAGCCATTTTTATTTTGAATTTTTTTATCGGATGTAAAGCGCGGTAATTTAAATCCTGTTTTTTCATATTTATATTTTATTTCTCTTCGGATGTAGCGTGGAATATAAATATTATCTTTTATATACACATTTTTTTAGTTCGGTTTGAATATAGTGCTGAAATTTCAATAATGTCTTTTATATTCGTTTTGTATTTCGCTGAGAATATAGCGATGGAATTTCAATCCTGTCTTTTATATTCAATTTGTTTTTTGCTGTGGATATAGCACCGGATTTTCAATCCCGTCTTTTATATTCAATTTTGATTTTGCTGTGCATGTAGAGCGCCGGATGAAAAATGTAGGTAAGAATTTTATTTTATTTTCTGCAGGCATGCAGAATTCCTAGAAATGTATGTATTTAAATTTCCAATAATGAACGAAACTATAAAATCTATGCTCTAAAATTATTCTAGATTTGTTTACTTTTATGTAGTAATGATTTGAAACATTCTGTGTTTAATAGCTGAAATTCTATTTTTTCATTTCTTTTTAACTAAATATTATTAAATGTAATTATTTTTGTTACTTTATTTACTTATTTTTAATCCTGAAATATTTTTAAATAGAATTTTTAATCAATTCTCTTATAACGATTACTCTTTTCATACATGCGGTTAGGCTTAGGGATTCGAAATATGGGCGAAAACCCGCTTTAATTACATCGTTGTTATTGTTTTCTTATTTAGTTTTAGGGGAAGGAAGGAAGAATTTCTAGTCGGGTGAAACTCCCGCCGTTTTCCTGCGCCAATTACAGATCGACTGGCACTCTTTTTGGGTTACCAGTCAATTTCCAAAACACCCGTCTCAGGCACTTGGCGAAAAAAATTTCGCCAAGTTTGCCAAGGTGAGACCGTGATACTCAGTTTTACCTAAATATGAAGTGCGTCAACCGAAAAATAATAAGTTCTATATCGAGCCTGTTGAGGATCCGTTTTTTTCGGTAAGGGTGACCATGAAATGTAAAATAAGCATATGGTTGCAATGTCATCCAAGTGAAATGGTACTCCTGGGAGTGGCAGGTTAACTCTGGGGATCTTCTGCTTTAATCCTGCTTCTGAATTATGAGAAATTACACACTTCCTGGATTACGATGGGTTAATTGTAATTAATTGTATGGTAGGGCACTGGGTGCTCCACTATAAAAGAGGAGTTTTTTACTCTCTGGTGCTAAAAAAAAAAACAACTTACTGACGTCATAACAAATTGAATAGGCTTTGAAATAATAAATAAATAAAGCTAAAAATTCAAAGAAAAATATTTTTCTACATTTTCTTCAGCATTAAGACCTAAAAATCGATTCTTGAAAATACACATATTTGTACATTTACTTCGTACATTGGGTACAATTTACAAATTTCACTTTGTATAATAGACTTTCTTCATAAATGTGTTGGATCAGAATCTCAAATTCGTCAAATTCATTCGAAATTGGTCATTAAATTCATTTTCTAAATTCCATGGAATTTATTTTTTTTTTTTAACTATCTTTTTATTTTCCTATTGAAACACTTCTTTAACTATTGAAATAAGAAAATAAAATACAATTGATGTCAGATGTAATTTTCATGGAAAAAAATGTGTGTTTTCTCTATTTTAAAAGTCCTGATATTGTTTTGACGCTATTTTGACCTCAAATAGCTCTTAAAAGTGCATATATGCTATGCAACAGTAAATAATTTTATCGCGAAGTAATCTACTTTAATGTGTTTGTAAAACGTGAGTGAGGCCGCTGTATAAATGGAGTGGAGATACTTTTAATTTTTACGCGAAGCTGTTATTCGAACTCTAAAAATTGGCAACGCATCGTTTGCTTTTATACCGAGAAGTAATATTTCTATAAATGATCCCAAACATAAATATAAAAAGTCATTTTGGAAAAGCATAAAATATTTAATGCTTTAATATCAAAAACAGATTTTCTAAAATCGATTTTCTCAGATTCATTTTTAAACCGCTAAATTTAATTAATAACGTTAAAAATTTATATAAATATAATTTTTCATTTTGTTCGAACAGTGAAATTTTGACAGATATTGAATTGGGAAATTATTACTCGATAGGAAATACAATAAAAACTAGAAATTAATTATTTACGGCATTTAATGCCTTTCTTTTATGTTTCAACAATTTTATTTAAAAAATAATTTTAAAAATTTAATACTGCAGTAAGTAAGGTCTTAGTTTTAAAACTTAAAAGAGATCACTTACAACTGTTACAATTATTAATGTAGATTTCTATAATGTAAGAAATTTTTAAAAATTTAATTATCACAGAAGTCGTATAATCCACCATGCAAAATTTTGAATTTTTTTGGTGATGAACTAGGGCTGCCAAAGTAGAATATTCTGTATAATTCTTATAGCTTTCTATTTCTATGATGTAATAAAAACCAGGTTGCCTGATACATAAGAAAATCCACCAAAAATGTCTCCAAACTCAGAATCTGGCAAGCTGGATTATACGGAATCTATGACATTTAAATCGTTCTTGCCAGTTTCAACTAACCATAAAGTGGATGTTTTGTCTAGACTTTCATTTTTGCTTTTTCTGCTGTTCTGTTGTCCATGTATTAATGGCTTGAGTCCATAGAAAATGGTTTCTCAAACCGAATCTTTGCTCCTTAGAAATGAAATAGTCTTATTTACAAAATGAACTTCGAAACTATTCTCAGACATTCGATGGTGAACTTCGCCTTGATGAACGCTCCAAGAATGTGATTGGAAGGCATACAGCAAATTTGTCGACAAGTCGGATTTACGACGCCGTCTCAATACGATGTGACATATATAAAACGTTATCTAGTGTCAGGAATATTTTAACTAATGAGAATCATAATAACGTGATGTAGTCATAATCTCAATTGGAGTGAAAGAAACAACCACTTTATGGTTAATATTAACGATTTCTTTTTCTTTTTCAGCGAATGCATAATCACTTTTCCCGGTTTGAAATGCAATGGAATGCGAATGAGAGGGATATTCATTTCGCTTCGTTTCAATTTAACATTTTCGTTATTAAAGAGAGTTTTACAACATATTCTACACTATATTCGATTTGCTTTTAGATAATCAATTCATGTGGCTTCTTTTCTTCATGCAAAATCAGAAACTCTTAACTGAATTATTCTGTAGAGTTTCACTTTTAAACTGTAACTTCAATCGGAAGTGACTTTTTTTCTAATTTTTTAGACTTTTATTTGATTTGGTATACATCATATACAAAAAGTACCTGATGTAATTTTTACATTTGTTTCCACTGAACTAATTTAATGCTTGCCTTGCCGTACAATTTGTCTAGTGTTCAGCGTACTTGAATGCGGATAAGGAAGTCCTGGGTTTGAATCTCGGTTTGGGCATGGATATACTTTCTCTCTCTATCTATTCTGTCTTTATCATTTCCTTTCATGAATGGGCTGTGAATGGTTGCCTTCCCTATAAACGGGTATCTAGGGCATATGTGTACTGAGAAATTCGGACTCTACACCAAAAATGGTTCGATTGGAAAAGTGAAGCAGCGCACCCCATGATGCCAGTCTAGCTTGTACATGACAACAATATATTCGGGTGCTTGCTTTTCTAATTCATAACTAAATTAGGCTTTAAAATATGTCATGTTGTTACAATAAATCTAAATAGTATGTGTTACATTTGTATTTAATTACTAGTTTTCGGGTGTTGATATCATTTAATTTGAGAAATTTTATCTAAACAAAGCTTATTCTGTGAAAATAGAGATTCTCAAAGTAAAGAAAAGAAGTCTATGAAATCTAAAATAGAATTGTGTCGTTTGGCAATATTTTTGGCGGTTCGGTGATGTTTGGTAATATTTTGGAGACGAAACGTAAGTCATTATTTATGAAGTTTCGAGTTGATAACACCATTAAGAGCCAAATTACTATAGGAATGTTCTGATAATTTCCCAGGCCTATGCCTAGGAGATATAAACATGAGTGTAAACTAAGCAGTAAAGAGTCATCAGCTGTGACAATTGCGGTGCTTAGATTCTATTTACAGAAACTGTGTTGATTTTTTAGGTTGAGCAAAAGGTTTAAACTGTAGCAATTGAAGTCATTCTGATTGAGAGAAGGGGCAATAAAAAGTTTCTTAAAAAATAAAAAAATACTTCTGGATTATCATTTTTTCGTGTTCACGAAGAAAATCCCAGTAATTCTGGAAATCTACCTAAATGTAGTTAATATATATATATATATATATAAATTATAAAATACACACTTTCTTTTATTAACTTGTAAAGCTTAATGTTTGCAAATTTCAATTAAAACTATCATCAGAATATTTTTAATTTTCGGTGGTTTTGTTTACTTTAGTAAGCCATATTCACTTGTCAGAAAAAGTCTGCGTACAAACCCATGGTAAACATTCTACCAAGAATAAAAGTACATTATACTGTCAACCTCAATTCAATTTTTATGTAATGATTTTCTTTAATAATACATTAAATATCAGTACCAATTTCAGAAAGATAACGCACATTGTTGCGAAGTAATAATAATAGTAATATTAATTGAAAATTACATAAAAAAATAGTCAGAAAAAGTTTGCATAAAGATGAGAAAAGTCTTTGAAAAATAGCTTCCATGGGTTGTCAATTAAACTTTAATGGCTGGTTGGAAAACCTTTATGTCTTAGAACCTTTTCCAATCGTTTAAACATAAAGTGAATTAATTTGGTGGTTTCTGCTCATGAAGTATTATTCCATTCTGTCATAATTACTCTTTTTAGCATAGCTTTCGATATTAAGTTCTGTTGTCGAATGTTGCGTTACAATAAGTCCCATAAATGTTCGATGTTGCTTAAGTCTAACAATTGTGGATTAGAATGCAACTAATATTTGATATTGTACAACATCGAGAGCTTTATTTTGTGGGCAGTGTGTTTTGGATCATTGTCTTGTTTAAACCAAAGTCAATCGCCAAGGTTCAAATCTTGTGCACTCTGTTACACATTTTCTTGTAATGTATTTAGATGGTCCATATAATCTAATATTGAGTCTATAAAAGTTTATCTACCAATTCCACTTTCTGACAATGCACCGCCAAATCATCACGCCACCTCCACCATGTTTAACTGTAGACACAAAATTTTGCTTCTCAAAAGCCGTACCTTGTTTCCTCCACACCAGTTTACGCCCTTTGATGCCAAAGATACAAAACTTGCTTTCATCAGGGAATATTATTCAGAGAATATGTATTGTGATTTTCCATTTCCGTTTTACTTCATAAAAAAGTTTTAGTAGACCAACAAAGCTGAAAATCGTCATGTAAGATTCAAATCTTTATACTTCAATAGAGAGAATAGCTGCCATATGTGTCAGATTGAAAGGTAACAAGAAAAACACCTATGTGTACAATTTTAATTTGATCATTCTACATTTTCGTAACCAAACATGTACAATAGTGCATTTTGTCGATTATATTATATTTACTGAATAAAGTGTTCTAATAAAAAATTTCCAATGCATTTCGAAGGGGAAAAACCCACTATTTCATTCAACGAATATGATATAATTTTAAAAATTATAATATTAATAACAAAACCACACTTAAGTGATTTGAGCTGTTTTACTGTGCAAACTATAATGATAATTCTGATTAAACCAAATTCTGCTTAAACCACGTCCTGAATATCTTAAAAAACAAGATAAAACATCTTGTTATCTAAAACATCTAATTCATATTCATAGTTGTATTAGAAACTTTACTGTCTTTATGTTAGACATCCTCACTGTTATTAAAACACGTAAAAACCTTTTTATGAAGTACAGTTTCGTGCATTAAAGAGGGTGAATAAGACCACATTTTTTTATACGTTCTTGATCTTTGAATTTCAAAATAAATAAATAAATGCTATATCCCCTTTTATCCTTTATTTTAATTCACAAAAAATTAAGGACTAAGTGAGAAATTTTTTCTTCTAAATTGTATTCAAGAATCAAGACACTTCTACAAAAAATATTTTGTACCAAAATCCAAAATAACCTTGCTCTATCTGCAATGATCTGCCATTTTGTTAATGAAGACAAAAAGGCCCTTTATGGAGATGTGCTGTAATTTTCTAGTATTAAGAATACCTAAAGTAGTCAGTCGAGAAAATCACATTCATATACAATATTATGCATTTCTTCGCTCTTGTGGTATTTTTTACAAACAGGGATTTATTGAAAATGTCCCATCATATGAAGTTGTTTTCTGAAATAATAGTGCTCAGTAATGACTCTCACAATTGTTTGCATCTTCTGTTATGGGCATCTAATAATTTCAGAAGCCGATGATTTATAAATCATATATTCAGCGTATCGCTGCCCCCTCCAAAAGAAAGCCTGGCCTTATTTATCTTTTGTTTTCCCATTTAAGTTGAACAGTTTTTTTAAATTGATGCTCCAGAAGTAGCCATAACCTAACAATAAGCAAATAATTTATTATAAATGACAAATTAAAAGATACATTTTCTGATTGCACAGTAATTTCTGAACACACAAATTCGTATGGCTTTATTTTAGATAGCTTATCTGTATATACGAATATGTTATTTTATTTAAAGATATGCATTAGATCAATCTCTTCACCAATTGAATGAGAGACGATCCTTGTAAAACAGAAGAAAAAATAAAAGTCAATCATAAAGACTAATTAGCTGCCGAATGGTATATACGTATGCATAGTAGACGATGTATGGAAGGAAATTGCTGATCGTAGAGTGGTTTAGTAAAACCTATTGCAAAGACGCTTATCTTTCACACATCAAATCACTGCAGACATACCAAAGGACCAACGGCCAGTCTCATGTCTAGATATACAGAGGGTATTAACACATTTTTAGAACGATTTCGATAACGAATGTAAAAAAGTAAATGTTTTAGAATAAAAATTTTTGGCAACAGATTATTATTTGAAATGAGAAATATCGTCCGCTACATTTAAATTTATTCTTCTTTCAAAATGTCACATATAAACATGCTGTCAACTGAAGGATATGTTTTGGCGCTTTCCAGAAATAAACGTTCTTATTCCAGAATTCAAAAACTTTGTGAAATGCATGGTATTAAAATTTCTAAGCGCAAAATAAACAATATTATTAATCGGCAGGTAAAAACTGTCAATCATTATTTCTACAGAGAAAGAAGACTCCAAACGAATATCCGTAAAAGGTACGTACTGTTTCAAATGTTTCTAAAGTGAAATCGCTGGCAACAAAAGAAAATCTGCCAACACAGAAATCAATTCCAAAGTCTTTAGATACATCTGTACCAACAATAATTAAAATAATAAACCAGTATTTACAACTAAAAAATGCTAATAAACATAATGTTCACCAGCTTTTGCTGAGACATGTGGCTCAACACAAAACATTTTGTAGAATCCTCTATGAAAACCACTTAGCAGGAGATAAATGGAAAACCATTGTGACCCTGGATGAAGGATGGGTTTACCTAAATGACTGTATCAAAAAAGGTTTTTTTTACTATAGAAAATGAGTAGAAAAAAATGTACAAACCCGTTTCCGTCAATGTAAAGAAAGTCTCAGTAAGGGGTTTATGATGGTTTCAGTTTTCTCATACAATGGGAAATTAAAAATTCAAAGAGTGGAAAAAAATGTTAAAATCAACTCATCGGACTCTCAGGAGAAGGTGTTACGCTCAATATTTACAAAAGAAATTCCACTTCTTAATCCCAATGACATTCAAAGAGAGAAACTTCATCAAGACAAAGCTATAAGTCATGCTTCGAAAACTATCACTACATTCCTTGAAAAAATGATGACTAACACAGGTATTGCATGTATACATTTTTAACATATCTCTGCGAAGCCCCCTGATGTTTCACCTATGGACTATTGTGCCTTTGGTCTGTTAAAAAAGCCTCTTTCTAAACGCAAACCCACCACGATAGATGGACCTTGGAAAGAGTGGAAGAGGAATGGAAAGCAATACCCCTAGAAATATTACGAAAAGCTCTTCTATCATGGACATCACGATGCAGACTTATAGTCCAGAAAAAAGGCTATCAGATCGAATATTTAAAAAATAATCTTTACATTTTAAACATTAATTAAACGGCCGCGAAATCGTTCTAAAAATGTGTTAATCCCCTCTGTAGTGTTGATAAAATGAATCTCGAAGAAAATGGAAGTAAGCTGGTTATTACGAAAATCAGATTATTAATATCGTGGACTTTGTCCCCACATTGAATCGTATTTTAAATAACAAAAATTCCTGTTTGACAGTTTAATAAAAGTTTTCACAAAGAACCCGTTGTCCTATCTTCCAACAAAGTCAAATATTACTGGCTTGGTTTGTTTCAGAGAGAAAGCACAAATTCCATTTTTATTCTATTTATGACTTAATATCGGGGAAGAGCGGATGTTAGAGGAGTTTATCTCAATTCATGAACACCCTACTGAACAATATGAATCTTTTAAATTTAGATATGTATTCCAATATTTTTTTATTTAAATAATGCCTATGTGTTTTAATTTAATGCAAATTTGTAAGCACTGACATACATAAGAACTGGAAATAAATTTTCTACACAATCTCTTAATCTGAACACATATTATCTTGACCTATTTTAAAATAAAATAAACATTTCTTTCAATTGTGAAAATTTGCGTGTGGGAATCCTTTATTTATTTTCATAAATGAATTGAATTGGTGACGTGGTTTCAAAAGAAACGTACTCACCCTACTGATCCCCATGTTTTTCTAATGGCTCTTCTCTGGGCGAAGTGCCCAGTGGCCGAAGGAACCAGCATCAGGAGCTTCACTTCCGGATCATCTTGGTAGGCCTCTGTTTCCGGGGGGTTGGTAGTTTCGCACAGTCTTGTGGGATTGATCAAGAAGTCCAGCTGCCACAGCGACTGAAATGGGAAGAGGAGAATTCTGTGAGTATTTCGCAGTTGATCTTGAAAAATGCCCACCTTTATTCTGACTTTACAGCATCATTTAACAAGTTTATATTTCTGTATGAAATTGGAACGAAAAGAATGTAATCTCAAATTTATTCTTCTCAATTTTTTTTAAGAAAAATATTTTTTATTTACACAATAAATATAAAAAATATTCAAAATTTTGGCCTACATCCATTGTCTTAGATTTTTTTTATTCGAACGACAAACAATACAACTTCAAGAAATTTTTAATTTTATGTAATGCCAAGTCTACCATGAAACAAGCACTATGTTATGGTGTTACCGCTAAGATAAAAGTGCGACCATTCTCACCAACATGCCAAACTGGCGCCAATAAAGGTAATCAATGAAGTTTTTGACAGCTTTACTGAACAAAAGAAAAATAATTTACAAAAAGTGTAGCCAATTGCTAGTCGC
Source organism: Latrodectus elegans (assembly GCA_030067965.1). NCBI lineage: Eukaryota > Metazoa > Arthropoda > Arachnida > Araneae > Theridiidae > Latrodectus > Latrodectus elegans. The sequence goes on from CM057818.1 coordinate 19,860,182, forward strand.
TTACGCCACTTGGTAGATGTTAGCGTTAAATTCTAGATTTGTTAACGTAAAGTCTATGAGTGCTTGGAACAAGTCTATTTCTTTAGCTTCAATCACCCGATCTGAATTTTGGAAATCATTACCTTGCAGAACATTCTGGCTCCGAACTCTCGCTATGTTTGGCCAAGAGTTCAGAAAGAGAATTCGACTTCAAAGTATGCTTAGTCTTGATACAGTTGCTGCTAAACATACTTCGAAGTTTCAAAGCAAACAACACCGAAAGAGTTCCTTTGATTCTTTCATTTGTCTTCGCTACTGTGCGAGTTACGACTGATGAAAGTGCGTAGTTCACCCGATTTGCAACGACAGGCATTCTACTTTTGACTGACAGGTCTTTAAACCATGTGAAAGATTAAGATTTTATAAAGAAACCACAAAAATTAAGATTTTATATGATCATCACGCAATTCTTATTGTTGCTAAATTATAATGTCTCATTTATAATAAAAAAACCAAAACCTTCTTGACACTTTTACACAAGCAAACTGAACGGTGCAGAATACAGGACTTTCAAAGCACTTTCTATGAATTTGATATGTAATCAAGTGTTTTCATTGTTAGACAGCAATAAATAACTTTATGTGATGCTTCTGTTTCCTCACCTTTTCGTCCTTGGCGGGCAGGTCTTCTTCACGGAATGCGTGATCCCCTGGGAATCTCACTGTGACCGGGTACAGGAACTCGAGGGTGAGGACGAGGCACAACCCGATCAGCAGCGTCGTTAAGATGCAGACGACTAGGGATTTAGAACATACTCCTAGGGAAATGGGAAATGATTGTACATTATATGAACGAGAGTTTTTCTGAAAAACCTTTTGGAATAAATATATGAGTCAAGTACCTTTAAAGTAAAATTGCCTTAAAATTTGTATTTGAACATTTATTCTACTTCACAAAAAAAAGACTTTTTAAATTGTCAAACGAAAAGCAAATATACCAATGCAATTGTCAAAGGCAATTTATATTAAAAAAAGTTATTGATATATATTAATGTGATAAATTAATTAATATGTATACGTTTGTATGTCTTAGTAAAATTTTGAATTTACAGATGCAAGCTATTCATTTCATTAACTAACCAATTTACTTCATTTCGAAAAAAATTGCATAACTGCTTTAGATCTTATTATTTTAGGACTATAGAAAGCTCAAGATTTGGAAATAATTTGAGATGAAGTACATATTGAGAGATTACTGATCACAATTAAATATTCACTATATTATATAAAGTAAATATAATTCAGAAGCTAGGACTTGTTATTATAAATAGAAAATTTAAATGACAATGCTTATAATTTGATACGTTTTCATTGTATGACTTCGTTAGATACCAAACAAATTAATCTCGATAAATTTTGACACCATTTAACTGCTTTATATGGATTCCAAAAACTCAAATGAAAGGAAATTGTATTAACAATTGTTTCAAGTTTCGCATTCATTACATTCTTGGTTCCCATTTCTACAAAATATTATAAGAACTGCAGTCCAATGAAAAAAAAAATACCTTCGTTCTCACGGTTTATACAAAAACTTAACGATGCAAAGTACATATTATTACTTACATTGATTTAACAGATTTTTGAAAAAATTTAGATCTAGCGTTGAAACAGATTTTACTGACTTCAATAAGAAAAAATTCAGCTTCTTTTATGGCGTAATCATGATCTCAACTGAAACGAAAGAAACAACCACTTTATGGTTAAAAATCAAACAAATTAAATTGACTGCACCCTACTTCTTACAACTAGATAAGCATAATACTCAATAACTATAGTATTATCCATGAGAAATTTAAAATTCAAATTTTTTTTCTTGTGAGCTTAATCTAAATAGGTTTCCTATCATGTCAGTGACTAAAGAAAAACATTTAACACAGCTAGATTAAAATGACTGTTAATGTGGACTATTATGTTTTCGCTTCATTAAAAAAAAACGAAATTAATATCTTAAGAGATTAAAGATTAAATTTAATTTAAATTATTTTCACAGTATCTATTTTTTAAATTTGAATCATCGTGGATTGTTTCTTCCACATTTATTAATATTTGTTCTTGAAGATCCTTCGATTTCTTTATATACTTCTTTGCAAGCATAATTTACGTCAAATCCACGATCACAAAAACATAACCATTTGGATCTGTCCCACTGAGGTATTAACTTTCTCCCTGCGCACGTAGGTCAATTTGTGTAAGTTCCAGGGGGGGAGGGATAATTTTTTTTTTATCTATGTTAAATGCAACCCGCTTTTTTCACGATCATAGTTTTATTTTGGTTTTTCTCATGTGTTTAAATGCTTAATGAATGTTATGCTATTGCACTCCCAAAAAACAACATCGAAACTATGTAAATATTTCCTGATAGTTCATAAAGCGATCACTGAGGAAAACTCGCATTTTGGATTAGAAGCATAAACCGGACGCTTCTAGAATTCCGTCCAAAAAGCTTGAAGTTAAGCAATTCAGAAGGGAATTCCAATATTTATCCATCATCAATTTTGAATCCCAGGGCACAAAATGTACTATATTTTGAAAACGTATAGCATCAAATTCATCAAATATAATCCTCTTATATAAGCAATGTATTAATTATTTGTATTGTCCGAAATAATAATAATAATAATGATGAAACTAAACTTTGCGAAAAACATCTCAAAGAAATAGGTATTTGGTGCCATTGGCCCTTTGATTCGAACCTTGTTTCTAAGTGCATCATTTTAAACTGCATTTGTAAAAAATACATGTTTTGCAGATTCTCATTTATATAAAGGGTTTTTTTCCCCTTTATATAAAAATGATCAGTACTTGTGTAAAAACTAGTGTGATGAGAAAAAAAAATCATCAAACAAGGAGGGTTTTTTTTTTGTGGTTAAAATAAGGTAAATATATTTATAAAATGCTTTATATGATTGTTCAGTTCCAGCAAACAGATATATTTCCTTATTTTACATTAAAAAATGGTATACATTTTGGACCAATTTCTTATACATACAGAAATGAATGAGCTTACAGAATCAATATATTTGATACTGTATGAATATCTTTGTTTTCTTGCCAATAAAATAATTAATATTTTCAGTTATATTGCAGAAAATATCTGATAGCGAAAATTTCTATCATAGTCCTATTTCAGCATTTTTTAAAGCTTGTTTTACTTCTCATTAAATAAACCCCGAAGAACAACTTGAAACGATCTTGTGTCCATTTGGCACAGTTTGCGTTAACCTTCGTGCTCTACTGAGGGGGGGGGAGGATTTCATAAAAATACCAATAAACCATATTCAAGAATAACATTCAAAAAAATTTTTATTGTTCATTTTTTATTCTTCATTTTAAATCTATTTTGAAAGAAAAAAATACGCTAGAGAAAGTTAAATGGTTTTGATATTTATGTTACAGATTAGAGATTTGTTAGTAATATTATTGATCCTCATTACGAATATAACAGAAAAGTATTTTGTTACACTGCAGTTAAGGTATTCCAGAATGCAAATCATTCTTACAACCCTCCGTTGAATGATATTCTTCGCAAGTAGAAAATGCGGCTGCGAAATATTGCCAAAGATGCAACTCAAGACGATCCCCACCCATTGCGCAGCTGCTCCTCCCTTCGAGACAAGTGTTGCTCCTCGTCATCTGCGCAAACACTCGTCGGGAGGGTGGAATCGTGTCCTCCCCTCCTAATGCAGGAAACGACAAGACTGAACACATCAAAAACCGCTGTACACGTGCAGAGAACGATAAAGCATATATAATTCGATCGTAATTTATAGGGTTTCGTAGTCTTTTTCATGGAGACATTCATTTCTAACACTATAAACCGGTCGAAATTGGGTAATGTGGAAGACTGAGTCATGTGATTATTGGAAGCGCAATAATTTTAAGCACATTAAAAATGGTCAAATCGGGGTTGTTTGCTCAAAACAACAACTTTCCTCGGTGGAGATAAGTGCGCATGACAGAAATCAAAACGATTCCATGATGAATAAAATACAACTAACTCCTGTTTTTACGAGTTCGGGGGAACTGGTAAAGTAGTTCGTAAAATCGAAAGATCGTTATACAGAGAGAAAAAAATGTTATAAAATTTTAACAAATTAGCCTTTCTTTAAAATAAAAAAAAACATTACGTGTGTAATATGTAAGAAACACATGCAAAATAAAATTCATGTTTAAAAGAAATTCTTACTTTTTTTTTTATTAAGAAAAAATTAAGAAAAATAACCTTATTTATTTATTTATTTTTTTTTTTGAAAGTACATTTTTTCCATTTGGTGTATTTAGAAAAACAACAGTTCACTGTTTTTGTTTTTTTTTCCAAAACATGTGGCCATTCATTCGTTTGCTTCGCAGTACCCAGTCATCTTCTTATTGTTTGATATCTGAAGTCTTTTTTTTTTCTCATTCATTAAATGTTCTCCCTCATTTAATCATCCGACATCTCTCACATTCAAAAAGGCCTACCCTACAGCGTTTCTTCGCAGTTTTCTCCATTCCAGTCGTCAGTTGATAACTTTCGTCAGTAACGGGAATTTCTTTCATAAAATTTGTATTTCAAAATAACCAAGATATCATTTTCCAGGTGCATCGTTCCCGGAATAGATCCACGAGCGCACTGCTCCTAGAATGTCAGTTTCAAAGGGCGATCACACCTCTCTAAAGACCGTAGAGTATTTGGACTTGAAGCTCTTAATTATGCTCTGGTCTATGAACTATCTTTAAGATGGGAGTTGGACTAGGTGGGGAAAATTCCACATAAATTGCTACCCAAACATTCTGGATTTCAACATCAGACATGCAGTTAGTTCCCTACAATTCGAAAGATTTGCGATCATCAGCGATGCTGTTAGTTCCCAACAATTCGAAAGATTTACTATCATCAGCGATGCAGTTAGTTCCCTACAATTCGAAAGATTTACGATCATCAGCGATGCAGTTAGTTCCCTACAATTCGAAAGATTTGCGATCATCAGCGATGCAGTTAGTTCCCAACAATTCGAAATATTTGCGATCATCAGCGATGCTGTTAGTTCCCTACAATTCGAAATATTTGCGATCATCAGCGATGCAGTTAGTTCCCTACAATTCGAAAGATTTGCGATCATCAGCGATGCAGTTAGTTCCCAACAATTCGAAAGATTTGCGATCATCAGCGATGCAGTTAATTCCCTACAATTCGAAAGATTTGCGATCATCAGCGATGCAGTTAGTTCCCTACAATTCGAAAGATTTGCGATCATCAGCGATGCAGTTAGTTCCCTACAATTCGAAAGATTTGCGATCATCAGCGATGCAGTTAGTTCCCTACAATTCGAAAGATTTGCGATCATCAGCGATGCAGTTAGTTCCCTACAATTCGAAAGATTTGCGATCATCAGCGATGCAGTTAGTTCCCTACAATTCGAAAGATTTACGATCATCAGCGATGCAGTTAGTTCCCTACAATTCGAAAGATTTACGATCATCAGCGATGCAGTTAGTTCCCTACAATTCGAAAGATTTACGATCATCAGCGATGCAGTTAGTTCCCTACAATTTGAAAGATTTACGATCATCAGCGATGCAGTTAGTTCCCTACAATTCGAAAGATTTTCGATCATCAGCGATGCAGTTAGTTCCCTACAATTCGAAAGATTTGCGATCATCAGCGATGCAGTTAGTTCCCTACAATTAGAAAGATTTGCGATTCTTCAACAGAAATGTCAATCCAAGTTTATCAACCATTTTTTTTTAAAGGTAAATGAAAGATGCTTAAGTTTTAATTCTGAAATAGGAGTTAAAATTATCCTCGTGTCTATGAGGTTAGTTATTCACCAGTTCCCTAAATAGTAAATGTTCGTAATTAGAAATTCCAAAAAACGAGAATTTACTGTCTGATATATAAAATAAACTGCTGATAACTGCCAGAAATTCTAATCCACTCTGAAGAAGAATAGAATTAATTTAAGAGTAGTAAGCACTCCAAAGTCATCGCAACAAAACTTGTTGTTGTTGTCGTGTGCCAGCTAGGCTGGTATTATGGGGTGCGCTGTTCCACTTTTCAAACTGCACCACATTTAGGCATGGAGTCCGACTTCCTCAGTACACACATGCCATTGGTACACGTTTGTAGAGTAGACAACCATTCACAACCCATTCATACAAGGAGAGGACAAAGACAGGATAGATAGAGAGAGAAAGTACATCCATACCCGAACCGGGATTTAAACCCAGGACCTCACTATCCACAGCCAGACTCGCTCACCACTAGACAACTTGGGCGGCGCAACAGAACTTAATTTATCTTAATGTTACCAGAAGGGGAATCAATCTATTTATTATTTTTCTTTGAATGCCAATCTTTACTGAGAAGTAAACAAACTGATACTGATACAGTATTCGTATATAGAGTTTCAGAGTAGATTTGATGATCCTTCAGAAACCGGAGATAGAAAGGAAATATTTTTCTAAAAAGAAGCAATTCAAATGTATCAAATAATATATAAATTTCAATTGCCAAGCCAAGGAAGGAATGTATATATAATGTTAAAATAGTTATTTCATATTTAAAACAAAATAAAAAATAAATTCTTAATAATCTGATGCACGCATAGTTCAATATGATGATTGAAGTATAGCATTATGATATCGCTCAAACAAGGAAAAAAATAAAATTATGACTGAAAATTTAAAACAAACAAAATTTTTACTAAAAAAGTTAAACAGGCATATCATATTATTCCGAGGATACAAAACATAGGAACAGTAGATCGTGAAAGTGTTCTTAAATGTACCTCGATTACTACCTAAAAATAACGATAATAATTCTATTTGTGTTAATGGCACAAAATATCCATTTTTAATTCACAAAATGATATTAAAAATGGATATTTTGTGCCATCTAGTAGTCATCCTAGAAACTAAAGACTGTTATACGAGATATTTGAATATTTACGGATTTTTGTTTTCCGTGCGGTCTTTTCAAATTTAATAAGCTTTACTTAATATTTTCAAGGAAGAAAACCAAGGAAACTCCCAATGAAACAAATCTAGTTGGAAATGAATGCTCTATCGCTTACCCGTGACTAGAATCTCTAAAGAGTGCAGTCTCACTGCAAGAATATCGTGAACCCAAACTTATAGATGTTAAATTAACGATAAAATATACAATATTACTATTGTAGAAAATAGCAGATTATTTGAATATCTGCTTTGCCTCTTTTTGCAAATTAAAAGGAAAACTATAACATTTAATTTAAGAGTTAAAAAAAACCATAATATTACAAATATAATGATCAAAATGATGACAAAAAAAAGTTACGGATGATTAAATGAACCTCACTGCAGAAAATAATGAGAGTAAATTATCCAAAATTACAATATGAAAACAATGGAAGAGAATAAATAAATATACATTAAGATATCGACGATAATACTCAATTTATGAGTTATAAAAAAATTCGTAAAAGCACACAACATTTTTTTTAAAATCAAAATTATCAATGAAAAAGTTTGAGACTAATAAACGAATTTAGTTTTATAAAAAAATGAATCATTAATAAGTATTCGAAAAGTATAAAGGTAAAACAATGGAAGTAAATACATAAGTAAAATTATATGAAGCGATAAAAATAAAAATAAAATATTAGTAATAGCTGAGGAGTAGTAACTTTAGTAATGAATAAACTTTCTTTTCGATGAATTTATTCATTGTACAGAGTGCGGCTCCCAAAACAAAAAGTATAAAATAATATGTAGTGCATTAGATACAACTCTACTTCTTATTGTTGGAGCTGAAAGTATTGAACTACCCTTTTTTTCCCTGGCTGGAAGTTCCTTTTTATCTATCACTCTCCCGTAAGATTGCATCCCGTATTATTCTCCACCCCCCCCCCTCCACGAAGTAGAATGCCCTAGCCCAGGATTTGGGGAAAACCGGTTCCAGAGAGAATAGAAGAACCAGACTGAAGACAGACGGGGGGAGGGGAGTGGAGATGGCAGAGAGAAGTTATGAAAAAATATATTTTGTAAATCTCAAGCCATTAAGAAGGACTCTATTTGTTTTTCAAGCCTGACGTTCGACTGGAATCTAAAGACTGTCAAGTCTCCAAATTGAAAATAATAATAATAATAATAATAATAGTGCCACGAGTTTTCATTCTGAAGAAGAAGAGGCATACCCTTTTAATACGAGTCAAGATTATGAAAGTCACTTTAATGAAATGAACTGTGATAGGTTTTATAAAGTCCGGAAAATAGGCCGACTTAATAATGGAAATTCCCTTTCAATAAGTCCACTTATATATAAATTATTTTTCCAGCCAATAGTTTTATTTTATTTTTTTTATTGTGTGTGTGTGTGTGTGTGTGGTACCACCTACTTGATTACCTTAATTAATTATTGTAAATGATGAGCTCCACATGGGTACTTTAACCATATTGTTAGTAAAACTTAAATATTTCAAATGATATAACTAACTAAATTTTGTACATGAATAGATTTGTAATTTTATGACTCACTTAAAAGCAATTTTTAACTACAAAAACAAAGTGATTTTCTGATTCTATTTTCAGATTTGAATCTGGGGAAGGAAAAAAATAATAAATACACAACCCAATGTTGCCGCCCACCTTGTCAGAGTGCTTGACTCCGAATAGGGAGGTCCTGGGTTCGAATCCCGGTTTGGGCATGGATATACTTTCTCTCTCTATCTGTCCTGTCTTTGTCCTTCATTCATTGTGTGAACGGTTGCTTACACTACAAACGGGATAGAGGGATTTCTTTGCCAAAAACGTAGCATTCGAATACAAGCAAATAATTGTAATCAACGCAATATTCAATGATATTACGACAAACCAGTTTTATGTGCCGTATTCTGCCTATACAAGTAGAAGAAATCCGATTAAGTTAATTTAAAATGATGCTTACGGTCTCACTGTGACAAAGTAGTAGGATACGATTCTTTAGAGCTTAAAGTTCCCGGTTTCGAACTCAGCCACTCTTGAAGAATAAAGAGATGCATGTTGTGCTTCTGTTTGCACGTCTATTGGGGTAGGTGAAAATTTCCATACTAGGTGCTTGGAAATTTTCAGGGTTTTTTCCCTTATGGTAAGTGATATAATTACAACACATGTTATGTTTATGTGGCATGTGATATATTCATACCATGCCATCCCGGAAGCCAATTACGCGGAGGACATTAAAATGCCTTAATACAAACCTAGGTTACTAGTAATCCGGAACGCTCGCAGTATCCAAATGATTATATTTCAAGACAATTCGAACTGAAATGAAGAAAAGCATAACACTCACTCTCTAAATCAAAGAAAAAATGGAAATTGTTTTATCATCAGGAAATTGATGTATGCTAGATGAGGGTTAAAATCTGCAGTCAAGTTTTCTAAATTTTGAAAGGCATATCTTTGGTAAATATAGCAAAACGTTGTAAAGTGAAGTATTTCGCCAAAGAAAAAAAAAGCACATAAATAAAAACAATTGTTTTAATATAAATAAAAACAAAACTTTGTTGCTCATGATTATAAGAACAGCTATTTAAATTCAAATATGTTAGTTAAACTTCAAACAACAGTTCATTGGCTTAAATTCACATTTAAAATAAAAGTTTAAAATTAATTTTATGGGAAAATTTTATTTCATTAAAATAGAGAAATTTATCCAAGTAAAACAAATGTGAAATAGGGTGATTTATCATCTTAAAGACAAATATTATATAGTATGAAGATACTTTTAAAATAATGAAAAATCAAAAATCTATTATTCTACTCTTTGTGTTTGTGTGTATTTATATACATACATTGTGCCATATTGTTTGGCATACTTTTTATAAGGCCTTCCTGGTATTTTATATTGATTTTTTTTTACGTATTAATCATAGAGTAAATAAAATTGTCTAAAGTTGAATTTTTTCTTGTGAGTAGTTTTCAAACATTTTGAGTTACCTTTAAACCATGAAATATTGGTCGCCAATTCAAAAGATTAAATTTATAATTAATCTTTTCAAATCCCTTTTTTTCAAACCTTACATGTGTGAAAAAATACCCGGTCTCTCTGGAATATGAGAGAGAGAGAGAAGCTTAAACCCCCTAAAAGATAACAATATATATATATTCCTAAAAGATAACAATACAAGTGTTAGTTTAATATTTCGTTATTTATATTTTAGAGTTCACTTTTTTTAAATGAACACTATTGTTACAGTTTTCTAATTATATTACGAGACACCATCCTAAAATATAAGTCTCTCTTAAACAATGATTTTCATCAACATTTTCTTCTCCCCATTAGTACTGTCTGTAGGCACTAAAATACTCAGCTTTGTATAAATTAAAGCGTTTATTATATTTTTTTTACCAAAAATTAAGAAGCTTTTCTAATTAATATTCTCCTACATCTACAATCTTAATAACTACTTCTTTGCATAAGAATTTATGAAATATTGTCAAAGTAGACTTTTTTATTGGTTTTTAAAATTTAGTGAAATTACAACTATCAAAAATTTTTTGAAACAGTGTATATTTTGAAAATTTTTCTCATACTCACTTGCAATTTGTCTAAACGAGACTTTTTTTTTAAATGACTTTTACACTAGCAAAAACAAAATGCATTTTATCGTTTGAAGTTACCTTAAACTTTGTGTTCCTAAACTTTTCTCTTTACATACTTCATTTATATTTCGATTTTTCCTGTTAATACAATTTCAAAACACCTTCAGATCTTTTTATATTTGTAGCTGTACAATTGTTAAACTTTTACCACACAAATTATTATTCCATATTTCTAAATTTATTTTTTATAATTCAGTTCCAAGTGGCATTTTCAAAACTAATGCGCAGAAAGCAGAATTTGGCGTCAAAATAAATTAAAACGATATTTTTAGGGAAAAATTTAAAATAAAAAAAATTAGAGTTTCTGGAAATTTCAATAAGAAAGTAAATGTTCTTTTATTTACAACACCAAAATGATTGATAAATATTTTTAAGATAATGAATCCGAATTATGCGCTTTAAGAAAGAAATATTTATTTCTAAACATGCTGTAACAAGCAAACATTTCATTATCATTTTCTTAAATATTGCAATTATTAATTTAGAGTTCTATTAATTAACGAATAAAATAAAAAAAAATTTAAATCATTCTTGCCGATTGAAACTAACAATGAAATGGATGTTTTGTCACGGCTTTTTCATTTTGCTTTTCTTGCTGTTCAATTGTCCATGGCTTGAATCCATGGAAAACGGCTTCGCAAACCGATGCTTTGGTTCTTATATAAGAAATCTTTTTATTAACAGAATGAACTACGACAGCATTTTCAGACATTCGATGGTGAATTTCGCCTTGTTTTCTGCCGCTCTAAGAATGCAATCTGAAGGCAGGCAGAAAATTCCTCAACAAGTCGAATTTACGACGCCATCTCAATACAATATGTGACGTACAGGAAGCGTTATCTAACGTCATGAATATTTTAAACCAATGAGAATCGTAATAAAGGGGGTACTCAGGGCCTCAAACGTAGCTAAAGAAATAACTATTTTATGTTTTTTTTTATTTATTTATAAACTGCAATTAAAAATTTTTAAACATAAAATTTTTTTATATCATATATGAAGTTTATCCAATTTTTTTTCGTACCGTTTTTAAATAAAAAAATTTCGAAAAAATTGAAAATGCATACCACAATACAGTAAGACTCCAATTTATCCATATGAGTTGGGACCTGACTCCATTCGGATAATTAAAGATTTGGTTAGTTGGATTTTTTAGAGGAAAGGATTTATTTTAATTAAATATTGTGTGTTGAAAATGGGAGAAAAAAATCAATATATTTTTAAAGAAAGGAGTTTAATAGAAAATCAACATTTTTGCATGTTAGTGTACTTACACAAGTCCTGTACAGTAATATGTAAAGTACTGTAAATGAAAGCCATCGCCTGCTGAATATCTCGGTCAGAGTAAGCTATTTTACTGCCTTTATCCATCTTCGGACATCCCCTTCACGGAAAGAATTTGCATATGATTACACTTCGTGCTGACGTTCCACCCACTTCAAAGCCAGTAAATATTTCACCAGCTGATGTTCCCGTATCTGTTTCAATTTAGACACAAAGCTCACCTTTTTCCTAAACACTTTCAATAATTTGATTATCATTTGCAACTTGAAATCACGTGTCTGACTCATAATCCATTCTCTTAAATCTGCAGTACTAATTTCTGAACATGCAGGAATGTTTAATAGACTGTTTCTGAATTCCTGAAATGCACATGTCTCTCTCATTCTCATCTTCTCCCTTCGCTTACCTTTTCTTTTCTTTAGCCTTTTCATTTTGCTCTTATTTCCGTCTCTTCTATTAGTCAGTTTATGAAATTCTCAATGTGGTTCGGATTTTTAAGCGATTTGGATAGAGAGAATTTGGATAATTAGAGATTTACTGTAGTTCTATATTTAAAAAAAAAATGCAAAATAATGCTGTGGAACTTAAATATAACCGAGTTAAGAATGCGGAGTTTGAAAAAGAAAGAGAAAAATTCAAAGGGCACATTTTTCATTTTCTCAGTCGATGAATCTTTCATTAATTTAACCATTTATAGTATAGCATTTAAGTTCTCTTAAAGTGGAATTTTTTTCCTGTTATCAGATTTTGTTATCTGAAGTTTTCAAAGAAATATATTATATAAATAGCAAGATGGATTATAATTTTATCGTGTCAGAATATTTGTTCGTTCTCTGTCAAAAGATCTTTCTTGCTCTTCTGGGATGGTACAAAACCCGAGTCTAATATGAAGTTTTAATAAGACATGCCAAATCCGATTATCTGAGAAACGAATGGTGCAAATGAGTCCCGGTCTGTGAATTAAGGCTAACGGGTTTGGAATCATCACCAAGTGAGTTCCAACCACTGCCATATGATGAGGTCACACCTGAGCTGCCACTCTTCTCTCCACATCCACGCCCCACCAGCGGAAAGACTTTGGAAGCCACAGATGAACACCCCCATTCCACAAAGCTCCAGCAACTCAGTGAGGGTGAATGTAGTCATCCTCCCAATCATTGCCAACAGTAAATGATGTTTCACTTTACTGTTCAATATGTATCTCAACGGTAGGCGACGTGCAATTCAAAAGCACATCGGTTACTGTCGAGCAACAAGTGGTGGATATTGCATTTCTGTCTTCTCTGGCATATTTGTCGGGGTGAGAGTTTAGAAGTTTTTTCCTGGTTTCTTCCCTTGAAATGCGTAAACAAGGGCCACTATAAAAGTGTTTCGGTAAGGTTATTATTAGATGGATAGTAAAATACATTATAAAATAACCATAGGCCTTAATAATTATAAAATAATCAAGTTGTCCTCTCACGGTGCCAAAGAATTACACATTTAAATAAAACTCGATACATAAATTCAAAATATTATTTTTTTTCATGGAAAATATACAGAATTAACATGTTTGTTATATACATTCTGTGCCTTTTGTATATTTTCCATAAAAAGATTACTTAATATTATTATGGTCCCCAATCTTGATTTTATTTTCAGCTAAGAGAAGCATCTAATTCAAAAAAGTGTGAATCTTCCATCTTTTTAGGGAATGGAAAAGTCTCTTTTTTAATTTTATGAAAAGTTTAAAAAAACTTTTCATAAAATTAAAAAAGAGAAAACTATCTTCATTATGTGTTTTAAAATTCCTTTTCTGAACTCTTTGTTGAATCTCCACTTATATTTTTACTTGAATTAAAAAAATACAAATGATAAAATAAGTTTAAAAAAATACTAATGAAAAAATGAAAATTTTCTCTTTTACGATAAATTTTCTATTTATATTATTTTCTCTTACAGAACTTACAAATAAATTTATCGAACAAGAATTTCTCTTCTGAGACATTTCTACTGGCTTTTTACTTTCATTCGTAAATTTTCTCCATTTTTTTAGAATAATACATTTTGCAAACGATAGCATCTGGTTCAGGTACTTATCTCCCAATCTCATCGACCATGAAAAGAAAAATGGCTTCAAATAACATGATTTTTTGTTAACATTAGAAAACACTACAATATATACCTGGTACAATATATATCATATGTGTGTTACTAACATTTTTTAGTAAAAAAATTATATATACTGTTAAAAACCAACTAACTACAGAATAAAATGTGATCGTCTTAGCGGCCTGTTTTTTATTTAAATAGATTTTGTTGTTGTTATTAAAAAAATCAATTCCAAATATCCTTTACATATAAGTTGTAAAGATACTTAGAATTTTTTTACACAGTAGCTTTTACAAATAATCTGTGTGCTATAGCATTTCTTTTTCAATCTATATTCTAAAATTCTATATATATTTAAGAAAATTATTTTTTATTCGAATTTTCATTAAATATGAGCAACATAGAAGGATGGTTGGAATAATATGAAACGATTTAATGTTGATTTGACGGAATTCGGGCCTACTTTTTACAGACGTTGTTTATACATACTTTTGCCAGACGTCCCGGTTTGAATGGGACAGTCTATGTTTTTAGACACAATCTTCGTGTCCCGGCCACTTTACTTCACTTCCTGGTAAAAAATAAATTTGATTTTATAAATGACAAAGTCTATAATTAACTGTGGATCATTTACGATAAACAATTTACCATTTATATTTGGGCTCTTTATATAAAAGTAAAAAGAGTGATGGTCTGCTAATAAATAATATTCTCATCGCCAATCTCGCCAAATGGTGGAGAAGAATGTTTTCATAAACATGCACAATTAATATCGGATCAGCTTGTGAAGATTTTTACAAGGCTGAAACCAAACATGGCTCTAAAAAAATTAGTCATATCTAATGAAAAAGACATATAATCATGTTTTAAATTTTGATTTTTCATTCAAAATATTCCATTTCAACTGTTTCTTAATAACTCTCTCTCTCTCTTATGAATAATAACATATAAAAATAATTTTTTAAAATTTGTAAGCTTGTGTCATTTATTATTACCCCTGGTTTAGGTTCATAATCAGCAGTAACCACACTCATAATGATATACTACCCTCTAAAACACTCTAAATACCCACCAAGGCTGTGTACCTTTGAATAGCCACAACGATGGGGAAAATTCTGTTGTTTTGATCGGACAATTTAGAAATCTGATAAGCCCATCTATAATATCATCAAATATTCTTTCCCGCCCCATTGTAAATACTTAATTTTGTAATAATTTACATAAATATCACAAAAATCTCTTTTGTGGTATCAGTTAACAAAATTACCACCTTCATTAACCAATAATCCGATTTCTTGAGAAAAGGAATGTAAGATTTTGGTTTCGATAACAACTACTGATGAAGTGCTGAACCACTTCTTGGCATGCCCATCTATCGATAAGTATTCTGTCCCTTTTGAGAGACACGGGCCCATTATTTATGTCAACTCCTCCAGAAGAATGACCAAGAGTAAACAGTTGGAAAGACGCTCTTGTTTTCGGTTCAACAGTTCTTAGGGTCGGATCACACCTTGGGCATGGATGTTTGGAGTGATTCGGAATCCACTTTAAACAGTATGTTCATTTCAAATTAGACCTCGTGTGCAAATAACCGTTGAGAGATAGGCCAACCAATTCAAATAGTTGAAGATCAACTGGCGTTATCATTAGTAAACGTCAAAAAATTTCATGTATTTAATAAAAACATAAAATAGTATGTTAAACTTTATGTATTTGCCATGAATTTTATAAATAATAAACTAACTGTGGCATTCAATAATACTATCTCATTAACAAGGTCAAAAAACGATAAACTTATTCGCTCTTTTTGAAAAATATTCTGATTGAATGGTACTTTCAATGAGTAGAATTTCATGAAATTATTAATTCACCTTGCACCATTATTGTCTATCTCTGCTAACTGAAGTTGTTAAGTTTGCCCAAAACCTTGTCATTTTGAACGACCATCAAATTACGAGGTTGTGGCTTGAGTTGGTATCCATTGTAGAACATCAAAGAAACTTTCTAATGAATCTAGTTTCTCTCACCGTGTTGATATTTTGACTGGGTCCAGACTGGAAGACAAATCCACTGCTGTGCTTTAAGGCTCTTGAGCTACGTGAAAGCTTCTGTTGTCTTGTCGCCCAATCTGGTGTTAGTTCTCAAAGCTTCTAGAGGGGAGTATCCCAAACATTATTATTGGTTGAAATCGATTGTCAATCAATCCTTCGAAGTTAGCGAGTATGCCAGATTTGGCGCGTTATATCGTGAAAAATGAAAGTACTAACGCCATTAAAACAGCCAAAAAGAGAGTTTTAAATCTGTTCATAACAGATGTTTACCTCAAATTACCCTCAGGGTTCTTAGAATAGGCGTGAGGGAAAGTGGGTCAGTACAAATGCTCAACGAACTGACACCGGAATTACCTGTTGCTGTCTTATGGAAAATTAGCTGCCAGTGATTTTAAAGAAAATATTATTTATTTATATTTTAGAGTTCGGATTTCGCACTAAAAAATATGAAGACAAATTGCAAATGTTGAATGATTTTACAGTTACTAATTAAATGGTCAAAAATGATTATCAGAATTCAAATCAAACCTAAAATACTATATGAATGATTAAAAATATTTTTTTAAGTGCCTTAGTTCAATTTGATTTTTTGAGACTTGATCCATTGATTTAAGATACTTTTGAATATGAATGCAACAAATAATTAAAAACTATTATTTTGAAAACTAACTCAATATAAAACTATTTAAATTTTTCAAGTTTTTTTAAAAATTTGAACTTGAATAACTTTATATATATATGTGTGTGTGTGTGTGTATAATCGTATCGTAATTTTCATAAAAATATTGTAACTGTAATTATATATATAATAATAATACATCTATTTTATATAATTAGAATTACTTACAGCTTGAAAGAGAGATTCATCTCTTATCTTTCATCTCACAAGTCCCTAACTTTATTCCTCTATATAAATAAAATTAACTAAGCTATAATTAGAAGTACACGTTTTTTAAAAACTTGATATTCTGGTGTAAAATGTGTTGTCAAATATACTTTAATTCTGAAGATTTTAAAACTCTTCAGTTATTTTATTAGATATTTTCCCCTGGCTTGATAAAAACAAAATTAGAGTAGCACTAAATATGCGTTATAAAAACACACAGGTAAATTAGATTAAAATAAGTTTAGAGTAAAATTGTGAGAAATATAAATTAGGTTTTTATTTGTCAACAAATAATAAAACGCAAATGCAACTTATAGCATATGAGAAAAATATAATTCTTGTTTAAAATAGACTAATTTTACAGAGTTTAATTAATGAGAAAAAGATCCAAATACATTTAAAATGGTAAAAGTGTTGAAATGAATTTACGAGAAATTTGAATTTTTGGAAAACAGCATTCATCATCAATTGAGAAATGCGTCAAGGTGAATAATATGTTGAACAGAATCTTGTGTTTGAAAAGTTTGGAATGGCTGTATTAGAAAGCTGTTTGGAGACGGTATTGTACTGCCTATCCCATCTTAGTGACAACAAGGTGATTTATGATTTAATTATTGTTGTAGCCATACAGAGAAAGAAAGTCGTTCAATCACACTATTTCTAGACTAGTCACTTTGAACATATCTAATTGATTCTCAATTTCCTTCCTGATATTCTCTCTCAAGCATTTCTTCTCAAACATCTATATTATAACTTCAGTTACATATTTTATATCGCCTTAAGTGCTACAGGATATTTAGTCATTCTTTTGATATTTTTCTACTTTTATTCCTTTTTTGTCAAAAATAATGTCATTTGCGTTGTTCAGGACAATATTCTTCTCAAATAAATTTCGCGAGCATAAAATGATTCCCCTAAGAGTATTGATGTCATCTGTATTGTAGTGTGTTGTAATATATTGTTATCGTTCGTTTGGTTATTGAAATGCTGTTATGTTTTTCCGCTGAAGTTTTACTACATACCCAATTTTTTTTCAAATATATTTATAATTTTTCAAATTTAAAGTGTTTAATTTCTTATCAGACGCAATATTTTAGTATGCTGGTATCGTATGCTTATTAATCATACCTTATAGTGTATTTTTTTTTTCATGAAATAAGTTGAAAATCAAATTAAATGTCCAAATGTTTATGGAGGTAAAAATTCAATAATTTTGGAAAATGATAAAAAATCAAATTAAAATATTTGTCTCACTATTATTCTAATGAACTTATCGTTCTTATTATTAGATATTTTATTTTATAAGAAATATATATATATATATATATATATATATATATATATATATATATATATATATATATATATATATATATATACACACACACACATATGTGTGTGTCTATTGTAAAATGCATTTTTTATATAAAGTTATTTATGTTAGTTTTATAATTTGTATATATTAGTTTTATAATATTAGTATATATATTTTTTATAATATATATATATATAAATGTATTAGAGAATATATATATATATATATATTTATATTAGTTTTATAAGAAATATATATATACACACACATATTTGTGTGTGTCTATTGTAAAATGCATTTTTTTATATTAAATCATTTAAATTTTTAATACATAGGTAGTCTTATTTCATAATCGTAGTACATATTATAATTGAACAAGATAACACAAAACAGTCTATAATATTTCATTTTTAAACGTTATTTAAATGAAAATAATCAAAATTGATTTAAAAGTACATATCATAGCTACTTTTCCAACGCTAATAAACAGAAATCTAACATGTATTATTTACAGATGCCTTTTCTATTTCATGAGTGAAAAAAGCTAATTCGTCTTGCTCCATTTGGAAGTGTTTGCCAACCACATAGTAAAACAGCGGGAATCATATGGGGAGAAGTTTTTCTCAGAAATTCCTCTTTCTTTAGGTTAACGTAGTGAAGTAGAAAAATCAGCCAAATTTGGGGTTAAAAATTTTCCAGTTTCATAGGTGGCGTTGTGTACAGAGGTGGATTTTCAGAAATAAGAATGAGTTTGATTTGTAATCAAAATTCGTATCGAAATATTAATGCAATCAAAAGTATTTTTAGCTTAAAAAAACAAGAATGTTTATTTTGTAACTGTACAGAGAAAAAAATGAAAATCTTTAAACCAAATTTTGTACAACCTCAATGAAATTTGAATTTGGTTAAAATTTACTTGGATGGAGATATTTTGACATTTTAAAAATATTTGAAAAATTAATTTAAACGCTAAAAATGAACGTCGAAGTGACAGTAGCTCTGTTTTTTGTAATTTGCAAAAGACTGGAAGTTTCTATCATGAAAATAGCACTTGTGAAACGTTAAAATATTATCCATAGGATTAACATAGGATTCGATTTTCCCCAACGGAGATCTAGCAGGGCCTTAACTATTTCTTTTGGCGATGACTGCCAAACACTGGTTGTCATTTGTCCAATGTCCTTTACTGTAAGGATTTACTGTGATGTCTACTAACCTTTCCATCACCTTAAATTCGTCTTGATGCTTAAAGATGACTCCAAGTTCTTCAGCGACAGCCATTTGAGTATGCTCGCATTCTAGGCAGCGGATAATTCTACCACGTAAAACGACATTCGCATGCGTGCTCTGTTTTGCCGTGGCCCCATCCGAGCCGGTTGTGAACACATTTCTTCTTTGCCACGGGTCCTTATGTACCACTCTCTTTAGTGCTCTCGTCATTGTGGCTTAGGCTCGGAGTCATCAGATACCCTTCCGGTTGTGACGCGTGTCCATGTGCATGATATTACTACTAGTGGCATTTTAATTTATTTGGTGGCAATATAATTCATTTGAAAAAATTTTATTAGAAAATATAAGTTTATTACTTTTGTTATCAAGTAAATTTTTGGCTCTCTAATCAAAAATTTTAATTGACTAGAGAATTAGAAATTTACCAGAAATTAAGATATTTTATTGTTGTGAGTCTCTCAATAAAATTTCCATTTTAGTCGTTGATAATGAATTATTTCTATAATAATAATAGATGATAATACTCTGCTGCAAATTTCTAAAAATTTTATGTTCATTAAATATTTAAAAAAAAAAAAAAAAAAAAAAAAACGTATGTACTTTTATAATTTTTTGTTTGTTCAATCTTAAATATTCTAGAACTTTATGGTTTTCTAATATTTTAAGTACTTTCTATTTGATGAGATAAGTAAAAAATATTTGGAAAAAAATATTGTTAAAAAATTAGAGAATAGAGTTTCATCGATTTATTTTCATCAATCATCGATTTAATCTGGTATCGACAAAAGAGCATAAATATATTTTAGTACTAAATAATATATTTTGAATTGTGAATATTTAGTTATTAATTATTTTTTTGTCTTCCTTTGGCAATGATTGATAATTTTAGTTTATGAAAAATGTTATCACATTATCAGCAATGTTATTTGTATATTTGCCTTAGAATGACTCCATGCTGACCCTTAGATAATATTTTGTTAACAGAGATTTCAGTTTCATCTGACACAGGAATACTTTTGGAAATTTTAAACAAAAATTTCATTATATCATTCCTACAATCATTGAAAAACATAAATATACACTCTTAAAAAAGCGAGTGGTTTTTCACCACTCGATGAGCGATGGATATTTTGTACTCCATAAAGATACAAAATGAATCCTTTTCCACTTAATTTGGGGAGAGAAGTTCTCGCACTCCATCCTCGATTCAAAGCAGTTTTCACTTTTTTTTTGAAGTGTTTATGGCACAAAGCAAATGTGATGTGCTCTGATTGGTTTAAATCATCAAGTGGCTCTATGGTTACGATTTAGTTACGCTAAAAATGGAGGAATTTAAAAAAATATATATAATTGGACAAGAAGGAGCGCAGAAACATTACGGTAATTCCTTATTTCTAATAATTAATTGAATGATTAAATCAAATCTTTATATTTGTGATTTTTCACCATGATATAAACTTTCCTATTCAAAAGTGTGAATAAATGAATTCTATTGAATTCATATTCATGTAATATTTATAATATTTGAAAATTCTGCTTAATTGGTAATGTTTAATAATATAAAAATGTGTTTTGAAATTTTTTCTATTTCAAATACTATTTTCTGCCAAATTTTAATTTATTATAAATTAATAGTAAATTATAATGAATGCATAGTTAAATTCTTTTAATTTTGAAACTGTGTGAATATGACTATTAATTTTCTCATTGATTTAAATATCCAATGTATATTATAAAAATATTATTTTATATAGGTTATTGTACTGAATTGAAAGAGTGAGATTAATATCAAATACAACATATAACCAATGAATAAATTTTTTTCATAAATAAAATTCAAAGCTTTTTAATTTAAATGCTAATACAATATAAAGCAAATATTAATGTACAGAATATTACTCGACAGTATATATATTCTATTTATTAAAATTTCACTGAAAATTTTTGATTTGATTGTTACTATGTAAAAGCATTCGTAGACGAATCGTAAACAAAATTTTTATGTATCAAAATCTACTATTAATTTGTATAATATTTTTGAATTTCCAACTAAAAATTTTGTTGATGGAAATATAACTTACATTCGTATTTTATGGTTCTCATTGTCATCAGTAAAGAAAATAATAAAAAACAAAATTAGAAAAAGAAAATATGAAGCATGATATTTTGAAGATAATGAAATGCAATGTAAGGAAGAAATGGCTGATCTGGTATATTCTGTATAATATGAAAACAAAATAAGTTTTATGATATCTGAGTAAATGTTAACTATTATTATTACTACAAGTATTGATTTCATTTTGCTTGTAAAATGTATTTAAATGTTTGAAGAAATAGTCTATGTTTAATGTAAGAATGTGGTAACTTAATTAAATTACCTGAAAATTCCAATCAATATTTTCAGTTAAAATCTCTTATTAAAGTTTTTGATTTTTAAAGTTTATTTTAAAATAATGAAAGGTTCATTAAATTATTACAAGCTGAAGAAATTGTAATAATGTTTTTAAATCTATTTTGAATTAAAGTTTTGTTTGTTTTTACACCTAAAACCAGATTTTATTTATCTTTATAATAAATTTATAATTCATTTAAAATTTTCTGAATTTTTAACTTGAATTTAATTGTTTAAAAAATAGGTATCCATTATTTATAATTCACTTGATTACAAGTAGTTTTTACATGTATGATATTTTTCAGTAAACACATATGTATATATGTGTGTATTTTTCCTTTCAGATAAAATGATTACGATTTGAAATGCTTTATAAAATTCATCGAGAAAAAATATTTAAACTTATGAAGAAAATGTTTAAAACAAAATAACATTTTGTGATGAAA
Source organism: Latrodectus elegans (assembly GCA_030067965.1). Lineage (NCBI taxonomy): Eukaryota > Metazoa > Arthropoda > Arachnida > Araneae > Theridiidae > Latrodectus > Latrodectus elegans. The sequence goes on from CM057818.1 coordinate 19,882,520, forward strand.
AATCAATCAACTATTGTTCTATTCTATAATAGAATTTATTTCTCTAAGTATCCAAAATAGTCTGCTTTCAATGAAACATTGCTAGTATAATAAAACCTGTCTATTTTTTACATATTTGAAAATGAATTTTAAAACATTCATGAAAGTACTAAACTTTAATATCAACATTATTTTTTCTAACAATGCCACAATGACTTAGGCACACCAAAGTTTACAATTCCTTACATAATTTGTATACCCTGAAATTTAATAGTAGAACATGAAACATGATGTGCAAGCATTTCAAAGTTTTTTATTTATTTATTTTTTTTATTGCCTGAATAAGATGTTTTAAATTATTTTAATGCCAAAAATATTTAGTTGAAATTTTGCAAAGAAAAAAATTTTTTATACAAAAATAGAAGAAAAATCTCATTGTTATTTTGATGTTTGTTTAATGATTGCATGATCCAAAAAAAAAAAAGTAATTAAAATCTATATTTTACAAAGTATGCAGTATTGCGTATGCCTTTTATTATATTGTAGTTTTCTATCTTGTATTTTAAGAAATCATTTTACTTGAAATGTATTTGAATATTATTATATGTGATACAAAAGAATAGTTTCAAAATTTATTTTGTTGTAATTTGTAAAAAAAATTATTCATTTATTAAAAGAAAATTATCTGTTTTTCAGTTACAGTTGATTAATTCAAAATGCTTTAACATTAAAAATAAATTTATGTATGCATGTATATATTTTTATTTAATGTTTAAAAATCCATTTTATAAATTATGATTGGGGCTATATCTATTTCATTACAAAGAAAAATCCAAAATTATTTTGTATTTGTTTCATTGTATATCAAAAATTTATCATTTTTGCCACATTCTTATAAAAATTTTCAAAAACTGCTAGATAATCATTTATTTACTAACTTAAGTTACTACGTTTTAAATAATGATAATACCATTTTTTTTTAACAAATTGCACTTGTTTTAAATGAGCAAATTACAATAAAAAGTTCTATTAATTTAATATATATGATTATTTTCTTTATTACAGATAGATTTTAAATTTGATATCCAGAGGTTGACTGTTTTCTCAATAAATATTCTGTATTCTATGCTCCTAGAATATTATCGTGTGTTCAAAAACTTGTCCTGTAATATGGAGTAGATACGTGAGAATTAAGGATGATATTATTTTTTAGGCTGAATATAATTCCATTACAGAATATTGTTATATAGCTATCTGATTTCTTACAGCTTTATTTTTTTAAGGAATAAGGCTTTATTTATTTATTATTATTATTTTTTTGAAGTATTATTCTTATGAAATATTTTGTTATTAAAGTTTATATGGACACTGCAATGAGAATACAAATATTATAGAAATTTTTGTTATTATGATTTTTTTCCGAATCAGGAGGAGAGATCTGTAGAAGAAGAACAACGTACAAAAATAGTCAACTACTTTACCTATGGTTAAAAGCAAGACTTGCGTATGAAATCTTTTTATCTGTGGATAATGGATTTATTGATGTCGGATATGCAGGATTAAAAAGCGTTCAATATTTTATATAAATGTCATCATGTGTTTAATGTTAAGTACGATGATAAACTTACTGTATTTTATGCTCTCATGGACTATCTGATTTTTTAAATTAAAAAATGGTTCAGTTGGTTATTTAATTTAAACTACACATTTTTATTATAATCGATCAATATTTAAATTTTGCAAAATACAAGCATTAATATGCATATCTTTTTTATTCTTATTTTAATAGTATTCTTATTTTGTTTTATGAAACTGACAATAAAACTGTTAATCTCCAGTATTAATTAGACATCATAAACATAAGAAATTCGGTATACATATTTTTATTTAATTTTTTTCTGTAAAAATTGAATAATTTTTTTTTGTATAATTTTGCATTTTATGTTTAATTTCATTCTTAGTTTCATTGAAGTTATTTTCAGTTTAATTTAAACTTACAAAATATATCATAAAACAAGATTTATTTGCAAAAATAAAAGTCAGTTTTGTTCAACAGAATAATTAAATATTTGCCTTCATCCTCCTGAAACTTTAAAAATGCATATAAACAATATTGAAACATATTTAGCTATACTATAAATAAATTATTTTTCAAAGAACTTAAATTATATTTACTTATATAAAATATTTATGTATATATTAAATTATGTACAATTTGTTGTACTAATAAAGTGTGTAAAAATTAATTTTGTACTTAATAGGCCCATAGTAAACTAAACTGAAAAATAAGTAGTTTGACGATTTTTTCTTGAGATTGCTACGCTCACACGTAAAACTAAATTGATATAAATAATGTAATAAATGGCTGAACAATTTGCTTGATAATGTATGTAATTTAAAAACCACTATAATTATCCAAATCAATTAAAATGTCATATTCAATTGTACTGTTATATTATTGAATAAAGAAATAATATCTTTATATTGTAATAGTCAAAAAAAAAAAAAAAAACATAATTTCTTAAAATAAAGAATTTAAAAGCTAATTTCTGCACCAAATTGTCAATATAAAAAAAATCAGCAATACTTCTATACAAAATTTAAATTCACTCTTTTTTCTATCTAATTTATCCCTTTAAGCGATTTGTTGTTTAGTGGTTTACTCGTACCCTTTAAAAGAGTGAATTTCTATCTTAAAGATTGGTTGAGTTTTGTGAAAATGAAAGAGTGAAATTTCACTCCTTCTGATTGAAATCCACTCGATTTTTTAAGAGTATAGTTTTACACTAAAAATAATAATTATGTTGATTATTTTCAAATCTATAAAGAATAAAAAATAAAGCAATCATAACTTAAAATACATTTATCTAATTTACAAATTATAAAGACTTTTTCATATGTGTCTGAAAAACTGCTTCATTTTGTCTAGACACATAGTAAAGGCATCGCTAAAGTGATTGAAGCAATCCAGTACTGTTCTAAAAAAGACTGAAACATTTTACGAAGAAGGTTGCCTGGATCTGTTATTGAATTCAGTCAATAACTGATCCAGACAACCTTCTTGGTAAAACGATTCAGTCTCCTTTAGAATGGAATTGAATCATTTTACAAAGAAAATTGCTGGGATCTGTTATTGACTACAGTCAACCTTCTTCGTGAAATCATTCAATCTCCTTCAGAATGGAATTGAATCATTTTACGAAGAAGGTCGCCTGGATTTGTTATTAAATTCAGTCAATAACTGATCCAGGCAGCCTTCTTCATAAAATGACTGTCTCCTTCAGAATGGAATTGAATCATTTTATGAAAAAGGTCGTCTTGATTTGTTATTGAATTCAGTCAAGAAATGATCCAGGCAACCTTCTTCATAAAATGACTCAGTCTCCTTCAGAATGGAACCGAATCATTTTACGAAGAAAGTCACCTGGAACTTAAAATATGATCTTATTGAAAAAATGCAACTCAAATGAAATTTTTGAAAAAGAGGAAATATTAATCACTTAGAAAGAAATGTATGAGATTGTTCATAAGCATATGGGGATTATCTTATATTCTTTTGAGCTAATGTTATTTGTGACATATATTAACTAATATATTAATATCCATATAGTAACAAACAAAATAAACTGTTGATATATGCCAGAAGTTGCAATCCAGCATGCGTTACAAGAAGTTCGACATCTCATTAGAAGCGAACTCAAATATAAATACTCTTATCAATGAAACAATGCAGATTAATTAATGTCTTTATGTTAATGTTGCCCTTTACTTAAATAGAACTGCGTTTTAATTCTGAGTTTTATAATAGAACAGCACACTTAATTCAAAATAGTAGAGAAACCAACGCAATATTTATAAGAAGTGAATGTTCTTCAAATAGCCTATGGTGTCAACTACTAGACACTGACTGTGAAAATGAGCTTCGACTGGGTTTGTAAACTTAATTCAGATTGTCAGACAAATAAACTAAAATGATTCAGTTATTTGTTTCACTCTTCCCTCGGACGAACAAAGAGATTCACATAACGTGCAAAAAGTTTCAATCTCAAGAAAGTTCCTGATATAGTTCAGAAAGTGGAGGGATAAAGCCTAAAACACCATGCATTTGTGAAGGCTCTGTAAAAGTTACACAGATTCTGAATGCACTTGAAATAAACTCTAGATAGAACTGGATAAAAAAAATGAGTAAAAATATTTCACATCTTATCTGTTATCGAGAGTATATCTTCCGAGAAAACATTTAACAGATTTAGAAACGCAAGCCATTTGAAAAATCAGAATTGCTTTGAACACAGAGCACATTAGGAAGTTACATTGAAAATTAACAGCTATTCCTTACAACCGATAACCAGTTTACACGAATTGTTTGGTTCAATTTTTTCTGATTTGATCCATAATTGGATAATTGCACCGATTTGAATTACATCACCAAGTGATCAAATTCATGACTCATTGGTAGCTGCAGACTTCTTTCTACACATATTATGAATAAAACGCATTTTCAAATTTTTTCTGGTTAGTCTTTATACATCAACATTTTGAAATCGAAGAATTCCTCGATGAGGGGATATTATTCTAAAATACACTGAAAATTCTTCTTTAGTTACTGGTTTCAAATTATTCCAAAACTCATCCATTTCAAATGATAGTAGTTTAGTACACATAAATTGCTTTGATACATTGAAAATATTTATTCAGAAGAATTTATGAATATATTTCTTAGATCTGAGATATACAGCAAAAAGTATGCCACCAATGCAAGGTTTACGAATTTTCCCGTCTGATATTAAACAGAATATTTTCACACTGTATAGAAGGTTGCAAGAAGTTTTAATATCCACATTTTCTTGTTAACCTAGCGGAACTTTGCATTAATAGTGAGGCATATTAACGTATAGAAAGAGAGGAGGCCTAAAAAATTCCCTCGCATTAAGCCCCAACAGATGTTTATGCAAATTAAAACTTCTAGGACATTCATCACGAGTGGCATTGGCCTATTACTAGACCATGAAGAGACAATGAGCAGAGAATTTGGAAAAAGTTCAAAAATTCCCATCATTACCAAAAGGAGAGCACCCCAATAATCAAAATTGTTCCAAATATTAATTTTGGCTGCGATTAGAAAGCCATCAGAAATAACTATTGCGAAATGAAAATGTGGCGGTAATGTTAATTATGGTAAAGGCAGTTTCTTTCTCAGCTGCAGTTGCTAATAGCACAATTGACCACATTACAATGTTCCAGTGCAATTTCATTGGGAATCCAATTTATTGGCAAAATATGTTTTTATTGATAATCTGGCAAAATATGAGCTTCAGAAATGATATTATACTAGAACATCCATTGTACTATCCTTTGAGTTTTACAATTTTGGTACCTTGATGAAAGACATTCGTGATTTAATTTTGCCATGGGAAGGGGTTATGATGTGAAATCTTCAATGGTCTGCCTCTTTTTGCTAAACTGAATTTAATCATCTCATCTGATAAATATTTTTTTTTTTTTTTTTTTTTTTTTTAAATTTTTAATCTCGAGCTTGATCTTAGTTTTCAACTATCAGTCTATTTCGGGCATCTCAATGCAATTTTGAAGTAAACAAACGTCATTTATCCATTCCAAATAACGCAGTTAACCATATTTACAAATATCTGTGTGACGTTATCCGAATGTTACGTTATTTCTAAACTTATGCAATTGGCAGATATTTTTAAGTAATAACGCAATTGAGTAAATAAACATTATCAAAATAAAAAAAATGATGAAAAAAAATTGGAAAATTACATTAGTTTAGTTATGTAATTTTTTAAAAACACTTTTTATTTTGACACGATGATGAATGCGAATACAATTGGAGAAAAGTTTGAAAAATGGTTGGTACTCATGCAACTTTTATCACCCGTTTCTTACAATCTGCCATTTCGCATCTATTGACATGATATGGCGTCGCAGTAAGTATTGAACAAGGAAGCACAAATTGAAATGAAGTGAGTACTTACTTCTCTTTTTGGAATCGTCTTCGTCGAAGGGAAATTTGGCGGTGTAAAGGGCAGGAGTCTTTTCGCAAGACATCTTGTCGTATTGAGTCGCTTCTCACTGTTTGACGACTCACTCTTCGCACCAAAATACTTCGTCATTTGTTGATTCATCTGCTCTCCTAACGCTATTTCAGGACCATAAATTCAAATGGGAAAGACGAAATTCTCGAATGCTTCCTTTTCTTTTTCCTCGATACACAAAGATGGCTTTCATCGTACACGCTGAATTTAATATTCTGTACATGTAAGATTCTGCAGATCATTTGGCGTAAGTTCCATTTAACTGACTCAAAATCGTTTGGTATTGTTCCAAAGTGCAAAATTAATGACAATTAAAACAAAAAATTAGTGTAAAAAATATTCAGCCCAATATTTTAGAAAAATTATTCAGGAAATTTGTGGTACAAAATTAATTTGCGAAAGCAACTGAAACATAAAGGCACTTTAAATTCAACAAAAAAAGCTAAGTAAATAAAAAAACTTTCAAAAACTAACACTTTACTATCGGCCATTATAAACGTTGTACTAGCAGAGGTATTTGATGTATTGTTTTCTATTTCTGGCTAGAAATTTTATTGTTCAGCGCAATTTTTTTTCTCTGAATGCGAGATTTTTCACAAGACTATTTATTCTTAATTAAATTTGTGATTAAAAATAAACTGAACATGTGAATATTCTATAAGGAAATAAATATGAAAATATTGATTACATGTATCACAACGTTATTTGCTGTATGTTTATGGCGTATGTATTCTGTATTTACATAATGTATACATTTAAATTATACGACAGTTGAAATTTCACTAAAGTGTAAAAAATATATTCTAACTTTTTATGAGTATAGAAATTAAAAAAAAAAAAAAAAAAAAAAAAAAAAAGATTTCTTTGTTTTGCAAATATATATAATTTTATTTACATATTTATTAATGTTCTTCTTTCATTATAGTTAATATTGAATGATAATGAGATAAAAATAATCATTTACAAAATAATGTATTTAAAAGTGATTTTTAATCTAAATATGTTAAATCTGAGGTACTATGTATAATCTTTGTGTTGTAACTAGATAATATCGGACACACAATGTCTTTTTAAGTGTGAATTATTGAGTTACTTCTGCTAGGCATTAATGGCCATAAAGAAACAAAACATCACATGTTGATTGTTTTAAAAAATACTTCAAGGAGTAATGTGTTATGTTTTTTACTCTAACACATTCTAATATAAATTCAAATCATCTACTAATAAAAAAACTGAGTTCTAGTTTCCATATTGGAAATATATTTCTTTATTTATTAATAAATAATAATTTTCCAAAAGTAATATTTTTATTGAATATATATATATTTTTTCATTTAAAAATAATTGATTTATCATACGTCAGCGATGTTTCACAAGACTTACTTTGCCCCAATTACTATAAGTTCTACACCAAGCCTGCAGTTGTGAATATGAATCACAGAAAAAATTGGAGACTGTAGAAAACAATATTCTTATAGTTATCTCCTGTGGGATTTTGGTTACTCCTATAGAACCAATGCAAATTCAAACTGCTTTGGAAACTGTTGCAGATTGAAGACAAAGTGCTGCCCTTAAACTTTTTAAAAGCCTTTTGAGGAATGGTAGTTTCTGGGAAAACTATATACTTGCCTACTCTACATTGAAATCCCAGAGAACCTTTTTTGACTTTGACCAAAAATATTATCTGGTCGGTTTAAGAAATCGAATGCTGAAAGAGAACCTTTGTTTCCCTCCCCGTGTTATTCGAAATCATATTTATAGAGCTGATTGCCGTCTAGACCGAACACTCCCTGTTAGTAAGAAAGTTTTCATTGATTATGAATTAGGGATGGCTGCCCTAGATACTATTGGTGAGCGTTTTCCACCATCTAATTGGTTTCATGTTTTTATGGATAGTTCAGCTGAGGATGCCATTATAAATTATGATGTAGGAGTAAGTGTTTCAAGCTTTGCCAGGCTATAGAGGAATTATGTAACAGCTACAATAGAAAAGTAGTCTCTGTACCGCTGGCTCTTGAATAAATCATTAAAGGTAGTGAGAGTAACATAGTATTTTTATTAACTCTCAGGCTACCATCAAATCACTCTCATCAATTACACCAAGCAATATTGGGTCTGTTCATTATTGTGAGATGGCTATTAGTTCTCTCATAGAAGTCAAATTGTGCTGCAGTAGATCACACTGGAAGTCAATAATGCCATCGCTGCTAATGACTCAGCTTATGATATTGCAAATGACGACTTAAATCATCAGCAACCTAGTCCAGCTCTTGACTACCATACTGTTAAAAAGCTTACTCACACACACTCTGTGACACGACAGCCCATGTGAGCCAAGCCCTACAGTGCCCATCTCGGTTTTTCTGACCAAAAGGCCCTGGGGTGGGAAGCATATATCCTGATTAAGTGTTCAACATAACGCGAAACTCTCAGTCTTTAGTTCCCAAGCATGCTGTTAAACTTGGTGTCGAAGCATACTTACTGAGAAAAATTTTGCTTCCTTTCGTAAAAATATTTACAAGGTAATCACGAGAAGGAAAGTGTGGCTTTTTTGCTGACAAAGCCTATTCCATGCAACCTCCACCGAGCTGTGATTGTAACAAATTTCCGCTTTAGGATTAGACATAATTATGTGTAAAAGCACATTAACCGTTTAAATTTGATAGATTAGCCAATTTGCCCTGTATATAGACTTAACGATATTACTTGTAACCACCTCTTCACTTGCTCTGGATATTTTGACATCGCAGCTAGGAAATCTGGGGAAGATAACTTTTTGTTTATTTCAAGATTTCCTTGGGATGCTCGAATTAGACTGATAGTTGAAAGCTAAGATCGAGCTCAAGATAAAAAATTAAAAAAAAAAAAAAAAAAAAAAAAACATTTATCAGATGAGATGATTAAATTTAGTTTAGCAAAAAGAGGCAGACCATTGAAGATTTTACATCATAACCCCTTCCCATGTCAAAATTAAATCACGAATGTCTTTCGTCAAGACACCAAAATTGTAAAACTCAAAGGATAGTACAATGGATGCTCTAGTATAATGTCATTTCTAAACTGCATAGTTTGCCAGATTAACATAAAAACATATTTTGCTAGATTATCATAAAAATTATATACAAAAAGAGTATTAAGTATTGAAAAGGATTTCAGAAAAAAGTTTAGGCTTTATGTGCTCTTGGGAAGTTCTATGTTCGCATTGCAAACGTGAAGAATCTTCAAGGAATACACAAACAAAAACAAATTTTCTCTGCTTGCATCCATTTCCAAAGTTGAGTGAACTTATCTCCAGAGCAATGCAGATGTACTCGTATGAAACTGTAAGTTGGCATTTCTTCCTCGAGACTTTAGTATCGTTTCATAAAAACAGTGTTACCAACTTTTTCTAGGAATCTGTTTCAAGGAGGAGTTTTCATTTCAGTATCCCATATTTACACGAATGTATTTCGTGTCAGATTCACTCTAAAATAATTTGAATCAATTCAATCAAAAATCTCCAGTGCAGTTCATTCATTTCAAAATAAGGGGGGGGGGGAACAACAGTTAAAAGTAATTTAAATAGTCAAACAAATCTAAGAAATGAAATCACTGAACAATTTTCCAAATGATTGGCAATGATTATAAAAATGGCTTATACGAGAATTTATGTACATAAATTTCATGTAACTACTGTAGACGGAAAATAGTATTTTTGCTTTCTGAGTGTTTAAATGTCGTTTTCATGCTCTGCAGACAATAGTTTGAAGGAGTGCTCTGAAGGCAATGGTCGAAGATCATCAGGTAGTGATCAGATTGTGGAAAGTATCAATACGCAGTAATTCACTTGGTTTTGCCTGGGCGCTAGGGCGGGGGGTGTTGGTTGCAATTTATATTTCTTGCATAGTTTTTAGTCACTGTTTGTTTTGTCTCGCAATTGTAGGAGAACTATTTTCCTCAGTTCGGGTCTATTTAATCAGCCAAAAGAATTTGTTATTTCTTTTATGTTATTAAGCATTTGTTACATTTTCAATTGCGTATTCATTTAGAGTATCTTCGAAATGTCTTTGTTGGAACCAATTTGGTTTTTAATTTGTTTTTGATTATTTAAATTTTTTCTTTTTCATGGTGCTTCGGCCGGGAAGGCTGTGCATTTTGTTATTGTAAATCATAGGAAGCTGTCTTAATTGATATAGTTTGATTCGACCAACATTCGGTTTTGCTTCTTTAATTGTAGTTCTTCGTGTTTTATGGGAATATCGTTACTTCTTCCATCAATCGGATTTATGAATGGAGAATAATTAAGGTGAGTTGCTTATTGTTGATTTACGTATTACTTAATATGGTTTTCAAAAAAATTAAGAATAAACGTAAGGTGCTTAAAAGCAGTGTAACTTCTTCTTCTTTAATAGCGTAACAACTTATTACAGGTCTTAGCTGCCTCTACAGCATGTCTTTTCCAGCCTAGTCTGTCCAAAGCAACACTTTGCCAGTTCCTAACTTTCACTATCTTGAGGTCATTTTCAGTGTCAACGAGCCATCTTGATGGTGGACACGGGATCCTTCTGGGCTCTCAAACGTTGATATTCAAGTGTGATTGCTTTCCCGGCTTCTCCAGACATGGAATGTAATTAGATTTGTTTAAAACTTCGATGTTACTTCGCTATATATACATATACTTCGCTTATATATATATATATATATATATATATATATTATATATAATCAATTAATTTAAGAAAAATATTGCCTTAATATTGCTGATAATGAGTTTCTTAGTGTTATCGACGTTATAGATATTGAGAGTGAAGTCGAACAATGTGATATTTTTATGGTAAATTCAATTTCCTATAAATGTAGAATTATTCAGAGAGTAAATACTCCAACCATTCCAATTGTGCCACCTGTTGTCAACTCTATTAATGCTCTTAGTTCAACGGTAGAAGAGTCTAGACGATCAGCGAAACTGCCAAAATGAACTGTTAATAAATTTTACGGTGAGCACAGATCTTTATTAGAATTTATCAGGCAATTTCAAAATGCAATTGATAAAAACAGCGGTTTATCTAACTTTGAGGAATTAATTTACCTTAAAGGTCTAGTAGGAGATGCAGCAGTGAAAAACAACAGCCCCTGTATTAAAGTAACCGGATGAATCTATGCCTTTCGTAATTCGCAACCAAGGGCTAGTAATTTAGTAGTCGCTACTAAGAGCTAGTAATTTGCATCAAGAGCTAGTAACTATGCTCTTAGTGCAGTCCTTCTCCAAGGAAATAGCCCAGAAGAAAATGTTATTAAATATGGAAATCGTCTGTTGACCCCGGCTGCCCGCAACTACACGACTATTGAGCGTGAAACCTTAGCAGTAGTTTGGACATTGGAAAATTTTCGTACTACATCAACCATCAAGAAGCTGTCATTGCTTCAGATCTTGAGACTCATAAATGGCTTTTAAGCATAAAGTCTCCCTCGGGATGCTTAGCAAGATGTGCTATAAGGATTCAATCATTTAATTTGAGAATAGAATATACACATGACAAAAAGCAAATGTTATAGCCGATATGTTGTCGCGAACAATCTACTTCCATGATGATACAAATTATGAAATACATGCAATTTCTATCGATATTATTAGCATAACAATTTCTATCAATATTATTAGCATATATAAACAGTTGGCAGATCCAGATCTGATGAAAATCATCGATTGTCTTGAAAGCAATAAGGATGAAACTTTGTTAACTATATCAGTTTAGAATATATAATGAACGAAATTATATATTTTGTATCATTACTCGCCTGAAACAGAGTCAAAAGATGCACAATTAGTTTTTTTCCATCCAATAAAGAAAAAGAATTCTGCAAGAACACCATGATAATCCTACAGCTGGTCATTATGACGTGGAAGGTACCTACAACAAGATAGTTTCCAAATATTATTTTCCAGGAATAAGAAAATACATCTCTGAATATGTCAAAACATGTGCAGAATGTTTTTGGTAATAGCCAACAAATCAGAAACCCACTGGAATGCTTAGAACACCTGTTTATGAGCAAAGATTCGAAACTCTTGCAATTCATCGCTTTGGTACTCTTCCAGAAGCCTCATCAATAAAGAAATGAATAGTTATTGTAAAAAACACGAGTACCATATGGTTTGAGTTATTTGCTCTTAATGAAGTTCCTTCATCAAGTTGTGCTAAACGCTACTTGAGGAAGTTTATCTACGCTATGGACTTCATCAAAGGTTAATCAGTCACAAAGGATCTTAATTTGTGAGTGCCACCATGCAGCAGACTTGTTATCTATTAGATATCAAATAGAACTTCATTCCTGTTTATCACCCTCAAGCGAATCTCCCTGAATGTAAGAACAGAGATTTGAAACCTAGATTAGCCATCTTAGAAGGTAATGCACATGATACCTGGGAAGAACATCTCCCTATGATTCGTTTTGCAATGAATACAGCTAGATGTGACACACCACTGGTCACACAACCGCTTATCTGCAATTTGACAGAGAGCTTAGGGCGAACGATGATGTTCGTCAAATAATGAGATCAATTATTAATAATTCCAACTTAGTTCCAGAAATAACACCTTACTTGAAAAAGTTTGCTCCTCTAATTCCTCAAATACGGGAGCAAATAAAACAAAAATAAGATAGAAAAAAGGTGTATTTTGAAAAAAAAAAAGGCTTATTATAAGTCAGGTGACAATGTGTAGATTACTTTACATCATACAAGTAATTCCAGGAACAAGAAGAACAAAACATTTATACCAAGTTATGAAGGTCCATACCTCATACTCAGAAACAGGTCTCCAACGACATATGACCTTGCAGATCCTGCTACACCTGATGAAATATTAGGTACAGCGAAAGACAGAAGTCCGGTTGCTTCCTTAAGAAAAATGGGGACGACCACTAAAAATCAGACAATTAAATTCTGGCTCATCATCAAGATGATTTAGAAGTCAGATGGGGAGTCTCTTATAGAATATAACGCCTCTAACGGTCAAAAACGAAATGACATAGTATCAGATACTCTCTAAACCTAGAGACTGATTAATCTAAAAACTGTTAAGAAGATGTCTGCGAGAATTGTTTCATTCTAATGCTAAAATGTTTTCGTATTGTGTTGTGTGTGTGTATTTTCTCTATGTGACATAGATGTTGTTTTGTAAAAAGAAATATAAAAAATAAAACCAGCCTTTGTGGATATTCTTCATACCTACGACTCAACATGAATTATATTCCTTCGACCCACTTTCATCGACGTAATCTGAGAAAGAACACTGAGATTTATTGAAAAGGCTAACACATATTTAGTTAATAGTGGAATTTCTTTGATTTGATTATATAAAATGTTTTAAGCCCTTAACCGGTTATCCAGAGTTAACTCGGGTAAAAAATTCTTTACGTTTACCGCCTACCTCAAGCCTTTTGGCAGAGGCAACTGGCTTCACTGCAATGCTTTAAGTACAATCCACAAAATTGCAGGATTGACGTGAAATCGCGACTTGGCAAGTCACTTAGGGAGTGGTTACAGTTGATTTAACTAATGCGACCGCAAATAAAAAGTGTTGAATTAGCATCATATGAAATACTTATTTTTCCTTCTTTTGATCAAATTAATTTTTAAATTATTAATATTTCTTATTTCTAACTTACTTCGTGACAATGTTAAAATATAAGGAACTATATTGCTTAATTTGCTCAAAAATATAAAATTTTAAAAAGTTAAAAATTTTTCTTAAAAATAGAATGAATAAAATAAGTAATAAATTGGATGTTATTTATTTATTTATTTTTTTAACTTTATAAACGAGCTTTGTATATCAAACAATTCTCCAATGATTTTTTACACGTAGTTCTTTTTTATATTTACATTTTATTAAAAATAGATTATATATTTTGTTATGCGAATATTTAATCCTTGTGATCTCTTAGTTTTTAACTAATTTTTCATTAAAACTAATTTTATTTTAAAAATTGAATAACTTATTAGAAAAATTATCATTTTAAATTTTTATATATATTTTAAATGATAGTCAAAAGATGTAAAATCTTAGTTTAAAAAATATGTTTTTATGTAAATAAAATAATAAAGCCTACATTATTTTTTGAGGAAGGTTAAAAATAGCATTGTATAATTAATTAAATTCTCTCACACCTGATTTTAAAACGAATGGTTAAATTTCAAATAAAATTATAACATTCAACTGTAATTAAAATACTTAAATTTTTTTCATAATAAAATTACTTTCCTTGAAAAATAATATTTATGGCAATATTTCATAAAATTGATATTTATCAGAAAAAGGAAACAATGCTTTGGTATTAGCAATGCATTCATTTATTGAAGACACAAATATTTTAAATGAAAATATTTGCAAATTAATGTTATAATTATACTTTCAAGGTTTATTATTTATTATATTTATAAAAACCAACTGAAAATATGAAAATAAATCGCGAGGGATACAAAACAATCAAAACACAAGTCTTAATATGATGAAATTAATTCTAATTCTATATCCTAATATCTCATTAATAATTTTTGTTTGGTACCAAATATTGAAATTTAAAAATACAGTTTTAAAACGATATCAGTTTTCTAAAATGTACTGAATTTTCACCACTAAGTAATCACTTGCTTATGAAAATGCGTATCTGTTTCAGAGACATTATAAAACGATTTCACCATAAACTAATGATGAAATTTAAATACTTAAAAAATGTTTGAATCTAATAATCACAAAGATTATTCTGTATAAGGAAAACAGCAGAGAATATTCATCAACAACATGATTAAATTATTTAATTTCTTAACTGTGAGGTTCAAAATTATTTTTATAAAATTTTATGTAAAATTTAGGATATTTTAAACTAATATTGCGTAAATATAATTTCAAATCATTGAATAAAAGTTTATGTTTCTTACAAATTCCGGAAAATATGATATTTTCACTATCATGTAAAAGAAATATTTTCATTTACTAATTTAATTGATTACATTTTAAATATTACGTTTTGATTCTCAAATACTTCAATATCTAACAGCTAAAAGTTATATTTTTATATTCTTGAAACAGAATATTACAAATAAACACTATGTTATGACTTTTTAAGTCCTTTTGTATGTTTTGGAAATAAAATTTCAATGAGTTAATTCTGATATTAAGCTACGTAATTCTAGCTTGTAAAAGGTGTTTCTAACATAAGAAATAAATTTTATCGTTGTGGTAAAATAATAAATTAAAATATTTATATTTTTAATAGGTTAACATTAATGCTGTCGAAACTAGACAAAGTATTCATTTCTGATTTATAAATTTATGGTTACAACAATGCATTTTATGAATATTTACATCTTTATTCAAAACTATCTAAGATTAATCTAAACAAAAATAGGAAAATATTTATATTTGATAACTATCAAAAGAAGAAGGAAGTTAAATCATTATCTTACTAAAAATAAGTTTGTTTTAAATAATCTTTCTCTAAATTTACCATTTCTAATCCTTTATATTTAAAACTAGTTATACATTTCAATGAACTGAAAATTATTAAATACAGAACTAATTTGAATATGTGATAAAATGTGATATGTTTGATATCAAATATTTAACCATCAGCGTTATGATTACCGGTTTTTATTTTTACTTTTATTCTCCTTCTAAAAACTAATTTTTATGCGTCAGATACATTCATTTTAATAGTTGGCCAAAATTATTCAAAAAAAAATACTAAAAGATATATAATATTAACATAGATTCCCATATGAAACGACATTTTTTATATTAGAAACAGAAATCCTCTTCTGTACAAAAAATTTAATATTAAAAATTTATATTAAAAATTTTTCCTATAAATTTCAACTGTAGTCAATAGCATACTATTTGCTCTGAATTCTATTATTAAGCAAATCAGTTAGCTTCTTTAATTTTTTTATTTATTAAAAATTAAAAAAGATAAAAAAAACCTAACTTAAGAATTTTATCCTTAAAGAATCAGAACCATTTTTCAATAATTTTAGAAATAAATTGTTGATTTTGAAAAGTATCTACAATAATTAAAGCCAATTAATAATTTAAGAATAAATTAACTGATTTGTATAAAAAAAGAAATGATTCCTTTAACTACTTAAGAACAATGATTGAAATAAATATATAAATATGATCTGATCCAATCAAATATTTATGTTTATTTTATTTTTAAATTATTAGAAGATTTTACATATATATATATATATATATATATATATATATATATATATATATATATATATAGTACAAAATGATATTTTAAAATTATAATTTATAATATGATATTCATTGTGATAGTTTTTCTCCATAATATTTTCAAAATAATTAAAGGAAATTCATATTTAGAGTAGTAAAAAATTATGATAGAAATTTGTAGAGATTTTCTAGCATAACACTCACAAAGTAAACTTGTAACACATGTTGGTTTCTTCAGCTGACAGCGATTGATGGACTTCCCCTCTGCAAGACATTGGAATGTGATTATCGACAGGTGATCCAGGGCAAAGCAGGAAATACGTCCCATTAATAATTAGAGGCTTTTGTATTCTTGATAAGAGCTAAAGGGGGAAAAACTTATATTGGAGGGAAAAGTCAAAACCATGTTACCACAATGAAGTACTTTCTTCACTGAATTTCAGAGGGTTAAGTCTTTTCTTGAAGTAACAAATTTTCAAATTCATGCCTTAAAAGTCTTTAGCAACTAATTAAATGTATGAAATTATGATATGGACAAGGAGAAATTATTAAAACGAAATACATTATTAATAAATAATTGGAATTGAAGAAACAATATCATAAAAAATAAAACACACACACATATATGTATATTCTGAGTATTTTGCTATATTCAAAAAAGGAATATAACTGAAATTAATTGCATTTTTCATATGTCACATCTCTTCACAAAACTTAATTGACAACATAAAACATATTTTTTAATAGTTTTCGCCTCAAATCTGAAAAGCGGTTTTAATGCGATTTAATATTATTTACTTTAATGTCTCACAAAACTTTAATATTATTAATCATTTTAATAACTTTTTCAAGATTTGCCTACAAATACTTCTTTTAAAATTAAAATATTTTTTATAAATTATATTTGGTAATAAAATTACTGCAAATGAAAAATATGCCAAAAATATCGTAAGCGTTATAGAAAACTGAAATAGAATTAATATCTTAAAATTATCTTCTTAAAAAAATAATAACTGATGGCAAGAAACGAGATGAAATATTTTTCTTCATATAATTGTCAGGGAATATTTCTGAGACATAATTTTCCTATCCCAAAATTAAAATTAAAGAAAGGTTAATAATGTTAAAATTAGGCTAAATAAAAAGGAAGATAAAGAAATTCATTGAGTATTTTCTTTTTCATTTGTTAAAAAAAAATATGTCTACCTGTTATAAAAAAAGGAAATAAATTGCAACACAAATTTTTAAAATAGCAAAATATAAAAAACAGAAAAACATTATGGGATTTTTTCGTTTTTCTAAAACTAATTACCTAGAAAAAGATGGCTACCATGATGAAGGTACTTAACTTCTACCATTTTTAATTACGTTACTTAATTTCATTTTTTCATAAATATTTAGATGTTATATCTAAATATTTAAATAAGTTACGAACATTCCTCTAGAACATTCTAAATTTACCTAAATCGTATAAATTTACAGAATAGTTTTAAATTACAATAGAATAGAATAACAAAATTTTTTCTTAAAGAGCAAATGAAGTGGATATTTCATTTTAATAGGAAATTAAATTGCAAATTATCTTAAAAGAATTGAGGAATATGGAATTTTTACATGCTAATTAAAATAGGTAAAAGGGGATTACCAAAAATTAAAACTATTTTTTTCAATGAAAAATATGTAACTAAATTTAATTTTAATATCTTTTAACAAAATTTTATATAAAAACTATTTAAATAGAATATATTACATAAAAATTAAAAAAGTATACTCGCATATTTATATTGATAATTTTAAATAGAATAATGATTGCGTATAGTGTCAAATTCTCTTAAAGAAATCCGAAAGAACAATCTAAAGACTTCTGAATTGCAAATAATTCTAAATGAAATTAATTATAATCGTTTGGTTTGAAATTATTATATTCGATATTGCCAGATGATAACAAAACATTTTACTTTTCCCCTCTTATTAGAAAAAATTCTAAAAATTATTAAAATTGTATATATTAATTTTAAAGTTCACTTTAAAAATGATATTTTATTGACTATTTTTTTCTCAAAATGCATCAATATTTTTCATTTTACATTAAACTAAAAATGATAAAATTTATTTAAAATTATCGTTTGTTTTAAAAGAAAAGCCAAGTATTTTATTCCGAGCTCAGCAATTACGTTTGACTGCATTTATTTTATACAACTATCAGTTTTCTAAAATAAAAATAAAGATTTATGTTAATAATGTAACGTAACCATGTTTCCCATCTGCTTAATTAATCAAAATAATAAAAGAAAATATTGGTATTTTCTTATAATATTTTGTTTTAAAACAAAATGGAATTCTTTTAAGCACAAAGATGTGAATTAATCAGAATTAATATTTTCAGAAACGAGAAGGTTTTTAATATTACCCTTCATTGATCGTTAAAATACCAGATGGTTTCATTTTTCAAATAAATATTCCCTTTACATCACAAACCTTTAGAACTTGAAGTTGGCAAATGCATTTTGCAAAAGAAAATCCTTATTTGAAAAATTGGTTATTGGTAGTATCTTACTGTTATTATGAAATAGAGTGATATGTCATTTCCTTTTTTTTTTTCCCCTAATCTTAAAATAACACAATAAGATTCAAAATTTCGTTTGCCTGTTCTTGTTATTTCGTATTTCTATAGTTTCATCTGATATTTACATAGTGTTTTTGATAAATATAATGGTTTATTAAGAAATACCATTTCCAAAGAAACAATTTGTTAAATTACGAAAGCTATTATTTGCTGTTCATATGACTGTTCTTCACTTTAGCAAAGCTAGAAAATGTTAAATAATTTTATCAAAAAATTAAATATAAAACAAAAAATTATCAAAAAATTAAAAACAATAATAAGCTTTATCGAAACATAATAAAAACATTAATATACTGACAGATTGAACTTATTTATTTTTAATATTAAACAGCTATATATAAACGGCAAGAAAATTTAACATAATTATAGATCTTTTAAAGAAAAAAATAATATCAGTCACAACCCAGTAGACAGCTTGCAAAGTGAAATGTCTGCTGTATGTTTCAATTCTTTTAACAGCTATTACTTTCCACTGGAAAATCTGCAGCTCAGCTTTATTCCGGGTCTTGTTAAGTGGGGAAGGTTTTGATTGAACACTTCCTGTTTTTATCTAATGATCAAATATCCTGGTATTCGGAAATCCACGATTTGTTAAAATTTTTGCAGAATCCTTCTAACTGATTAGATGAGCTGATGCCTTTTGAAATTACATACATAATTCTTGATTTGAAATCAAACGCTCCTCAAAATCTGATATAAGTTTGATGGATTTTAATGTGTGAAACTAGTTTATTGATACAAAAACA
This sequence comes from Latrodectus elegans, assembly GCA_030067965.1. NCBI lineage: Eukaryota > Metazoa > Arthropoda > Arachnida > Araneae > Theridiidae > Latrodectus > Latrodectus elegans. The sequence continues at coordinate 19,902,150 of CM057818.1, forward strand.
GTTTACAGACATAACTTAATGAAATATTTAAAATCCTATCCATTCATTATATCATTTGAAATTCAAAAGAATTTTACAATTTTGCTTTTTATTCCTTACAGTTTCTGGCGCCAAATCCATGATCAAACTTTCGGAAATGAAATCATTTTCTAAGTTTAAAAGCCTTTTCTTTCTTAAGATGTTTTTATCTCTTTAATGTACAAATATCAGGTTTATTATTCGACACAAATTCGTCTTTAATTGAGACTTTGACATATATATATATATATGTATATATATATATATATATATATATATATATATATATATATATATATATATATATATATATATATATATATATGTATATATGATTGCAACTTTGAACCTTACCAAATATTGTTAAGGAATTTTAAACTGACCGATGATATTATTTAGCGCCACCATTCTGAGGAGTTGAATTTTCTTGGGGCATTTTTGGTTATGCTCTCCAACCGACAAGACGTGCTACAGATGGGATGATTGGTCTTCGCATCCTTGAAATATTGCTTATTGAAACAGCGTTTCCCGCGCCCAAGGTTCAGATCCGAAGTACGATTCTTAGGTTGGATAAGGCCGATTCACCCTTTCAGTGGGTCCATTAACTGAGCATCAAGCATTATTAGAAACTAAACAAGGAGGGAGGTGGGGGGGTCGTGTTAGGCTGGCCATCTAATAGGGGCATATGCTTCGCACCCCAGGGTCCTTCGGTCAAGAAAACATAGATGGGCTCTGTAGGCCTTGGCCCACATGGATTGTTGTGCCATAGAGTTTAGTACCCTTCAAAGGTGTGTGTGTGTATATATATATATATATATATATATATATATATATATATATATATATATATATATATATATATATATATATATATATATATATGTGTGTGTGTGTGTGTGTGTGTGTGTGTTTTTATTCATGACAAAATTAAATGAGATACTTGTTTTAGAAAGAATCTAATAAGCTTCTGGATTATGTTATGCGCGCTGCTACACTTGATAATTCTGAGAGATGCTCAAGAATTCATAGTTAGTTTATCGGCTACTACTCAAGATCAGAAGTTTGCATTAAGGGATCCATGATTGACTGGTATATCTTCAAGACATTTTGTGTGATTTTCGATGCTAAACCTCTAGATCCGAGTCTCTAAAAATGTATTTATTCAACCCCCTCCCTCCCCAGCCATTCAAAACGATCGGAAACAATTTAAAACTTCAGAGTTGCTCACTTTCTTGGAAAGTCGACTCTCCCATGCTAAAGATGCTTATATTGATTATTTGTCAAAAATAAATTACATAGATGTGAAAAATCATGATTTATTAACTATAAATCTCTCTTCAAGTTATAAAGCTATATTTTTACAACGTGAATGAAACGTAATATATTTTATGAATTTCTGCAATGAAAATAGTATTCATTGAGATATCTCTTGAAAAACAGCCAAAAACTACTGCTTATGATCAATGACAAATGTATGAACAACATGTTCATACATTTGTCATTGATCGTATCGCTCAAAAGTTGGCACCATTCATCGTTTCCATCTTCGCCATTTTTCAAGTGCTTTGGGTAAATAACGATTTGGCGAGATAATAATAATATTTACTATTTTTTCTTCAGTGTTGAAAACATGATTTCCCATTGTTATAGATCAGCTATCAAATGAAATGTCGAATGATTGATAATTGTCATAAACTAATAAGAGTTGGAGATCATTCTTTTCATCTACGCTCCGTTATCGTTTTGGAGTAATAAAATATCGCATGACAAAAATTCGCACTCTCCTTTGTATGTTGCAAAAATTATTATTTTTCAAAAATAAAAAATATACAGTAAAACTCCAATTATTTCAATCAGTTGGGATCAGAGTTCATTCAGATAATATAAAAAAATGTCAGCAAATAGGATTTTTTTCGAAAAAAAGTTTTTATTGTAATTAATTATTGTATGTTAAAAATGGGAGAAAAAAATTAAAGAAAAGAAATTTAAAGAAAAGAAATGTCTAATCAATTAAATGAAAAGACAATACTTTTATATATTAAGTTACTTAAAAATGACGTACAGTGCGGTTAAGTTACTTACAAATACAGTGCTGTAAATGACAGTCATTCCTTGCTGAATGTGTCGGTCAGAGTAAGCTGATTCACTGCCTTTCTTCGTTGTCTGGCAGCAAAGTCCGCTTGAGTTAAGTTACTTAAAAATGATGTACAATGCGGTTAAGTTACTTACAAATATAGTGCTGTAAATGACAGTCATTGTTTTCTGAATGTGTCGATCAGAGTAAGCTGTTTCACTGCCTTTTTTCGTTGTCTGGCAGCAAAGTCCACTTGACAGTGAGAATATCTCATACTCGGGCTGACTCTCCATCCACTTCAAAGCAGTTTCTAAATCAGCAAATGTTTTCTTAACTGCTGGTTCCGTGACTGCTTCAACTCTGACATTAAGGTCACCTTCTTTCTCGGCATTTTCAAGGAGCTGACATCAATTGAAATTTGAAATCAAGTGTCCGATTCCTATGTCTTGAACACTAACTTCAGAAGATGCAGGAATTTTTTAAAGAATGTGTTTGAATTCCTCAAGTGACACGTCTCTCATTCTCATTTACTCCCTTCTCTTACCTTTTCTTTTCTGTAGCTTTTCCCTTTTTCTCATTTTCCTTCTCTTCTTCAGTTTATTTTTTATTTTTTTTTTTTTTTTGAAATTTTGAAAGTGATTCTGATAACTGGAGTTCTACTGCATGGTTTAATTTTTTTAAAAAAGTTTTAATTCAGGAATGTTGAAAAAGGGAATAATGCTTTAATGCACATATTTTTTGTAAATCCAGCAATTACGCATGCATTTCACATTTTGAAAAGGGGTGTAGAGAAATATACATCCATTCTTGAAGTGAGCAGAGTTCCAATATCATGTGCATCACGGGATAAGCACTCATACAGAGCATTCAGATCAGCATTAATTACAATTTCATTTGGTTTATAAAATATCATTAAGTTTGCCTTACACAACCTTTTTGAAATTCCCACAAAAAAAATAATAGTAAAGTTTTCAACAAATTTTTTTTTAAATTTCGATTTTGTGCGACTTTTAATATATTTTTATGTCACTCTTTTGCGAACATATGAACACATATTATCATACACTATAGGTTCACTTAAATAATTCTTTAAACACGAGTTTCAAATAACCGGCCTTATCATTCTTCCTTTAAAAATTTACTCCACAGGTACGCTTATTAATTTACATATCTCAATATTTTCAGTTACTCTTATTGAAAGTTTTCTTTTCCTGATATGAATTGTGCAGCTAAAAATGATATAATAACACTCATTTATACATAATATTAATTTGAATTTTTATTTTAACATATAATTATTCCAAAATAAATACATTTGAGCAAACAAATGGCTTTGTGATAATTTTTTAATTATAATCTTTTGAATGCTCTCTATAGTGTATTTGAAATTGTTCTATCTTTATTTCTCTTGCAAATTATGTTTCTTAAAAAAATGCAAGCTTCATTCTACTTACAATTAGGTGTGCAAAAAATTTTTTCTTTCTGCTATTAAAAAGAACTTAGCATTTTATTAACTCACTTTTCAAACACCTTACTTTTTGAGATACTTAGATCGAAATTAATTTAACTTGCATAACAGTTTGTTGACACGATATATATTCTTATCTGTGTATATTCTTATAACTACACAATTATCAGATTCACATTAATCCCTATCGCCTTTTCAGATAACTGATCGCGTTTATACCTTTCTGTTGATTGGTCTGAATTCATCACGTGAAGTTCTGATTCATGTTTTCAGGGAAGTACGAAACGAAAGGCGCTCTTATTCAATTTCTTTCGGTAATAAGCAGTGTAACCGTGTCCTGATCTCTATTTGCTGCACTAACTTTCAGTAATTGAGTTGAGTCTGATTATCTGAGCTCAATAAATGTGTTATCTCTGTGGAAATTTAATTTTTATTTACTATTAGTCTGCAGAAATGAAACTTTTCTTTTCATCTTTATTTTTGTTGTTTTTATCTGTGCAATGTTTGCCTTTCCCTCGTTGTTGTTACCAACCCTATAATTTAGTTGATTTTTTGTTTACATTACGATGTGGAATATCTCCCTGTCAAAAGAATGAAGAGGTAAATTATTGTTTTATTTTAATTTGGTACTATTTTTTTACTGTTTCGATTGAACCGTAGATTGATTTGTGATTTTTTACTTTAGATATTTCTTTCATATAAAAACAAATTTATAAGTTGATATCTTTAATAAATATGCATAAAGCTGTAGCTTAATTAACAGTTTTTTTCTTTAATTATTTTAAGCGAAATATTTTGAATAATATATGAATGTCATTATTGTGATAGATAATAGAGTATCTTAATAATTCTTTAAATGTTTTCTTTTTCATCGTACTTTTATACTTAAATTTTTTTATTATTATTATTATTATTATTATTATTATTTTTGTAGTTATTTCATTCATTATAAAGATTTTGTCAGATAATATGAATTTTCATTTCTTGGATTTTTTTTATTTTTATTCAAACGTAAGAATGAAGACGACGAAAACTTAAATTATAAGTAGAAATTAAAAGGAACTTTCTTTAAACGAGATTATTTCTTTTTAAAATTTTCAAGGTGCTTCAAAGATTAAAAGTCATTATAAAATAATTTTATTTATTAAATTAGTTAGTATTTTGTAGCTTTTATAAGATCTTCAATTCTTAATAATTGTTAAAAATTTTCCTGATTTGTGAATGCTTTAGAAATTAGAATTGTAAATGTTTGGTTATAAAAGTATAAGTAAATTTCATCAATCAAATTTAAAGTGATGCAGTCAAAATGAAACTATTGCTTACAATATCCTTTTTCTTTAAAAAATTAAAATTTTAAAAGTATATGTTTTGTAACTTTCTTAAGAAAAATTATTTACCAGAATAATTGGATGCTTAAAATTAAATGTGTATTGATAAAATGAAAATTTTATCTACCTAAAATAGACAAAGTTTCTATCTAAAATAAACAGTAATTAACATGAATAATGCTGCTCTTTTATTTCATTAGAAATTTATGTTTTATCATTCATTATCTTATTAATAATTGTTATGTGTGATATTATTTTATTTGTTTCTCAAAGTAACAGATGCACCACATTTTCTTAATTAATTTGATAAGTTAAAAATATATATATAAGTAAAGTATCAATGATAAATTCGTTGTAGAAACTTCATTCATTAAGAATATTATTGGCACTGTTATTTAGAAGTAAAATTCCAATATTTAAATAAAAATAATAATATTGATAATAATTAGTCCCTAGTACATATTTTCAAGTTTTAGATAACTTATAAATTTTCATCCATGCTTGTGTATATATTAATCAATACAAAATGAATAATCAATTATCAATAAATCATTTTTTAAAAATATTTTTTAATATCATGTTTTTTTATATATATATAGATTTAAGTCATTCTGTTGACAGGAATTTATCTTTTACCAGTATTTTGAATCATTTTATTATGAAGTAAATATGGTATGCATCATTTATAAGGACTCATGTTGGCAACTTCATTTCCTGGTTATCCTCATTATGTGTGATCAGATTATTATATTACATAATATAATACTTTCTTTCAATTTAAATTTTCATCAACATATAACATTTTTACTTAAGCAAACAATTAGTCTTTTATATCATAAGTGTAAAGAAGCTTATTACAAATATTGCTAATAGCTCTAAATTCAAACAAATCAGTAAGTTTTAAAGTTAAATAATTTATTTAAATGCTAATAAAATATATAAACCAAAATCATCTGTATCTTTAAACTTTCTTTATGCTGATTTTATGTTCTTTATAATTGATAAATAATGGATATAAAGATGACATTTTTTTGCTTTGGTCAAAAAGATGAGAGATGGTTTTATCATGAAACAAAGAAAGGGATTAATATGATGAAGGGAAAGTGGAGATATTTGAAAGAAAATATTTGGAAACCATCCTATATATCCCAATTGAATTAGATCTTAAATATTAAAAGATAACCATAAACAAACTAAACTTGTTAAAGAAGGAAAACATTTTTGTTTTTTTATACTAATTCTTGTAGACATACTAATAAGATGACTTAAATAGCTCCTAAGTAGTAGCAGCAGCAAAAAATAAATGATGATAGTAATTATAATTTTTTAATAAAAAATACTTTTGTGGTCTATAAAGTTTATAAGAAATTGTTTTGGTTTTCTAAATTTGATGAAATTTTGTATTATTAAAAGCAGAACAACTAGTTTTCATTCTAAATTTTATCCTAGATAGATGTTTTATTTTTATGTTAATGTTATTATTTTAAGAAGATATTCATTTAAAGGGCAGAGAAAATAATTCTCAGCAAACATTCTATTTTAAAATAATCTGGAAAATATAATTTTATTAAGAATTTCAAGTTTAATGATTTCTGATGTCCTAAATTGTAGTTTTATCTTACAACTTTAATTAACAGTTGTGAATTATTTATAAACAGTGCACAAGATTTTTATTATTATTATTATTAATTTATTTATTTACTTTTTTTTTTGGATTGCATTCAAGGTTGGTTTTTCTAAGGTAAGTTTCTTTAGGACAAACTTGCCTTAAAAAGAAACATTTAACCAGATTCTTAAATTGACTTTTCAATAAATAAATATTACTGAAGTTTCAATTATGTTTTTGTTTATTCAATATTACGGAATAAATTTCTATATTTGATTTAAATTTCTCAATGAAATAGACAGTAAAAGTGTATCTCATTATTTCAAACAAAAATGCATCTTGATTAAAATGTTCTTGACTATAAACATTTTTCAATTTTTATTGTTAGTTTTTGTAGTTATTTTCTTGATATTTTTTAATAAAATTGAATGTAATCAATAATTTAATTACTAATTTATATTTATACTCCTAAAACTAAACTTTTTAGATAATTTTAATGGTTTAAATTCTTAATATGCTTATGTATTCGGTTTGAAATAATTATATTTATAAAGTGATCAAATTTCTTTTTCAGATTACAGGGAATTTTTGCATTTATTGTAAATCTAAAACTTCTAGCATGAATAAAGTTATCATAAATTGTAAGTAGTTGATTTTGATTCACACAATCTGTATTTATATTTTAAGTATGAAAATTAATAAATGTTATTTCCTTTAACTAAATTCTTTTCAGAAGATATCTCTTTGGCACATTTTGGTAATTTTGCCAGTTTGTTTAAATTAACATTTTTTAAACCTTGGTTATATTAACAATTACTATTCCTTGGTTCTAAAACCCAATCAGGATTTTGGCCTCCATTGTCATCAGCTTCACTTTTTTTCTGATCCTTGACTTTTATCTTCTAATTTTTGATTCTTTTTTAAATCCTCCTTTACCTCATCCAACAATCTTTTTCTGGGTCATTTAACCTTTCTTTTGCCCTCCAAACATTTCCTTTATTGCTCTTTCTCTCATCATTCATTCGCTGTAGATACTTAAGCTGTTATATTTTTGATTTTGATTATATTACTATAATTTTCCTTATAGCTGTTACATAATTCTAAATTACTCCTAATCCTCCACATAACTTCATCTCGAATCCTTAAAACTTTTCTATTTATGTTTAGCTATAAGTTGTAGTATCATTTTATATTTCAATTGTAGTCAATTTCGTTTTTATCTATGATTATTGAATGTCCTTTATTTTTGTAAATTTAAATATCTGTTCTTAACATTCATAGAAATCCCTTATTTTATCATTTTTATTTTATTAGGAGTGGGGAGGGAAATGTTTTATTGGCTTTATAAAGCATCTTATTTAGATTGCAATGAATTTTAAAAACTCATAATGAGATAATGTACAAATTTATTTTTACAACTGTTCAATTTGCTCTTTGAATACATGCATGTAAAAATATGAAGAAACATATTAGACCTAGTAGATTAACTCCTTCAACACATCAAACTTTGTTATTTGACAATGATTCATATTTACAAAGTTTAGTTGGCACTCCTCTCCAAATCATATTGTGTCAGTAGACTGATATTAGATGTTATGAATATTTAACATGTGTAACCATGGCAGAGTGATGTTACACTATAATATTAAAAATCAAATATGAATTTTTTATTTTTTCATAATATCAAATTAGAAGTATAACAATAAGAAAATTGGTATCAATCTGTTCAAGTAATTCATCTCTAGACAATATTGTTTAAATTAGTCTGTCAAAAAGTGTGTGGGAATGTGTGTTGTTCAAGATTTGATTCAAATTTAAAAAAAGAAATATATGTATAGAACTTTCTATTTGGGAATCAGCGGGCTTTGGGAAAATAATAAGTTTTCTGTTATTTTAATTATGTATTATGATAATCCTAAATTATCTCAGTATAGTGTAATCCACTTAAAATTGCAAGTTTTTGTTAAATTAATTTTTGTTTGAGGAAAATTACTTTAGAGAGAATCAAACTCAATTGAATCTAACAAAACTTGATAAAGACATTAAGTTTTTTTTTCAGTTATTCATTGAATCCTATAGATTTTCTGTAAATGCTTTCACTAATAATGACCAGACTGATTTCCATTTCAAATGTGTATAACATTGCTGTGCTTACTTACCATTTTGAATATTACACTATAATGAAAATATCATTAGAGGTTCTCTCTAAAATCTTGTTTTAAATACTTGGCTAATTATTTTTTAAATTAGTAATAAAATATATTTCAATTTATTGATGGGTAAGCTTTAGTGAAATATAGCAGTAGGAATCAGGAAAACTCTATATGTTTTCCATATCAAATTTTCCTGCAGAACTGGAGTACAGTTAAACAAAATTCTCAACCTTAATATTTGAATTATAACAACTTTTGTTTATCTTCTGATGTTTATTTAAATTACTTAAATAATTCAATCATCTATCTTATTTGTTTCAAATTTTATTTTCTCACTGTTTCGATTCTCAGTGATTATATTCTTATTTATCACATATATATATTTCCTGTCTTATCTTTTCAGCTTCTAGTACACTCAAAATTTCTGAGCCATATATATTATGTCAAGATTTTATTGACAGTAATGAAACAAATTCAAACCGTTTAGTTCTGTCTTGGTCATGGTCAGAGACTGTCAACTCGCCATTCATATTTATGATAGAAGCTAGAAACTATTCTAAGGAAATAGGGAAATGGGGTGTTATTGGTGTGGTAAGTTATATTTTACATGGTGGTTTAATTTTTTTATGATGCATGCATATATATCTGTTTGCGTGTATGTATATATATATGCGTATACTAACTCAAATTGCTTTCTAGTATTTTTAATTTATTACTGGATTCATAATTAAACGAATTCATTAAAATATTTTCTTTATAAAGATTAAATTTCATTTTTTAAATGGAGTTCAATATAATATTTTTGAAATTAGTTGTATAAAATATGAAATGTTTTATTACTTAAAGAACTGAAAAATCTTTTGATTTTTATAATATGTTTGTTTATTAGCTGGTTCATAAAGAAAATAGAAAAGTATAAGCTTTTAAAGAATAACTATATGTTTATAATTTTGAGATATAGGAAAAATGAAATTGTTTAGGCGAAGTGTTTCATTTCTGTAATAGAGAAAATTCACACTGAACAATTTCAGTGGGTGTATAAGTTTGAATATTATACATCCAAAAAACTAGTTTGATTGGATATATATTTGCATAATATTCAAATGTTTTCATTGGAAACATTCATACTAAATAGCGTCAATCTTTAAAGATTAATAATTAATTTATTAAAAAAAAAATTTGGAATGTGTATTATAATATGTATTGTGGAATTAGCCAGTTTTAAAGATATAAAGTAATATATAAGAAAATTTAATGTGTGTCAATTATACGAGTAGATAACCTTTCTTTATGGCACAACCACTTTATCATAATGTTACTAAGTTACGTTTTACTTATATTGAGCAGTTATCAAAAACTCTTTTAATTTATTAATATAATTTAATTCTTATTTTATTGATAAATACCTATACAAAATAATTTATTATATAACAAATTTTCTTCTCAGTTTTATATTTGAGTATCGACAAATTTAGTTTCATATGTTGAAGCCATGAGATTTAATGAACATTTTTTATACCTAGGCAAGAAAATTAAAATAAGAGTTAAAATTAATGAACATTATTTTAATTTAACTTATGATGTCATTAATGAAAAATTTTTATGAAAGGGGAGTAAAATAATTCATGTTAAAACTTAGAATTACACAATTTTGTAATTTTATTAACCTGTCAAGACATTAATTAAAAGAAAAATCACTCATGGAAATTAATGTAAGCATACCATTTCTAATTCAAACCACAAATTTCCTTTTTGAGCATTTATGATTTTTTAACCTGCATCCATTATAGATGAATTTTTGTAATTAATTCATATATTTAAAGTAATTGATGTTTTTCAATCTAAAGTTTTTTTATTGATTAATGTAATATATGCAGATTGCACATAGCTGGAGAGCTTAACATTATATCTGTCTTAACAATGGAGTTATGACAGTAGTCATTTTGACCATTACTTTGACTGAACATCTTTTTAATTTCTTTAACTTAAATATTTTTGACTTTTCCAAAAACTTATGAATATTGCTTTAAAACTGTTTCTGTTCTTTTTAAGTAAGTACTACATGTATGAGCATAATTAAGTATAATTAGAATTATAGTTTTCTGTCATAGTGGCAAAGTATTAAAATTTGTTTTTTATATTTTCATGTTTTTTTTTAATTTGGTGTGTTTCAATACATAAGTATGCAATATAATATTTTATGAGTATGTTTGCTTATTTTATGGAACTTCAAATAGTGTCTGGAGATTATTTATCAAAAAAGAAATGTTGTATGACGATCACTGAGGAAGAGCTCAAAAGAATTCCAGAATTCAGTTGATATTTGTTATTTAATGGCATAAATGCTTTCATTTCTTGCTCAAGTGTCTTCTTGTGTATGAGATTTTAAAGACTGGAAAATTATTGGTCTTTATTTCAAATGTTTTGATTACATTGAATGAAAACTACTTTGTTATAAAGCATTGGATTAGCAGTTATTTCTCATAATCATTTGATAATATTTATTCAGTATATTAATCCCTTCCATCTCATTCCTGTCAAAATCACGGGGTGAACTTTCAGTCTGTATTCCTCGTGCCCACGATATTTTTGGGCTAGATTGTTTGAAAGTAATGAAAAAAAAAATATTTACTATGCCCAGAAGACTATTTTTTCTCATTTTATACACCAGATGGCAGCACTATACTATTTTGAATGTAATTGATTATTTTGAACTAAATGTCAGCATTATTAAAAGTTTCTTGAATAATAAAACATGGTCACTTATGACTTTCTTGAGAATTATACATTAAGGGGTTAAAATCTTAATTTATTGGGCATAAATTTTTTCTTACTGCTGATGTGCATTGAAAATGTTTACCAAATGAATATTACTATTTGAGAAATGATGAAACAAGGGCAACTGGAGAAATTGTATGTAGAATCTAACCAGTAATTGAATTTTTCCATAACACTGGAAAAAACTTGACAAAACTAACTTCTTTTACTTTGAATTTAGTAAAAGGAATAAACTGAGCAAGGATGAGCTATGGGGGCATTATTTAAAGTAAAAATTCTTTCTAGAGCAAGAGAGTTCCTGTTCTTCTAAACTTGCTATATGCAGAAACATGTACTTACATCTTGTCAAGAAAAAAATTCACTCTTGAGTGAATTTTTTCTTGATAACATTTTTTCTTGACAAATTCAACATTTAAAATACCTATTAATAATAATAAATTTAAAAAAAATTGAAATTATGTATTTTTAAAATTTAACCAAAAGTAAAATTGATGCTTTGAACCAGATAGCTTAAAAATGCTGAGCAAATTTTTTACTCAAACAATGCTCATAATTTAACTTTTTTTACTTTTCAGTATTTAATACTGGCTATGAAAACTGCATAGATATTATACAAAAATAAAAGCAGTTTATAAAAGTAGCTGATTTTATTTTAGGTATGGTTGGTGAATTTTAAAAAGTATATATTTTGTTAAAACCCTGTAAACTTTACTGTTCTAATCAGAAGAAAATTTATACTTGTAGCATCTATTCCTGCAAATATAAACAATGCATCTATAAATAACCAAAATTTAAATAGTTATGAAAACTGAGGAAAATATTTCATTTCTGTACAAGTAAAATGAATATATATGGAATCTATACCCTTAAACTGACTAAAATAATTTACATTATATTTAACAAATTTATTTCATTATAAAAATGCTTTATTTCATATTTTTATTTAATTTTAAAATAATGACATCTAGTTTGTAGTTAATCCTGTATAGAATTTTATTTACAATTGTGTTTTAGTGTTTTAGTAATCACTTTGAAATTATATTTAAAACACTAGAAAAATACTTCTTGCCAAATTAATTTACTTTTAAAAAAACTTAAAAAATGAAAACTAATGTAATTAGGGCAAATGGAAATCTTGTAAAATCTTGAAGAAATTTTTAAATTTCTTTTGCATTAAATTTCTGACAAACTTTAATTTGACTATTTTTCTATTAACATAATATTTAATTTATTTATAGATTACCTCTTACATTTTTAAATTACCTCTTCATAATACTTTAAACTATCATAAATTTCTAGTCAAATAAAGGGTGCAGATGAGTGAAGTAATGTACACAAATAACACATAGTAGCACATGCACAAAGAGAGAGTCTAAATATGTTTTTCTTGAAAAATTTTAGTCAAGACTAGTAGTGCTGATTTTTTTGTTAAACCTATTTCCATCTGGTTTAAAATTTTGGTTGATTTTGTCTATAGTGGTTATTGAGCAACAGATATAGGTTTATTACAATTGATAAAAAATATTTAAAGTAAATCTTTAAATAATTTTAATTATGTCCTTCTGAAAGGATTGAAATAGCATGAGAGTTGGAGATGTAATTCATCTCAGTGCTGATTCATTTTATCCTCCATGTTGCTTCATAAAAATTGTTCAGTAAAAATAAAATTTTATTTCTCATGATGAATATTCATAAAAGGAATTATTTTAAGTATGAGTGTAATTTAGAAATTACAATTTAAAGTAAAATTTCTATAATGATGGAAAATCCAAGATTTTACAAAATTTAATTCTTAATTAGAGCTGTAATTTTACAAATAAAAGCAATGTAAATTTTCAAATTTTTATAAAATTATAATATTTAAAGGATTTTAAATATTGATAGAGTTCATAATTTTTAAACAATCCATCCAATACTGAAACAATCAAGTTATGATTAATTTAACAACAATATAAATATTTAAACTGATCAATAATTAATAAAAATTGTGGTCAAAATTTCATAACTCTATCTTTTAAAGATAACAGCTGAGTGGCTAATGTTCTGACTTTCTTTTCAACAATTTATTCTTACAGATTTAATTCTCATCTTGGGCATTAATGTTATAGTATTTCAGAATCCATTTTAAACTGTAAGTCCGAATTGGATAAACTTTTGAATGTTATAGCTCTATCTAACACAAATGAATGGTAAACATAGTTCAATCTAGTGAAAATTTAAAAAGTATTTTATTTACTAAATACACTGAGAAAGAATATAGCTATGAACTAGAATTTATCAAGAACAAGATTTTTAAAATGGCCCCATCAAACACTGCTAATCATTTAAAAAATTAAATGGAAAAAAATAAATATTCCGTAATTTTTTTACGTATCGAAATGTTTTATGAAAAAATTCTCTGATACATTAAAAATGTGTTTTTAGTTTTCTTAAATTAATATACAAAATTATTTTTGCATCATGTAGTTTCCTTCAAATATATTGCTATGCTTTATAGTACAATTTAAATTTTTTTTTAATATTTACTCAAGTTGTGTATATTAATTGTTTTTTATGAATTATTTATATGTTGAAATGAATGTCAATGTTTTTTTATTTAGCTTGAGAAACTATTTTGTAATTTTATAGGCTTTCTTTTTTATTATAGCTTTTGATTTAGGACTGACAAAATGCAACAGTTACTTTGTTTTTCAGCAAAATTTTACTGTAAATGTGAATTTATGCATTAGTATGAGAGAGATCTCTCTCAGAATATGTTAATTCTATTAAATAAATTATATGTTGGCAGTTGTGAGTGGTACTATTTAACGGCGTGAACTTAAAAAATTGACTCGCACAGAAAACAGATAGTTGTATATCACAAAAATTTAAATAATCGCCTTAAATTTAACTTTTGAAGTTATAAATTAGCAGTGTGTAAATGTGGATTATTTAATGTTTGACTTTTTTTTTTTTTTTGAGACTTGAAAAGAAATATGTGGAAGGTTAACTAAATTACAGCCATTTTGGTTTTCTAACCAATTAGATGGTGTTCCAGTGAAAACATTTTTAATACACAGTTACATTTTGCCCTTTTTTTAAACTGAGAATTTGCAAACACCAATATTAATTTAAAAACTTAGAACATTCAGTTTAAATAGATATTATAAATTTAAACTGAATTATTTTTTAAATACATATTGACTTTAAATTAAATATTAGAATTTGTATGTAGATTTATTGAGTTAAAAAAATTTTTTGTAATATAATTATAAGTATAGAATATGTTATAGTTTGAAATATATAACTTTACACTTTATATCAACTTGTGTACCATAAGCATACGAGAAAGGCATTTTTGAACAGAGTGAATTTTGTATTTAATAGTAATGCATTAATGCTTAGTTTAAATGAAATAAAATACTTTTTAAATAAATGTTTCATTTAGGAAGTGAATCTGCTTTCCTAAATGAAACATTTATTTTCTTCTCTTAAAGAAAAGAGAAATCTTTTCTTTAATCTAAATTATATTATTAATGGACAGTATCAATATATTTCAAATATATTTTATAAATATTAACTGCTTCTTTTAAATTTGATATACATACATAATTGCTTTTTTTTTTCTAAAAAATTTCAATATTTTTTTTTTTTAATTCTTTAATTTTCTTCCAAAATTAATTTTTTTGACTGTTGCGGATTTTGTGTCTGATTATACTTTTATTATCTATTACTAGACAAATGTAACTTTTGCCGAGATAACTCATTTAGACTCACTTTTAAAATACCAGTTTCGTGTGACACCTGTTATCACAGCAAGCTCTATGTTGTTGCCTGCAACTTCAAACTGGACTAAACTGTTAGGTATGATTCATTTATGGTTTAATATTTAAATTGCATTTCTGTAGTACTTGCTCTTTTATCTAAATGTATGAGAACTTTTTATCATATTTACATAATGACTGTGTTTATAATAATGGGAGATTGCAATGTCATAGCTGAGGAATAAACTTCTGGATATATCACTCAGCTAGAAAGCTGATTGTTGAAGTGGAAATTAAGATTAATTCTGATAAGTGCATATAATTCTGCTAAAAAACTGTTCATATACAATTGATTAGTTCTTTAGTAGGTATATGATCGTACTCTTTGTAATCCAAAAATGCAAAATGATTAGAAGCGTCTCTTGGCACTATCTTACCTGGGGGGTTCACATTGATAATTTAATAACAAAGTTTGAAACAATGAAGAATTATTATACCTATTTATAAATAGATGACCCCAATTCAATATAATTGTAAAGCTTTTCAAATTAACTCTGCTTAAAACTGAGCTAACAACCAATTGGTTACCACTTTAGATTTTGATTCAATAGTTTGGGTTCAAGCTTGAGTTTGAATGTTTATAGTGGCTCAGAATTCATTTTAAATTGTAGGTCAATATCTAATTACTTTTCTTATAAAAAAAATGAGAATCCCAGTAGCAGCGATGTGCTCTCCCAATGTCCGAGGTTCGATCCTAGAGTTAGACAAGGTCGACCCAGCTTTTCATCCTATCAGTGGGTTGATAAACTGAGTTTTTTGAAATCCCAAGCATGCTTGAAAACTAAACATTGGGAGTTTGCGTTAGGTTAACCGCCTAACAGGAACTTGTGATTTGCACCCAGGGCCCTTGATCAGGTATGGGCACAGTAGGCCTTGGCCCACAATGGGTTGTTCTACTACAGGATTAGTTCTTTTGTACAAAAAATTATTTTTAAGCAACAAACTTAAGCAAATATTTAACAACTTGTACCTCACTTGACTGCATATACGCTGCCTACAAACATCTGTGTTACTTATAATCGGCAAAAAATAGAATACTAAGAACAGTAACAAATTGTCCAATTTTAGAACGATTTTTAGAGTTTCACTTTAAAATTCTTACCTAACAGATACAGTTAAAAAATAATTTAAAATTGTGTCTAAATATGTTAAATTTGTCAGATAATTCTATCATACAGTATACCACTGAACCCACTCATTTATAAATAATCATTATATGAAGCAAGTGATAAATATTAGCTGGCAGTATTTGTGCAACAACCTGGAAATCAATATCTCTAATGGTTGGATCTTAAAGGTGGGTATCACTTATTTAAAAAGATTTAATTTTATATACTTTAACTCCTTGTAAATATAAAGTATGTTTTCTATAATTTTTTTTAAATGTATTTAGCATACATTTTGTTTTTGTGTTATAAAGTTAACTTGTAATAAATAATTTAAAATCCAAATGATAAATTAATAATTTATAAATTTTCATGTTTATAAATTTGAAGTGTGTAAAAAGAAATTAAAAAGTCGTAGTTAACAAAATATTAAAGAAGTCAAAGGAAAATACTCCAAATGCTTCAAGAAGTTTTTTTTAATGTAAAGGAATTAAATAAAGTCTTGTACAGGTCTGTTTCAAATTTTATTTATGTAATTGGTTGAAATTGTTTGCCATGTAAACAGATTTGTTTTAAATATTTAAAAATTCTAGAGGTAAACTCTTTTGTAAATATTTTATTGTGTGGAACCTCAGTTGCATTTTAAAATTTTATTATTTTGAATAATATTCATTAAATTTAGTGATATATGTTCATAAGCTTTTTTAACTGCTTTTCAGCCAGGTAGGAATGAAATAAGACGTTTAAAATTTACCTTTATTAATGATGTTTTTATTCCAGTTTGCTTCTTCTATTAGATTGAATAAATAAAATTTTAGAAAAAAGTCAAGGTTTAGAAGAGCATCTAAGGAATTTAAAATTCTTTAGATTCTTTTTGTGTAAAAAATACAATTCATATTTGTATTCCATTAAGAATTTTAAATGTATTCTTAAGTAAGTTTATAGCTTATTTGATTATATTCTATTACAGTGGTGGGGAAACTTTTTTTAAGACAGGCCATTTGTAATAACTAGATGATCGTAGCGGGCCAAAGAATAATGCTTAATCACTAAAAAATTTATGTGGTCTATAAACATATACATATATTATTACATGCACTTATTATTTTAATAGTAAAAAAGCAAATGGTAAGAAAATTATAAGCACAAAATATAAAACGAATTTAGTGTAGTTCTTGATGTGAAATATTATCACTTTATTTTCTGGTGTCATTACTCGTTGATGGTGCATCAGAAAAATGAAATTGAGTCTGTTTTATCAAAATTTCATCATAGTCTGGTTCGTTTGCGAAGCAGAAATTCTTAAAACTGATGAAAGGTGCTCATCTGTAATTCTGTTTCTTAAAGAAGTTTTCCTAAGCTTCATTGTTAAAAAGATTTGTTCGCATATAAGATGAGCCGAACATTGTCATTATCTTCATTGGATGAGTAATTAGATTTGGGAAATTATCTGGACTTAAATTTTTATAAAATTCTAGCAATGGTACTGTATGAAAAGTTTGTTTCAGGAGAGTATTACAGTTCACTTCTATTAACTCAAGTTGAAATTTTGCATCAACTTCTTCGTAATTAGCATTGAATGAGGTTGCAAAAATACTAAACTCTGGTTCCTTTTTTCTAAAGTTCTGAAATCTCCTTTCAAATTCTGAAGATAGTTTTCTCAAATTAATTTCGTATTTTTTAATCTTATTGTTTGATATAGTGAATTTTTAAAGATTGTATTCTTGGAAAATGAGAAATTTCAGATTTAGAGATCTGATTAGCTAATAATAATAACTGTAATTTGAACTCTTAAACAGGCCGGATTAAACCTTTCGGCGGGCCGTGGTTCCCCCATCACTGTTCTATTACATAATTTTAATTACATTTCTCGTAATTCATTTGATAAAATTACCCTTAATGAGTAACTAATCTTTATTTTTGTATAATTTTCATGTATTAAAGCAATATTTCTGACAATTTTTTCCAATTAATGGCTGCTTAAAATTTAATATGAATATACGGTACTTACGTATTAGCGTCACTTTGTTCCAAAACTTAAGTAGAATTAGGGAGCAACCTATAATTTGAAATTTTTTTTCTACTTTTAAAAAATTGACTTATAATTCTGAAAAGAAATTTTCTAATTATAGAAAAAAAATTTTTTAAATTTTTGTTCAGCTTAAAAAGCCGCAGTGATGCTAATATGTAAGTTTTGAAACTTTAATCAATTTCTATTACTGTGTTTAATAAGGAATTGTATATTTTCAATTTTATAGACTTGTGGGGTTTCATATTTTAAAAAGGTGTACTTTATTTCAAGTTTTGTATCTCAAGTGAATATGAAGTGCAGCATTGTTAATTTTGTTATATATTTCATCTTTATTAAAATATTTGTTGTATTTTATTCTCAGATATTCCTCTATATATTAAATATTGTTGTTACTACTGACACTTGGACAAGCCAAGCTCGTTATGCTTTGGCTATGCGAATTTAAGTCAATTGGGAGCGTCTTTCGTTTAATCAGAGCACCATGAAGGTGGAAGTACTACTTTTGCTCTTCAAATCCTCTGATAGATGGCAGAGCACCAGAGGATTTACTTCCTCAATTTTGGCATTGATCTGAGGGATTGCATGTGTTATGTATAGAAAATATATTTAAGAACAAAAAAAAAGAATATTTTTCAAATTCATAAGTTTTTTATTGGATATAATTGCCTTTCGTTTTTTAATGAAAGGAATATAATTATTAAAAGTTTCATTTAATTTGGCAATAACTTTAAATTTATTTTTGTGACATGCCTTAGGTTTTTTGTAATAATATCTAATTATTGTTGATGCAATTTTGCCTATTACAATAAAAGCTGTAGCATTTTCAATTTGTTTAAATTTATTGATGTGAAATTGAATGAGTGAAGTATTGATAAAATTCCATGGTGAATGAAAGGGCTGTATTTATTCTATTTTGATGTTGAATAATAATAATTTTATAATATTAAAGTCTTAGATTTTTACGATCAAGTATGTATCAGGAGATTTGAAAAGGTGCAATTTATTTAATATGTCATTAATACAATATTTTTGTTATAAATTATAAAGAAAGCTGTTAAAACATAAATTAAACAATTTATGTAAATGCTATGTGAAAAGGTTGCTAATGATTTGTAAAAGATAGTAAAGTAAGATTTGTAAAAGATAGTAATTTGATAGTAAAAGAAAATAATACAGATTTATATGCATTTTAAAATAAAACAAACACACACAAGAAGAGACCATTGAACTATTATTTTATAAAATTATTTTCGTATAAAGAAAATATTATGTTCTGAGTATACACACAATTTAATTTTTTTTTAAAAAATTTATGTCTGCAAAGCAATAAATCAGATTCAAACTAATGTTTGATAGTAAAAGAAACTTGTGAAATGAAATCAAGCTGCCATGAGGAAAATACCATGAATTTAGGTATTATTTATAGATTACAATCATTACTCACAAAAAGATAACTTTATTAATCAGTTACATTTAAAAATAATTAGTTATTTATCCTTGATAAAGAAAACAGATAAAATTATGTATGCATCCATTTAAATTGGAATTGATTTATATGAAAAGTATAAAATTTGTAGAAAAACAAAATGATAGATTTTTAAATTATAATGCATGTTTTTGTGTAAGAATTTAAATTATTAGTTTACTCATGATTTTATCAAATTTCTTATTGAATCATTTATTTGCGGAGTTAAAAATGAAATAAATGTGTCTTAAAACTTAGCTATTCCAAATGTTCTATTTTGAGCTGCAATTTCTTATAGAAATGACCTCAAAATGAATTTTTAAGATTTCTGTCTAACAATGGTTAAACTATCTTGGAGTTCCTCTGTATGAATGCAATAATATAATTTTAAGAACTTCAATTTTGATTTGTTTTATTTAATCATATTTTAGACTCAAGTATTCCATCGAGCCCTATTACAAATGTATCTGTATCTCAGTTTCGAGTAAAAGATGGTCTTGTAAATGCAACAGTCAAATGGACTACTTCCGAAGGTAATTATCATTATCTGTAAATAGAATAATTTAATGTGTTCAATATTTTAAAGAAATTTATAAATAAAATTATTTTATTATTATTATTATTATTTCTTTTCTTTCTTTCTTTCTTTCTTTTTTTTTTTGCAATTGTCTAAAATAAAACATGCTTGTAAATTGCATTTAATAATTATCAAATAGTCCTATGAAGCATATTATTAATATCGTATATTTATATTTTCAGTTTGTAAAATATATGCTTGAATTTACTATTTTTTGTATTTTAAAATTCTGTGAAAATTGTGCTTATCATAATTTTGTATTTACATAAATAACTTCCTTATCATGTTTGTGTTAAAATTATGAATATATAAGTGCCATAATAAATACAAAATTTGGTGTTGCCTTTTATAAATTTTGAAAAATATTATATTTTAATTACTTTTTGTATGGCCTGTGGTTTTTCTGAGTAAAATTTTTTCCACTATAATTGTACAGACTTATATAAGATTTATAAAAAGAACCAAGCACTGCAACCAGAGGTCTATTGCACTATACCCCTCAAAAAGCCGTATTTAAAGAGACCGGTGGCTGAAGCAGAATTCAGCAGATATTTTACAGGAATTTCCTGCAACATCCAGAATTGAATCAAGTGCTGACCCAAGTGTTCAAATCTATGTGCAGAAAAAGTTTCACATTCACATAAGATGTGTCTTGAAGTTTCTTCTATATAATGACAACCTCCACAAGTGGGATCATCTGATACTCCCATTATGGTGAGATGTCTTTTAAGATGGCACAGACTGATATAAAGAAATAACTCTGAAATTCCATGATGTTTTTATATATTTTAAAATAATAACTTAAAAGTCATCTGGAATTTTGAAAAATAAATTAATCTGCTGTTATTGGGTGTGTATAGAACTGACATTTGTATATGCAACTCAGTTTTTTTCTGCTGTATTTCATAGAAAGATTATCATCATAGATATATATCATTTTTATATCTGATTTAAAAAGATTGGAAATTGTATTTTTAGAAATTCCATGTTCATTTAAATTAGTTTTGTTTCCTGCTACTGGTGGTGATTACTTTCAAGAAAAAACAATTTTATTGGTAAGTATTTTCATGAAATATTTTTGCTTGATTCTATAATATTCAAATTTGCAGTTGTGAAAATGCTTTAATAATTAATATGAAAGTCAATGAAGCTGCATACATAACTGACATGTTGTGCAAATTATGATTTTCATATTAGTAATGAATTCCATAAAATTGTTTGCAATTCTAACAGTTTTGAAATTGTATTTTGGTCTGAGAATTAAACATAAATAGGAATATTTAAATTGAACATAGATTTGATCTTATTTTGTTTGAGCACAAATAGGCTAATTCTAATTAATTACAATAGATCAAGATTTTTAAGAATTTTCATTGATAAACTTTCTATATATTTTTTCTTTACAATATAGTATTTGTGTGCAAAAGTATCAGTTATTTAAAAATGTGAAAAAGTGCTGAAAAATTAAGCTTTTGTGCCTATATATATATAGATATATATAAAGTAGAATATACTTTCCATCAAAATGATTAATTTTATGTTTTGTTGTTTTGAGTTGAAATATTTAGAAAATATTCTTCTTACAATCAATAATTCTGTAAACTTTGTTCTTGTGCTGGAAATTATTTTTTGTGTTTACTTCATCTTGAAAGCTTAATTGTAATTAAGATTTTGAGGATAGTATCATAATTTTTTTTTTCATTAAAAAAATAAAGAAAACTGTGTTAAGATTCACTTAACACAATACTACCAAAAAAATTTTTTTTAAGTTTTTTGTTCATAAAATATGACTGTATATTATGTAATTGTTTATTTCTAAAGTCCATTGAAATTGTTGCTGAATTTTATATTATTCAATACCATATTTGTGAATAAAAGCCTAGGATGATTTCCACTAAACAATATAATTTTTTGTAAGTTATTTCTCAAAATCAGTTTTGAACAAATATTGTAATAAATCTAAATATTCCAATTGTAAATATTAAATCTTTTAATGTATATAATAGTTTTTTAAATATATGTTTCATGGTAAAATTTTTCGAGGAGGGAATTAAAACAAATTATTTTGTTTTAATATTTCTTTTTAAATCTTGTATTTTTATCTAAGCTGGAAGTTGAACAGTTAGTGTTCTGGCCCTCTGTTCTACAGTTTGTGAATTTGAATCCAAATTTGGGCATGGATATTTATAGTGGTTTGAATCTGCTTTAAACTGTAAGTCACGGTTTAATTCACCCTTGTGTGCAAAATAAACTAGAGCAACAAACCAAACAGCACATTTTTTAGTTATTTAGTGTTTGATAAAAATTGCTTTTATCAGTTTTCAGTATTTCTTTCTGTTTTTAAAAGAAACATAATTATAAATGTTTTTCTGAATACTTTTATATCAAGATTTTTCTTCTAAATGCCTTTATTTGAAATGTTACTTTCAAATTATGTAAAATTACAATTTCTTTTATAATTTCAGCCTTACGATAACTTACCTGTGGTTCTCTCTGGATTAATGTTTGAAGTTAATTATACTGTTACCATAATACCAAATGTAGTTTCTCGAAAGGCTAAATCTGCAAAGATTTGGTTTATTACTCCTACATGTCTAGATTTAACTGGAGGAAATTTCAGCATCTGTGGTAAGTTATTTGTTAAATATTTTTAATTTATTGTTGCATTTTGTTTCCAATTATATAAAAAATATTTGTAGATTATTTTTTTTCTTTCTGTTTCCTATAAAAAATGAGAAATAAAATATGAAGATATTTAAAGTAAACTTTTACTTAAGCAAACACTTGTGAACATGTTAGTTTCTCCTTAAAAATAAATAAGTTTAATGTTATACCCAATTCATTCATTAAATGGACATTCAATGAAGATTTGCAGCTTTACTCTATCTGTATTAAAATTTGGTCATTTAATAAAAAAAAATTGTTTTCCAAACAAAAGTTAAAATTTCTGATTTAGCTGTGCAGATTTTTAACAATAAGAATTTCTATTTCTGTATGAAGCAACGCCTATTACAAAATGAATATAGAAATAAATATCCTTTGACAATTATCTGTTTAAATTATAAACCATCAGTATCTTTTTTTCCCTCCTTGGGCAAGATTTTTGTGTTGAAAAATTTTGCAGTTGAGATTTCAATCTAAAAAAATTATGTTTGAAAAGAAATTTTTAATCATGTCTAGAATTTTTTTCAATTACTATACATGAGTTGGAGTTGTACTGATACTTTTAAAATTCCTAATTATCTAAACTGTTTTGCAATGTTTTTACTTCTCAAAATAAATCCTGAAATAATTCATTAATTCTGAAAGTTCAGCTGTAGCCATAGATACCTAAATTCAATTTTCAGTTACATTATAACTATACATACCCGTTTAAATATAGTTGCCAAATTTTTATGCTAGAATCTTTAATCAAAATTATAACAAGTTTTAAATTTTCAACTGTCTATAACAAAATACTAAGATTTGAAAAATGATGTCTAAAATCTTTGGAAAGATTTAGATTATTACATCAATGTAAAATTGTAACTCAGGTGTTAATAATTCGCTCTAAATTTTATGCTTATCTGATTTTGGAATAAATCTTTTACCTGAATAAAATATTTATCATAAAACCTATATTGAAAGTTTTTGTTTTCTAATAATTTTATTTCTAATATATGTAAACTGTGAATTACTGTCATCAACTTATAAAAATGAACATGTTAATATGATGTGTTCCTTAAGAAATTAAGTTGAAACTTTTCATTTCATTTGTTTACTTTAATTTCTAAATTTTTTGTCGCTTTCAATATTTTTTATTGATTAGGAATGTTTTTCTTAAGATTTGTACTCTTAATAAAAACATGCTATATATATATTAATTTTCAACTGTGTCTTCTCTCTCTCTGTATATATATATATATATATATATATATATATATATATATATATATATATATATATATATATATATATATATAGAAAATTAATTTTTTTTTCATTTTGAAGAAAATTAACTATTTATTGTACATTTTGTAGCTCCAGGTTGTCCTCAAAATGTGAGTGCATATTGGAATAGTGGCAATGAAGCAGTTATCAGTTGGATACCACCCATTTTCACTTCACCTGAAAATCCAATATTAGGTTATCATATTTCAGTAATTGAGAGTGTTGACATTTTTCCAAGTTCTATACAATATATTGCTTTCCAAAGTGTTAAAAAAGTGAGTATTTTCATTGCTTCTATTTCTCTATATTTTTATTACATAATAAATGCTTATTTTTCCTCATTTAAATTTTGATAGATTTCATTTATTCTGTCATATATTACAGTATTTCATATACAAATTTGTAAAAATTTAACTGTTTTAAATTTTAATATATTTAGGGAAAAAATTGGCAATTGTTAATTAAGATGGGAATAAAAGCTAGGATTAATGCTTCGCTTTTTAATTATTTGTGATAAATGGAAACATTATTTTAATTATTATTTTAGATTAATTTTGCACAAGAATTTTTTCTTTATATTTGATAATACATAAATATTGCAAAATTCTATTTTGGTTTCTTTTCTTTGTGGTTTATTTAATAAATTGATTTAAATAATTAATAACTTAAAACTTAATAATTAGTATCAATTAATATATTAAATATTTACTGTATAAAGTACTGAATGACTTAACAGCAATGTTTAATGACTTGTCTGGAAATTGATAATAATAAAGAAAAGAAATCTTATATATATTTGACTGTATACTTGTGTTAAATTGCTTAAAAATGAATTGAATGAAATTTTAATTATTATTTTTATTAATGTTTAATACTCAATTTCTTAAGAATTCATCCACTTGAATAAAAATACAGTTGAAAGCCTACCATTTCTGTTATAGCATATGAAAAGACTTTTGACATTTTCCTTTTTGAGATTTTTGCATATTGCAAGGAAAGAAGAGCAGCAAATTTTTAATTTTTTGCAGATGTTCTGATGAAAAGCGGAATTTTTCAATTATTGATTGATGTGCCATTCAATAAAAAATACATATTTAGCTGTATTTAGTTGATTATTGACATATAAATAAAATCTAAAATTGTGATGGTTTATGTTCAATCTAAGGATTTTATGCCATCAAATAGTTCTCATTGGCTCATTTTTAAGATTCTCTAGAAATAATTTTCTGTTTTAAACATTGTTATTGGATAAAAAATTGTACATGAACATTTTAAAGAAAATACATGTCTTTTAATAAGGAATTTATTCAGAAAAAATTTAAAATGTGGAAATTATTTGGAAAAAAATTGCGTTTTTAAATTATTTTTTTCTGGAATTATTAGTACTTATTTGAACTGCATATATGCTTTTATTTTATTTTATTTTATTATTATTATCATTATTTTCTTATTGATGGGTATTTTGGCGCTTTTATTTATATAAAGCACCTGGAAAAAGCAAAATTATTTATTTAAGACTATTGAGTGTTATTAAATGTTAAACTACACTATATATATATATATATATATATATATATATATATATATATATATATATATATATATATATAAAATGACAAAAAAAAAATTCTTAACAGCTTTAAAATGATTGAAATTTGTTATCCTGACAGTATTTAATAACAAAATTTTAGAGTTGAATGTCTGTAAATAAAGGTGAAATTCCTCTTAGTTCCATTTACAGCTAAAGCAAATGTCTTTAAAAAATATTAATAAGTAAATAAAGTGTGTTTGTTTAAAATTAGTCTTAAGTATTTTCATTTCTTAAATTCAATGCTTTACTCTACAGAGTAGAAGTATTACTTTAAAAAATATTTTAAAACTGCGTCAGGCCAGTTAGTTCTAGTGTGCAAAGTGATTAATTAATCATATTTGGTCAAAAATTGATAAGCCAACTAGTAAATTACATTCAGTACTAATGAATGAAATAAGTCAACTTATAAACATTTCATAACAAAACATCAGTTGTCTTTACAATCATTCATAATTTCTAATATTATTTTAGGAATGCAATGAGCATTAATTTATTTAGACTTTGAATATTTCCCTTAAAAAGCATTTTAATATTCTGATATGAAAATTGCTGTAATATACTACTGTGTGAAGAAATTATTTTAAGATTAATTTTATTAACTCATTTATGTTTTTAATCAATCTGTTTGTCAAGTGATTAGTGCTCAAACTTTTGGTCTAACAGTTTATGTTTTCGATTCCGCCTTTGGGTTTGGATGTTTGTAGTAGTTCAGAATTTACTTTGAACTAATTTATTGATTATCTTATTCAGTTAGCCCTCATTCACAACAAGTAACCACTGAGAACATTGCTTTTGTTGAGATTATAGAGAAGGGATGAAAATAGCATTTCCTTTCAAAACTACAAATGAAAATTAAAGTTTTATTTTTATACATAAAATTTCTATCTGTTTGTGTGTGTGTGTGTGTATATATATATATATATATATATATATATATATATATATATATATATATATATATATATATATATATATATATATATATATATATATATATATATATATATAGTATTTTTGCATTTGAGTTCTTTCAAAATATGTAAAATAAATAATAGTTATGAATACTTACGTAATACTCTCATATGCATTTACTTTACTTTACTGAGTAATATACTCTCAGTAAATAATATTTATGTAATAGCTTATTTGTGAAGAGACATAAATTTTCTGTATTTTGATGTTCAATTTAATAAATGCTAAAATGGAATTTTATTCATAGGATTGCTTAAATGTCAGCTTTCAGTACCTGAACTCGAACACTCAGTATACATTTGAAGTGAGAGCTGTGAGCAAAGGAGGGACTGGAAATCCAGCTGTAGTTGAGTTACGTGCCCAAGGTAAAGAATTATACCTATTTAATGTGAAACTCCAAATAACTTTTTAATGTTTTTAAAATATTAGGTGACTCACCTCTGTTTCTAATTGACTCTATTCAATCCCAGCCCATGATATTCAGATAGTCCATGATTCAATTACAGCCACTGTTAAAAAACAAAAGATGGATATTGTGGTTTCTGCCTGTTTATCAGTCAGGATCCCATTTTAAGATTTTGCAATTTTCTTGGCATCTTTGAAAAAAAAGTACTCCATATAAGCAAAATACTTGTGGTTGCTGAAAAAAATTAAAATAAAAAATGTTTTATAACAATATTTAAGTTATTCATAATTCAGTATCAAACAGTTTTTGGTTTAAGAAAAATAAAGTTAGTTTTTAGATTCCAAGAATTTTTTTTCTTTTCTTTTCATTGTGCATTTGAATCCCAACTTAGACTGTGTGTTTGTATTGGTTTGGAATCCCTTCTAAACTATAGGCACCAGTCTAATTAGCCCTCATCTCTAAAAAAGAATGACAGACAAACCAGACCAAGAATTTTTTCAATATAAACTGTTTTAGAAAATTTCAATGTTCAGTAATTTAAGTATTTATTTGCATTTTGTCAATGTTATCACAAATTTATAATTAAACATATATTTAAGTATTCAAGTTTGTAAAATTTAGAAAGAAATATCCAAGTTTGAAAATATTTTCTTATTCCTTTACTTTGAAAAGTTCATAATTTTTCTAATTTGAAATTTTAAAATTTTTTTTTTCAGTTTTGTTACTAATTCTAAATGAAAAAAAATAATTACTAACATAGTAATAAAAATTAAATTTTTAGTTTGTTATTCAGTTTCTAATTTGTCTAAACCCTTTTGAATTTTTAAAATTATTTAATATCAACTTTATATCCAGCATAATCCAGGTTATATTCATTAATTATAATATATCTTATATTTTAATGTTTGTTATTAAGTCAGCCATAAAATAATTTTGAAGAAAACAGTGTATTATTGATCTACTTTTCTTGTTTCTGAATCTTAAATATTTTGGATATCTAATATTCAGCAATATTTATTTATTAGCATGTAAAACTGTTATATGCTTTAATTTCTTTATTTTACAATGTCCTGTTGGTACATTATAAATTGAGAAATAGATGCTTCATATAAAAAATTTTTATTTTGCACTTGAGAAGTATTGGGGAAAGAAATTCTATTTTATGTGTTTAATATTTTTTTTTAATTATTTCCTTTTTAGAATTGGCTGTTATCAGTATGCCTACCTATTCACCACCCTATCATTACATTGTTCCTGGTCTTGGAATACCTCTGCTTATTACATTAATTGCCGTGGTAATATCCTTATACCGAAAAAGAGTTCATAGAAAAAAAGTAAGAAAAATTCATATAGTAATTTATATTTTATTAAACTTATTAATTTGCATGCTGTTATGGAATTGTTATTTCTAAAACATTGCACACAAATATATAACAAAAAATTTTACTGCATTAAAGAGGAGTTGTTCAAGTGTAAAAAAAATTGATGAACTCACAAGATATTTAGAGAAAAACAAATGGTAAAATTTGAAACCAATGGTTTTCAAGTTAATAAAATATTTGTTCACACTGGCTTAAATGCTAGTTATTATTTGATCTGGTAATCTGATAAAGTTCTTAGTATTCTACAGAATATCCACATTAATCAATTCTAATTAAAATATCCAGTTTAATAGATAATATTCTGGAGTAGTTACAATTACTCTAGTAATGTCTCAAACGTACCTTTTGGGAAAGTAATCTGTTAAGCTCCACAGTCAATAAATTTGGTTAAAAACTATTTATAGCACACATGTGTGTGGCTGTGTATTGCCTTAATGATAAAATGTCTTATATATTACTTATTGAATAATATCTCAACCAAGTGTCGAATTTTTTATATGAAATGATGTGGTACAAGTGTCCCAAAAATGGCATCAACAAGAACATACTGTCAAAGAGGGCAATTTGGAATGTAGAACTCTATTGTAGAAATGTCATAGTAAAAGCAGGAGCACCCTGGATGTTTCCAATATCTTGCAACTGTTGGAAGAACATGGTTGGAAATAGGACTTATACTTGAAGGCTATATTTTTCTTGGCAACATCATTGTAACCAATCTTGATTCTTACAGATTTAAGAGTAAGGTATAATAGCAGTAGTGTGTAAATCTTCCTCCGTCTTCTATCGGACACTTTGGTTTAGTGGATAATTGATAATCATAGTTCTAGTACCATGATAGCTGCTGTTCATTTTTCTGCTATCTTCAGTTGACTCATGCTTGTCAATATCATCTGATTTTCACATCACTGACCCATATGTCTAATAAGAGTGTGGGATTCAGTTCATACAAACATAATTTTTCAATCTGATATTAAGACCTCTTTTAAACTGGATACATAGTAAGTACACATTTTTCAGCAAGTTACTGTTACAATTGACAGGACTGTAGGTTTAATATTATAGAAATTTTGATAGCTATGATTGATAATTTTTCCCATGTAAGCCATTTAAATGCATGATTCCAGTGTTTTGAATCAGTATCAGTTATATCTTCACATGAAATTTCCTTCAATTAAACTCCTTGATGCATAAATTATTTTAGAATAGATTATGTAGTATTTTTTTGTGAAACATTATATGAGTGAGTGAATAATTAATTGATTTAATCTTGGATTTTATCTGGGACATTAATATATTTTTTCCAATGGTGTTCTTTACAAATTTTTTGATTTTGTATGTGAAAGCGATTTATTTTGTTACAATTTACTTAGTTGGAAAACATTATCACATAAAAAGATAATCATTGATACTTCTATCTTTGTAAACCGTATAGTTTTTTTTATTTGAAAAATTTAAAGAATAAGTATTAAGTCAACCTTCTCTGCAAAATTTGAAATTACAAAGTTTTTAGAAATACTGCACACTAAATTGCTATTGCAAGAAAAATAAAGTTTTTGCTATTATAATATAAATATTATTTTAAATTTAATGAAAACAATTAGCTGTGTAACAATTCAGAAATTCTTGGATAAGTAAACTTTAAATAATTTCTGTTATTTTTAGTTTTATTCCATATTTTTATTGCTTACAAAGAATATTAATATTAGAAGCTTTGATAAATGTTTTGTGTGCAATGAGTAAAAATTTTAGAAATTATTTTGATTTTTGATGCATATTAAGAATTAACAGCATTAATAAGAACTTACATTTTACTATTTCTTTGATCCCTCCATAAGGTTTTTTTAAAATTTATTTTAATGGATTAAAAAAAAAAGAATGAATAATTAACTTGGGTGGAATCAAGTCATTATTTTTCTTTTTGTTCCTAATTTTGCATTTTCAGATTTAAAATTTGTTTAATATATAATTATACAGAAATAAGCTATTCATTTTTTAAAAATACCTTTAATCAAAATCATAATGTTATTTGATGTAGTGTTGTCCTAATTATTTAAAATACAAAAACTTATTGATAGTTAATATGTGGTTAGAATTTATCATAATATATTTTTATGGATACATGAATATATTAGCCATTTTGATAATTTAAAGCAATTGATAATATTTTGTTTTCATATAAAATATTATATGAAAACTATATAATTTTAAAAACTTTTTTTGATTTTTATTAAAATTGACAAAATAAATACAATGCAAGAAACAATTATAGAAAATTATACTTGCCTATCTGGTGATGTTAATGAAAGTTTCTCATTTAATTTAGTCCTTGTGTAATTCATATGCTAAAATATTAAAAATTCTCTTTAAAGCATTGTATTGAATACTGTGTATATTAAAGAAGTCATGTTTCTGTGTGTATATGATAATTCAGTTTCAATATTCATAATATTGCAGGGAGCTCCATCTGGTTTGGCAGATGTTAATGATTATATAAGGCCATATTTGGTTCCTGTAGATAAAATTGAATTGCATGAAGTAGTAGGCAAAGGGGCTTTCGGAATTGTTCATCGAGGAATATTGACTAGAAGCAAAAGTAAGGAAGAAGTTGCTGTAAAAGTGTTTCCATGTAAGTAATGAGGGTTTGAACATGTAATCTATATTCTAAAGAATGAAATGCGTATAATTTTTGAATATTTTCAAATCAAATTTATAAATTGAAGGATATTTGCTGCTGTAATCCAATTGCATTTATTTATTTTGAATTTGCATGCTCAAAATTTCCAGTTTTGACACTATTATTTAAACATGTCAGCGTTCTAAAAACATGGATCATATATTAGTTTTTAATTATTTAAAAGGGGCTTTTAATTTAAAAACTATGAAATTAGCTCTTTTAAGTTGCACTTTCACACTCCTTGTTCATTGTGTGAAATATGTCAAAGATTGTCCTTAAGTACCTCCTTGACGTTTTCCACATTTTTTAACTGTAATATCACTTAAAACCTTTTTATTTTTTGTTATACTCTCCTTTTTTTCTTTTATCATGCTTACAGTAGCTTTTAATTTTGATTAGATTTTTTCCCATAATTAAAGTGTAGAATTAAGTATTTCATAAAGTCATAAAATTAATGTAATATATAAAATTCATTTCAAAGTGTGTTTACTAAAAATTTATTTTTTCTGAAAATTCTAAATGACTTAGTTTTTTAATATATTTCTTGCAATAGAAGAATTTTTAATTGAAATTTAAGATCTCACTATTTATTGTGCTATTACTAAATTTTGCTATTAAATACTAATTTACAAAAATGAATTGAAATATTATAAATGCATATTTTACAAAGTATAATACAGTCGGCACTTTTTTTTGAACATCAAATTTATGAACACTGAAGATTTTACAAACTATTTGCTGGTACCTCTAACAGGATCTCCGGTGTGATAATAATTTTAATCATCATTTACGAACTAAAGTTTTAAAAAATGTTTTTAATGAACTCATAGTTTTTGCTTATTTTTTATCATCTGATGTTTCATTCATTTTTTTTTATTTTATGGTTGAGAAACTTGGATTGATGTTATTATTAAATAATTTTTAAAATAACTCACATTATATAGTAATTAATATGTAATGAATAAAGAGTATTTTAGATTCTGAAATCAAAATCAATCGAAAATATTTTTTATTAATCCTAGTGTATAAATTTTCATCAATAAGCTTTGAACAACTTATAAGTAACATTAAGTACCTTCACACGTTCACTACTACATTATCACTACGTTGAATTCCTCTCTTGTAATCTAACTTCCGACTTTGCATGCATTTGAATGCAATCAATAGCA
The DNA here is from genome assembly GCA_030067965.1 of Latrodectus elegans. Lineage (NCBI taxonomy): Eukaryota > Metazoa > Arthropoda > Arachnida > Araneae > Theridiidae > Latrodectus > Latrodectus elegans. Next base: position 19,934,682 of record CM057818.1, read on the forward strand.
TCAAGTGAAAATGTTGTTGGGTACTTTTGGAAGATATGATTACTTCTTCCAAAAGTACCCTACGATAGAATATCAAATTCATAATATGGAAATTGTATTATGAATTTGATATTCTAGTCTCAGTGCTCTTGCAAGTGTGTAGTTTAATTGATTTTTCTTTCAATAAAAAGAAAGTAAGATTTGTTTTTAATGATATGTCATTTATAAAGTGAGCAGTGTGGTAAAAAAATTGGTTTTAAGACCTAAGTTATTTTTATAGCTATTTTATTGTGTGAGCTTAGTGCTCAAGAAAACAAGCATCTGCTGTCATTGAATGTTTCATTTCACGTAAAAAGATTATTAAATACCTATTTTAAAATTAAAGGTTATCTACATTTTTAAATAATTATTCAAATTGTTTTTGTAGTTCTATATTGAAATAAAATATCTATAATTGATTGGGAAAACAGTGAAATATATTCGACTGAGTGTAAAAATTTGAAGATGAAGAATTAATACCAATGTTAAAAAATTTAGCGTTAATAATTTGAGAATAATTGCTTCTATGATTTTTTTTTTAAATTCCAGCAAGAAATTTTATTTAAATTTATGATTGATAATATTTAAAACTAATTTTATCAATTTTTAATGATAATATTTAATTATTTTTAATTAGCTGAACCGATTTTAATTTTCAAATAATTAATAACTAAATTAATCAATTTAAAATTTATAATAATATTTAAAACCTCCATTGCATAAAAATTGTTGATGATTGTAGAATTAAAAGGAATAAACTTTTAAATAACACTAAAACAAAAGTAAATTTTTTACTACTTCAAGTGTTAAAAAATTTTTAATCGACCAAAATTTTTCTTTGATTCTTTAATAGTCCTAGCTTTATATTCATTATCTGGGAAGCAGCACTTGAAGTTAACTTTAAAGTGCGCTACACAATATGAAATGGTTATGTGAATAATATGTATGCGAAATAATTAAACGAGACTGCTATGTTTTTTACAACTTGGCAGCTTCCATTTTGTTGTAAGCTTAAAAATTGGTTTATTATTACAAATTGATAATTTTTTCTTCCTTTTAGACGTTTTTAAATGTGGAATTTACTTTAATAATATGTTATATAATGTATTGAACATATTTTTAAACTTTAAAAATGTAAATATTTTACTTATTTCAAGTTGAATTTTTTCAGCTCCTTTTAAAAAAAAACTTTTTTTTTTTTTTTTTTTTTTTAAAAAAAAAGCTTTTTTATTTATAAAATTTTTTTCTACCTAAGTTATTATTTTCCATGAAAACAAATAATTATTTCTCATGAAATTTCCTCATGAAAATCATCATTTCGTGAATTTCCTCATAAAAACAAATAATTATTAAATACTAATTTCCTCTATAATTTTATCACTATCACTTTTGTGTGATGCAAAATTACAATTTACATGTTTTGAAGAGAAAAATAGAATTGTTTTAGATAAATAATTAATTGGTCTTATGGATCATTGCGATTTAAAATTATTTTTGTGTGAAATTAATTCAATTTTTTTTTCCTTGAATGATTTATGTAAAAAATGTAAATTATTTCACTTGCTTTAATATTTTAAAATTATTCATTTTATGCAGTTAAACAGTGATATTTTGAGCGGTCTTATAATTAAACAATGTATATATGTGTGTGTATGTATTTATTTATAAAATATCTGTTACATTTATAAAATCACTACTACTTAAATTAAACACAAAGCTGACTAAAATGTTTCTGTTAAAAAAGGAACTTATGGAGAAAGATTAAATGAAATATTATTTATAACTTATGCTTTTTTTCTTTTTTTTATATCACTCCTAACATAATGCTTTGTAAGAAAAACATGTGTCATTGGATTTTAAATAATTTCTCTTCTTTTGTATAATTAATATTTATCAATATTTTATTTTAAATAATGATTTTTTCAGGTTTAAAACAAATTTAAACAGTTTACAAATGTCCTGTAAATATAATGTAAGAATTTTTATGCATTAAATTAAGTCACATTAGGAATGACTATTTCACTAAATAATTTTAATATTTAGTGTAATAATCTTTTAGAAATTTACAAAAGACTTTTTATATTTTAATAAGTAGAATTTTCAGATAAGAATGTCATTTAAATGGGCATGAATCAGAATATATAAAAAAGAATGTGAAGCATGTAAAAGAGGAAATCTATTATGATTGAAAACATGTCTATTTGAATTGTTTGAAAACGGTTAACACTAAAACTTTTCACAAGAATATAAATTTTTTCTGGTAAATGAATAATGAAATTGCTCATCAACCTTCTATAAATTTTTAATGTTGTAACTAATATCTAAATTAGCAAATGCTTTTAAAGAGGAATATATATAAGTAAAAATATTAGTAAAAAATTATTTTAATATAGAATTACCTTACAAAAAATTAGTTTTATCTTACAAAATATCTTACCTGATAAATTACTTATAATTACATAAAGCAATTTAAGAATCTATATTTAGAAGTTTCTGGATAAAATGCTGGATGAAAAATAATATTTATTTGCAGAAATATATATATATATTGTCTATTATAATATATGTAAAATGATCTAAACTTTAAAACATATTTTTCATTTTTTTCTCTCCCCATATTAAACCCAATTAGAAAGCCAAGATAATTTAAAATCTAATCTATATTTCAATTTTTTTTAAAAAGCAATTTTGATGATCAACAGTTTATAGGTTTGATTTCCATTGACATGGTATTTGTAGTAGTTCATAATCCATTTTAAACCATTGGTCTAGGCCTTTGTATGCAAAATTTACTAAATAGTAACAAACAAACCAAATTAGAGAGTAAATTCTATTTAACGACACTGCTAATAAATAGTTGAAAATCATTACTGAATTAAAGGAAAATGTTTTTATATTTTAATAGTTTGCTATAAATGAAAGTATTTCATTTCATATAATATCATGCAAACAATATATGTATAAAATCTGTAATATTAAAATATTTCTTTGAAATTTTTGACGTACATATTCATATGGTTTCACCAATACTATTTGATGAAACTTGTATGAATAATTAATATTGAATACATTTTCTAAAGATTTGCAAATGTATGAAATAGTGTTTAAAAAATGGTTAAAATCAATTATATTGGTAGAATAAAGTCTACCTAAAATAAGTCATTTTATCACACACATTTTTTTCTATTTTATTACATACATTTCATAAAAATTACAATAAACAATTGCACTTATAGTCCCAAATTTCTTACATTAAAACATTATTCGTATTAAAAAATTATAATAATCTGTGATTTTCTTTTGAAATATTAAAACTTTGTTTATGTACATATCTAATAAATTTTTTGTATGAAATTTTGCAGGTATTTGAGAAATTATTTTTACTATTATTGTTTTGAAAACTACTTTAAATGTGCCATTTTTTTACATATTAAGCCAATATCTGTCTTGAAAATGATATTTATATATATTAATGTAGCTATATATTTTAATATTTTAAATATTTTTTTATGTAAAGTGTATTTTAAGTATTCTTATATGCTCTGAAATGGATTTAAGTATTTAAATATGTATATTGTTTGTAGAAAAACAAAGTAACATATTTACAAAATAAATTTTTAGAGGTACTCTGCTTCACTTTTCCAACCGAACCATATTTTGGTGTTGAGTCTGACTTCCTCGGTATGCACATGCCATTGGTACCCGTTTATAGGGTAGCCAACCATTCACACCTCATTCATGCGCAAGGAAATGGCAAAGACATGATAGACAGAAAAAGTATATCCATGTCCAAACTGAGATAATAATTTTGTCAATTGTAGTTTAAACTTCAATTAATTCAGTTGTATGAACATTTTATGCACAAATTTTTTAAGTATCTGTTTAGTTTTTAAGAATAAATTTGTTATGAAATATTATTCTATTTGTTAACTTGAAAATTAATATGTAAATCTTTCATTTTTAGCTGAAACCATAACTAGACATCAACTGTTGCATGAAGTGGAATTGATGTGTATAGTTGGGAGGCATGACCAAGTTGTTGGCTTTCTAGGGTTTACCTTGGATGTTGAAAAAATGTATTTAATTCTTGAATATTGCCCTTTGGGTGACCTACATTCTTATTTAGTCAATCTAAAACCAGAGGTGAAAAGTCATTGTTTTTGTTATTATATATATATATATATATATATATATATATATATATATATATATATATATATATATATATATATATATATATGTATGTATATATATATATATGTATGTATGTATATATATATATATATATGTATGTATGTATGTATATGTATATATATATGTATGTATATATGTATATATATATATATATATATATATGTATGTATATATATATATATATATATATATATATATGTATATATATATATATATATATATATATGTATGTATATATATATATATATATATATATATGTATGTATGTATGTATGTATGTATATATATATATATATATATATATATATATATATATATATATATATAATATGTATATATATATGTATGTAACATTTTAATGTGGAAACTATTTCTATCCAAATATTTTTTATTAGCATTTGTTTATGTTTTCCACATTTAAATTATTATGTTATGCAAAGTTTATTATTATTTATTTATTTCATAGTTTTCTGAGAAAACATGTTTCTTTTAATATAATTATTACTGTATAAAATTCAGATGTATTTTATGAAATATCTATTATTTCATTTATAAATTAATTTTTTATTGATTATCATAGCTATCAAATTTCTTAAAAGGGATTGCTTTATTTGTTTCCACAAATATTTTATGATAAATTGTTATTTTTTAAGTTTTTGATTTATTAAACATTTTTATTTTTTAGCTTATGCAAATGAAAAGCTTACCACCTGCAGAACGGATGTATACCATACTTGGTTTGTAAAAAAGACTTATATTTTCTATTTTAATAATTTTATTTAATAAAAAAACAATTTTTTATTAAAATAGTTTCTATAAAAATCCTTTTTCAATGAAGGTCCATTTGACTTAGGATCGGCTATTTTTCTTCAGCAGCAATGCTGACATATTCAAGACATTTCTAAATTTTTTGGAAAAATTGGAATTTTTTATTATTTTCTGAACTTCTGACATTTTATTTTTGAAAGATTTTAAAATTGAGCGATACAATTTTTTCTTACCATTATAAAAATCAACCTTTTCAGAGTGAAGCAATTTCTTTTTATTAGGAGGCAAAAATTATATAATGAAGGAAATATTATTTAAAGAAATATAATTATGAACACATGTAAAATTTCAGAATTTTCCATTGTTATGCAAACAATGGAAAATTATTATGTTGATTCTGTATGAATTTCATTAAGTTTAAAATAAAATTTTTATATCACTTCTGGATATAAATAATAGGAGTATTGATTAAAAAAATCGATAGCAATTGTATTCATGTTCCTAGTTCACATTTTGGATTGGGTGTTAATATTTGTTGAGTTTTTCTACTAAAATGCGTTTTGATAATGTTTGGGAAACATCAATTGTAAATTTTTAGTGAAACAGTTTAAGTTGTAAATAATCAAAGAACTTGTGTTTATTAAAAGCTTTCTATTTTTCTTTTTTAAAGTACACAAAATTTTTGAATTATATGAGGAAATCAGGATACTGCAGTTAATGATTAGAAGAGAAACAATACTTTTTTCTCGATTCGTTCAAATTCTTAATTTAGCTTATTTCAATGACTGAGTAATCAAACATTACCTAATTATATTATGAATTAAAAAGCTTTGTATGAGATGTATTCAAGAATTTTAAAAGTTTTGGAGAAATGTTTTAGAAAAGAAAGATTAATCTAAAAATTTTATTTGAAAACAAACAATATAATTAAAAAATGTCCTTTGAAACTAATAATATATTGATAAATAAGATAATTTGAATTTATATCGTATATTGGACTGCATATTTTTGCAATGAATTTCGCCCTTTTTGCTCGCTAGAAAATTTACTGAATGTATATATTCTTTATTGTTAGCTATACCTAATTTTAATTGATCATGATACCTTAAATTAATGGATCCATGTTAAATTAATAAAAATCAGTGGGACTTAAAATTTTATGTACTCATTTAAAAACTAATCTTATTAACAAGTCTCTCTAAGTTAAAATTAACTAAAATATAAAAGACTCTTATGTAATGTAAGAATCATATTTAAAATAATGTATGGTAGTTATTCTATTTTAAAGTTTGAAGAGTTTATTATTAATGATATATCAATACAGTTATAAGTAGAAAAACAAGCATATGATACATGATATGCTAGTTTCTCTACTTATAATATTCATATATTAACTTATTTTGTATCATTGTTTTATCTTCATTTAGTAATTATATTTTCATGTATAATATTGAATATTGTTGGACTAGATTTATACAACTGAGTTTATATGCATACTCTTATACACAGTTTACTCCCCCCCCCCAGAATAAAATTGTCTTTTTTTCTTTTATTTCTTTTAAAATATCAAGTTTTTTTTTTTTTTTTTTTTTTTTTTTTAAAGTTAGCTATACTAGTTCGATATTTTTATAATTTGTAATTCCTTTTGATGAATTTATTTATGAAATAAATATTTGAATTGTTTTGCTTTATTGTTAGGATGATTTTTTAAAAAGTTCCTGTGTTTTATAAAATTAATGTAGACATAATGTTTTGCAAACTGTAAAAATTAAATATTATATTTTGTATCATAAATCAATAATTATCATTAGAAGAAACATTTTAAAAAAATTTTTAAAGAGTTATTTAAAATAGAAAATTGTTTTTTTAAAATAAAAATTTGAGTGCAAACTTTTAATTTACAAATATATAAATAAAAAAAAGTTTTTCATAAAATTACTTAAGCTTATAAAACTTTAAAAAACTTAAAGCTAAAAGTACAACTGCTGATGATTAAATTATTTTAAACTAATTAAGTTATGTATAAAAATGTTTTATTTAATTAATTTTTGTTTGTCTTTAGAAAATGGTGGATATGGAAGACAACTATGTTCTTATATTTATCAGGTTGCCATAGGGATGGTAAGTTTTCCTGATTAATTAAAATATGTATTATTTTTATGTTTTATTTTTTGTATCTTGTATAATATATACCTTCAAAGCTTTGTTTCATATACCAACAATCGTTTGCCTGCATAAGTACTGAATGCCTGCATCTTATACATAATTTCGGCTGCTAAAAAAAAAAAAAAAGAAAGAAAGAAAAATTCCCTGTCAATGAAACTGTGTGCAATTGTAATAATTTCATATTTTAAAAATACAAGTACATATATTCTATTAATCATTTAACTCTGTCATTTCTGTTGCTGCTTTTTTTTTTTTTAGTTTTTCTAAATGTATTTCTTAGAAAAGGTACATACTTTGATTCAGTAATTACATTAAAATGTCACTGCCTTTCTTTTTACATAAATAAATATTCTTCTTTAGGAGTACATCGCTAGCCTGAAGCTTATTCACAGAGATTTGGCTGCCAGGAACATTTTGCTCCAGAACAAGAACAGAGTGAAAATTGGAGACTTTGGCCTTTCTAAAGATGTCTATGAAACAAAAGTTTACTCCGGGAACTTCCAGAAAAAATTGCCTATAAAATGGATGGCTCCAGAAGCTATAGAAAAACAAAAATTTACTACCTATTCTGATGTGTATGTGTTTTAATATTTCACTACAGCAGCAGAGTAAAACAGCTTTTTGTAAAATAATGAATACAGAAAGTGATGTTTTTAGATGAATAAATAACTCAAAATAATGAATTTCAAACTGTTTTAACTGTATATTTAATATTGGCATATTAAATTATCCTTCCTCCAACTAAAAATGTTTGAACTTTCAAATAAAAACCAAAAAAAAAAAATTTTTTTTTATGCAAATATTTTTACTTTTAATTAGTAGTTTATTTAAAAGCAAATGATAATTTGCTTTTTAAATAAAAATGTGGTAAGGATTAATCAAAAATTGTTTTTTGAAGAACCTAGACCATTTTAAAAACTGAATCTTATTTTGAAATAAAATTCTGTCAGTATTCAATAAGCATTTTTCAAAATCATTCTTTAATTAGTAACATTTAATAGATACAAAAACATTTGTCTCAATTGTAGCCAATATCAGCAAAAGAAATTAAATTTTATTAAGTGGTACGGAGAAAAATCACAAGATTCCCTTCAAAATTGATCAAGAAATGTTAAAATGGAAGTTTGAATGAAGTATGTTTTACATATATTGGATTAAAGAAATTTTGGTATATCATTGAGATAGTGCTTTAGAAGTTTCCATTCAAGACTTTTTTGTGAATTTTTTTAGACATTTGAAAGGGTTTTAGAAAACTATATAAAATAAAAAATTTTCAATATAAATTTTTTCATGGAAATTTTGGAAATTTAAAGAAGACAATTAAAATTAATACAAATATTCTTGTTTTAATTTTTTTTTTTTTTTTTTTTTTTGTCATCAGGCTGAAATTTAAAATAGGAATATTTGTATTAAATTTAAGTGCCTTTTTCGTTGAAATTGTTATAAAATAAATGTGAACATGCTCAACCCTGTAAAATTCATCAAGTATTAGCTTATGGCCGAAAATATGCATTTCTATGTAAATCAAGAAAACATTTCATCCCAAATTAAGGAAGATCTCTATAAAATTATTTTATATCATTTTTATACTTTATATCTCTTTAGATTACGGTAGTATATTTGTGACATTCAATTTATTCCTACTGTAAAGTGTAATATTTAGTATTAGGTGCTAGGGATTTGTATAATATTCAGCAAATATTTTCATAATTCTATTTACACAATGCTATGATATAATGTGTGTTGTTTTTAACAGGAACTGATTTCTCAAATTAGCCAAAATATCTTATGATTCTATATGCCAAATGAACTTTTTGTTGCCAATCTTTCTATGACAGAAATCTAGTTAAAATGAATTTTTTGAATTAACATTAATTTAATATTAACCTGTTACTTCTAATTTGAGACATTGTAAATTGTTTTTCATTCCCATTAAAAACATTACTTAATAATTAAATAGTAACAAATAACTGGGAAATTCGAGATTATATCTATATCTAAATTTCTAACAAGATGTTAATTTAATGTTTGAATTATTTACAGGTGGTCTTTTGGTATCTTTATGTGGGAAGTGTTTAAACTTGGTAAAGAACCTTATCCTGATTTAACAAGCTCGAACGTACTTGATTATTTAAAGATGGGATACAGGCTGGAAAAGCCCCACTGCACTCAGGATTGGTAAGTAAAGCATATCAATATTAAAATTTAGCTCCATTTAGACTTGTATTTATATTTGTACTAAATTTATGAAAATGCTCATTTTTTCAAAGCTGCTATAATTTACGAATTTTGTATTTATATAAGACAGATATAAAGTTTAAGAGTGATTTGTTAGATTGCATGCTTTTTAGAAATTTTTTGAAGAGAATCTTTAATCTTATTGGTTAATTTGATTTTACATTTCTCATCCCAATGCTTATAACATGATTTATTAAACAATATATTAATACTATTCATTCAAAGAATGCGAGCAAAAATTTAGTGAAATATATAAAATTAGTATTTAAAATTTTGATTGTTCTATACTTGCTACAAATTATTAAAATGTATAAGTATATTTTTTTAATTTTAAAAAATATTAATATGTATCATATTTATTAGGTTATTCTCATTAAATTGGATAATATTAATAAAGTTCACGTAAGTTGAATTGGTTGATTAAAGCAAAACAATATAAATTTTATCTAAAAGCTATATTTACAATTTTCATAACAAATGAGCTTGCCATTTTGTGAAATATTTTATTTGATCACTAAGATATGTGTTAGCTTTTTTGAGTAAAACAGCACTTATAATTGCTTTCTTTTAGAGTATACTGTTGTGGTAGCTTAAGAAAGAATCATAAAGAACCTGTTTCGTAATATGATGTATTGGAAATGAAAATGAAATATTCAGTTGTTTTGATACTTATATAAATATTGATGAATATAATTTCAAGCGTATCAATGTTTAAAAACTATATATATTGTGCTCTTACCGATTGTGGAACTGAAAAAAGGAGACAAAATGCTATATTGTTATTAAATGACTGCATTGGTCAATTTTGTTGTTAGGTATTTTAATTTAATTTCTATATTATGACATGATGGCAAAAATTCTAACATGAGGATGTTTATCTGTCAGTCCACGAGAAATTTTTATATAAAATCTGTACTTTGCTATTTAAATTTCTTTTTTAATAATATTTTGTAAAATTTATTATAATATTATTAATTTTTAAGGAAGCTATATGGAATTTTTTGCCATTTCTGAATTATCTTGCTCAGTAAATGAAAAAAAAAATACTCCCTTATTTTTATTAATTTATCTATTAAATGAATATCTTCAGATTATCAAAGTAATTGCTTTTCCTTTATAATATAAAATAGCTTAAATTTTTTTTCTATTTTTTTTCTTTATTGTTACATGTTTTTTTCCTTCTTTGATTAAAAGTATTAAGTTCAGATACTATTTATGCCTTTTATATACCTGCATAACAGAGCTTATATCTCTCTGCTGATATTATTTTGAGAAAAGGAGATGGACACAGGTGCTAATTATTCCATTTAATTCAATTTTGAATCACATGAAGGATTCATGTATGTATGGGCCCCTACCTATAAATCAGGTGCCATTATCCAATATATATATGTACTTGTACATATTTATTTCTATGTGTGTATATATATATATATATATATATATATATATATATATATATATATATATATATATATATATATATATATATATATATAGCTGCTGACTTTACTGATTTTATTGGAAAACCCCTGATTTTTTTGTCATTTCTCCCAATTTCTCAATAATGTGTAAAAATTACTGATTTTTTGACAGTTTATGTGAAAAAGTTATACATTTAATTATTTAATTTTTAAATGTGTTATTATATTTATCATTTTTTTTGTTTTCATATTTAGCTTTTATATATATATATAAGAATTTTATGTTTTAACAAAATTTTAATGTTACTTTTACTTATTTTAAGTTTTGTGTTATGTGCCCTTTCTTGGACTTTTAGCCACAGAACTTAGACCTACCAATGTTATGTGCACAATTCTTAAGTGATGTCATTTGCAGTTATAAATCGTACGAAATTATTGAATTGATTCTGTTGTTAAACTTTACACTGTAATGTGTGAGGAATTAATTTCCATCAAAATTGAAAAGTTTATAAAAGATATATATTAAAAATAGTGCTACAAGTGTTTTATTTTTCTCTTACAAGCTATATATTTTATATTGATATAATATAGCTTTCTTGAATAAATATAATAATTTTATTCAGGAATGAAATCATACACACCTATTTAATTCTTAAAAATGTTTGTTTTGTTTTTATTTATTAATAGCATATATGAGTGATCACTAAAATATAAAATTTGCTTTCAGGTATAATCTGATGTGTTCATGTTGGCGGAAAACTCCAAAGGATCGTCCACAATTCAGAGAAATTGTGATACAAATTAGAGCTCTTATTGATAAAATGTGGTATTACTTAACTCTTTCATGAGAATATAATTTCTGGATTTCTCAACAGAATTCCCATTAAGCTGGCAATATTGACTTTGCATGATCTTATTATGAGGAAATTTTTGGACTCCTTTTATTTGACTAACTAGATGCTGCTCTAGTGCTTTATATTTTATTGTAAACTTTTGAGCCAAAATCATATGTTCCTTTGTGTACAAAAAGTTTAATGCATTCATTCAAATCAATCATTGCTGACTTTTTAGATAAATAAATGTTATTATAATAATAGTGGTTTAAAATGCTACTTCAGTTTGAAAATTAAGAAAATATTTGCTTGTTTATAGTATTATAATGTAAAGTTTCTTTAGGTATGATGAGTGCATTTGAAAATATATCATTAAATATGTGTTCCAGACTAAAATTTTGGAAAATTAAATATTGTTTTATTGAAAAGTCTATCTCCTAGGCATTACTTAAAAACATGATTATGGTTTTTATTATAATATGATTTCTAATGCTATCGTACATTTTATGTAAACATTTTGTTCTTTTTCTTTTTTATCTTATTCACTCGTAAAATATGTAATATTTTTAAGAATTTATTTATTTTTAGTTTTCTTTTGTAAAATAATTGTACTTTTACTAATGAAAAATACTTTACAAATTTATCAAATGTTAATATGAAGAGGTAAATAATAAGACATTTCAAGAAATCATATTATTTGAGTTTAAGCTATTAAAAGGGTTTTTTATTTGTACTGGTCATAAAATAAAAGGAAGAAGATAGATAAATGTTAAAAAATATTGATTATAAAATTTTTATTAGAGTTCTCGTCATTTGAAATTTTCTAGTCAATTTCGTTTCACTAGTTTAATTCTGAGAAATTGTTTTCTCATCGAATTGTAGTCTTGAAACTTAAGGAATTTGTGTGTACAAAAACTTGTTATGTGCCTCAAATGACTAAATTACTGACAACCATAAATAAATATTTTTATATAGTGTCATTATTGAAACATTCATATTTTTTCATGTGTATATATTGCATACACAATTTCTATAAAATGACATGAGAAAGGAATAGATTATTTGAAGATAGAATAGTGCTATTTTGATCACTATATGAAGATAAATTCTTTTATAAATGTTTGTGTTCAGAAAGTTATTGCTTTTGCGTAAAAAGTTTAAAAGTTCATGCATCGTAATATTTCTAAAAAATGTAATTTGTCTGTTTAGCAATGAATATTATTAGATGAGTGTTCCATTTTTGTTAAATAAGCACTGCATCTTTTTCTTTTCTACTTTATTCTGAATGTTATACACTTTAAATTTATCTCACGAGATCTTTTTTTTATGTTATTTATAGGATGGATCAATTAAAGAAAGAAAAAAAAATTAAGTTGTTACAAATTATTATAAAGGACAAAATTATTGACATTCATTACTGTCTAGTCCATATTTAACGAAATAGAAAAGCATAGACATCTTAATTATTAAAAAATATGAGAAACATGAAATTCATTAGTTATGTTAATAATGACTAGAAAAGGAGATAAAAAAAATGCTAAACTTGATGAAATAGATAGGAAAATAGAATCTATAGTCGCAATAGAAATGAATTTTCTACCTATTTCATTAATTAGATATAAGATATTTTCTTAAAAAATGAGTATTTCAAAAATGGGAAACAAGATTAGAATTAACTTAATCATTTCTATTAAAACTGATATGAAAATGAATGTATATTAATGTTTTACTTTTTATTAATTTCTCAACGTTCTTGTTATTTTCCAAAACAGGAAAATCTGTTTGTTTTCTTACTAAACAGTAATATTTTATATCTTACTATTTTAACTACATGTCGATCAATGGCTGAGTGGTTGGTTAGCGTTCCTGTCTCCTTTGTTGTGGGTCCCGGTTTGGGTATGGCTGTTACTTTCTCACTGTGTTTCTCTGTTCATTTTTCTGAGATGATGCATGAATGTGGCCCACCCTATAAATGGGTTTGTGATAGTATGGCATGGGTAATGCTACTCACCTCTGTAACTTGGTTCTCAGGAGTCTATGGGTAACAACATATGAGTAGCAGTTTCCGGTCTTGTTGTGGCGAAGAGTTAATAACCCAAAAGCCCACCGTTATTTGAAATAAAAAACCATTTTAACTACAGAACTGAATAAAAAATTTAAATAAATTCAGATCCATGACAACTTACTAGCCATTGCTTGGACATTGTATGGAAAAACTATAAATTTTCATTATTTATATTAAAGGTAAAATTTTTCGGAAAACGAATGAGTCAGTTGATAAATTACTAATATAATGAATTGTTTTATTTATCAATATGTGGTTTTTCATATTGTTTATGCAGTTGCTATGTAAGGTTATTTAGAATAGTTGCTTAAGATTATGGCATGGACAAGGAAGGAATTATCGGATGGATAACTTTACTTCTCAGAATAATGTTTCATACTAAAACGGTGCCCAATTAGAAGAACAATTGCTAAGGCAAAGTGACTAATTGTGGTGCATATGAGAATACAAGAATTAGAAATTATTCTCTTGAGTTTTGCTATTATAATTGGTGCAGCTTATAATCTAGCATTATATTAAATAAGATTCCTAATCTTAGCTGTATTCTTTAAATGTTTGCATAATTTTCTTCAATTGGTTGCAATGTAATTTTGCTATGCTCCATAGGCCACGTTTCATGAATTGTTAACGAATCCCACCTCTGCAAGACTATCCAAAGCTTATCAGCTTGAATCATTTATGAGTTTAAAATTACTTGTACAAAAATGTGATGAGTCTATTCAATACTGCCTGCTACTTGGGAACATTATAGCCACATTATAATAATCTTTTTCATTCAAAATCTTTGTTTTCATCACGATGTATGCATGGTTAAACAATCAGTGATATTTCATGTAATCTGTGATGTTTAACTTGCAAGTAAGAATTCGTGCATAATCATAATACAGCGAATATTTTACTGATTGCCAATATTATTCTGAGTGTCAATTAATTAATTTCTAAAGAAAGTTTTTAGCATTTCAAAGATTTCTTTTTTAAACAATCTTAATGTTTAACTTATCAAAAATGCGAAATAATAAGCTGCTAAAATTGGCAATATTATTAATACAAATTTCATCCTTATTATCTCATACAATACCTGAGATTTATATTATGTGTTTACCTATAAATACGATTTAAAATTACATAGTTTCCAGCCATGTACACGAGTTTAATAAGTATATTACAATAAAAAAATTTTTTAAAAAAAATATTTATAAAGTTTTCTGCTTTTTAAAAATATACACATTTGTCTTTTAATATTGCCTCTGAGTTTCAGAAAACATTTATTTACTTATAAAAAATGTCCAAATGTAGAAAAACACACAATAATTAATAATTTTGAAATTGGAGAATATTTACAATCCATTTAAATGCTTATAAATTATTTAAATGAAATCTTTCGAGTAGCATTAAAAATACATGCATTCTATGAACCTTTGTATTTTATTAAGTGTTTTAATTTAAAATTTTAATAAATTACTATTAAGTATGATATTAAGTTTTCATTTAAATAAACAAGTGAGAAAAATTTTAATTCAGCAGTAAAATAATTGAGTATATTCTTCCTTAACCAATTTTTTTTATATAAAATCATATTTTTTTTTCTTGTACAACTACTTATTTAATGTTGAGATATCAACAAAAAGCTGATAAAATCAGATTTGAAATATGTTATTGAGAAAACACTGATATCACATTATATTGTGAAAATAATTAATAATCTGTGATACAATGAATTAAGATAAATGTATAATTTTGTATGTTTCTTTTTAATTCCTTGCTTTGTAAATGTATATTTTAAAGAAATACATAATTTATGTGTGGTTTCATGTTAAGAAAATTTTTAAGTGTGAATTAAATTAATATTATATCTATACTGATATTAAAGTTTTAACTGTGATAACTATCTAATTGTGATCAACTGAAATAAAGAAGTGTTATTTAATTAACTGCATTTTGAGTTAACAGTATTATCTGTGATATTTTTATTTTTATTTCATTACAAGTGAGAAAAACTTATGTTAAAGATGTTTTTAATGTTAAAATTCAGTATTTTATCTTTACCCTTTTGAAAATATATATTTTATTAAATTTCACTGAAATATATTTTTATGTACCTATGAAAATATTTTTATGAAAATAAAAATTTACATATGTATGTGTCTGTCTTTGATAAATTTATAATTTTTCCTATAAAAAGAGAACTTTATGTGAATTTTATTTAGAAAAATGCTAGAAAATCTGAGGATTTTAAAGCAAAATCAATTTCTTTAATTTAATTTATATTGTAAATTTTAATCAAAATGTTATGTGAGGATTACGCTGAAATTATTAAGCTGTTGACAAATTTCTTATAAATTTTAACTAAATCTTTTATTAGCTATAAAAATTTGTAAATTCGAAGTATTATTATTTATATTACTATAAAATAAAACATCTTTTTTTTAATTAATTGTTAATTTAATGTTATTTTATAATTCTCATTTGAAAAAAATGCCGTTTCAGTATTTTCTTTCCTAAAATTACTAGGTAAAATTTATATTGTAGCTTATAATTT
Organism: Latrodectus elegans; assembly: GCA_030067965.1. Lineage (NCBI taxonomy): Eukaryota > Metazoa > Arthropoda > Arachnida > Araneae > Theridiidae > Latrodectus > Latrodectus elegans. The sequence continues at coordinate 19,950,927 of CM057818.1, forward strand.
ATATATATTTCTTTGCAAATGTTCCCATGTTTACATTAGAATACATGTCAACCTTGGAGAAAGAAAAAACAGTAGATTCTATTGATTTTGAGAGAAAAAATCAGGAGACACTACTAGCGACGTTTTTGCTTGAAACAGAATGTTTAAAATGGCAGTACCACGAAAAGAGAATTTTACTCTTTAAATTATACATTCTGAGAATGATTTATATTAAACATATTTTGTGTCAACCTTAATATTTTAATAAAATACTCATCAAGCTCATAAAGCAGTGGTTCTCAACCGCCGTTCCGCGGAACACTGGTGTTCCGCGAAGCTGTCCCAGGTGTTCCGCGAAAATTTTGAATATAATAAGAAACAAGAAATTTTTTTATTATTATAAAATAAATACTACATAGTTTTGTTAATTATTTGAAATTTAGCAAAAATATTCAATATTATTCTAAATTTTCGCATGAACAGTCAATAATATTAATAGTGGGGACTATCAAACGACGCAGTTACGTCGTTTGGAGTTACTCCAGGGAATACCACTAAATTTCTAATGTACTGATAATACAGGGAGCGCTACGTAGTGTTGATTTCGTGCTGTTTCTCTCTTCTTCGTACGAAATAACAAAAGCGCAATTTCGACCAGAGGTTCAGCCATAATTTAATATAAATATCTAGTTTTCGTGAGTGTGTTTTTTATTATATATATATATATTTTATATTGTTGGAAATTGATAAGATGAAATGCAAGTTGTGTAGTTTTAACAGTATTTTATCTTTTTAGTTGCTTATTTTAACATTTATACAAGACTTTTAAATCTGAAATATGGACAAATTTTTGAAAAGAAAGAGTGAAAGTGAGGTTAATGTTGGGGCGAGTACAAGCAGGTCTTCTTCAATTGAAGGTGATATGCAAGACAACAAAATGCCGAAAATAAACGTAAAAAGATATCCGAATCAGTTCGGAATTATTCGGAAGAATATCTGAAGTTTGGTTTACATGGAGCGGTAGTCAAGATGTTCCTATTCCGAGATGTATTATATGTGGTGAAAATTGGCTACACAGTGCAATGGTCCCAGCTAAGTTACAGCGACACCTTTCAACAAAACATTCTTGTCTAACTTCAAAAGATAAAGATTATTTCGAAAGATTGCTGAAAATCAAGAAGCGTAAGCAACATGCTTTCGAAAGAGCGTTACAATTTCGGATAAAGCGCAAATCGCTTCTTATAAAGTGGCAGAACTAATTGCATTGAAGCAAAAGCCGCATGATATCGCAGAATCGCTAATTTTGCCCGCATGTTTAGAAATTGTTAAGATTATGTTTGGCAATGAAGCGCAGCGAGACGTCCTAAAAATTCCCGCTTCGACGATACGATAAAAAGAAGAATTATAGATATGTCAGGTTTTATAGAGAACGCGGTGACGTCGAAATTAAGTACAAAAAATTTTGCGCTGCAAATTGACGAATCCACTGACATAAGTGGCAAAAGCCCAATTAATCGGATTTATTCGCTTTGTTGACGACACTGAAATAATAAATCAGTTTTTATTCTGCAAGGAACTTATTGGTCACGCAACTGGAGAAGACATATTTTAATTCAGTATCATCTTATTTGGAAGAATGGATATTATCCTGGGAAAATTGCGCAGGAATCTGTACTGATGGAGCTCCAGCCATGCGTGGCAGTATTAAGGATTTTGTAGTCGAGTTAAAGCAATAAATTCAAATATAGTCTCTACTCACTGCTTTCTGCACAGGGAATCTTTGATTTCGAAGAGTCTACCAGCAAACTTAAAGTCTGTTTTGGAGCAAGTCGTACATATGGTGAATTATATTAAATCGAGACCATTAAAAACCCGTATGTTCAAACAACTTTGTAACACCATGGAATCCAAATATGAATGTTTGCTTTTGCACTCTGAAGTGAGGTGGCTCTCAAGAGGAAAAGTGCTAACCTGAGTTCATGAGTTGAAACAGGAATTGCTAGTTCTTTTAGACAAGAGGGTAATGATGTATACGTAAAATATTTGGAAAATGATGCATGGTGTACTAAGCTAGCATATTTAGCCGATATCTTCAGCTACTTAAATTCAGTCAATACATCTCTTCAAGGAAAAAATGAAAATATTCTGACATCCACAGACAAATTGCTAGCTTTCCAGAAAAGCTTTTGCTTTGAAAAATCGTATTGCTCAAAATCGCAATTTGATATGTTTCCGTTATTAGCAACGGAAAATATTGTTAACATTAACGAAATGATTTCAAATGTGACAGAGCATTTGTCAATATTGCAGGACAAAATAACCCATTACTTTCCATCTCTTAATATTGAAGACTTTGATTGGGCAATGAAATCCATTTGGTGAATTTGATATAATGAACCAAGATTTTTCTATTCAGGAAGCAGATGAGTTTATTAATATATCAACGGATCGAACGTTACAACTAAAATTCAAAGAAGAAGGAGTGGAAAGGTTTTGGATTTCCATCGAGAATGAACATCCATTTATTGCAAAACGAGCGTTGAATATCTTGTTGCTCTTTTCGACGTCCTATCTGTGCGAACTTGGATTTTCAACTCTAACAAATATTAAAAGCAAAAAAAAGAGAAAGACTTATCAATTTAGAAGAAGAAATGAGAGTAGCGCTCTCTTACATAAGACCCAACCTTGAGGAAATTTGTAAAGGTCGTCAAGCGCAAATTTCTCATTAAAATAAGTTACCATGTAATATATATCTTTATTTCAATTAAATATTAATCTTCCAATTATTTTGTGTGATTTACATTAGATTTACAAATTTTATGATAATGGTGTTCCGCCAAAATCGAGACCACTTAAAAGTGTTCCGTGATCCCAAAAAGGTTGAGAGCCACTGTCATAAAGGAACTGTGAAGCATAAAAGAATATATTATATGTAAAAAAATAAACACTTCGACATTTATGTCTCAATATTTATTTTATGAGGTAACTTTTATTGCACAAGTGCACAATTTATAAATAGTAAATTTATAAAATTATTTCCTCACATAAAATACTTCTAAAAAATAGAAATTTACAAATACTTTGTCCATAAAAAACATAACACATTTCAAATTCGAATAACTCATGGCAATTTATTTTTTTCATGCGTTGCTGACTTAGCATTTATTAGAAATGAAATGGTGAACTGCAGCTCACAAAACATTTTTTCTCATTGTGGCAATATTTAGCAATAATTAAACTTTCTAAATTTTCAGAAGGAAGAGAAGACCTGAATTAATTTTTTCTTTTTTTATATGACTGAACACCCAATCACATTCAGCATTAGAATGTGGAATAGTTAAAATTGAAAGCATAAACTGAGAAATATTGGAAAACATTATTCGCCCAAACAAATTTTTCAGATTTTCAACAAGATATCATTATGCATCCGCTCTTGGTTCATCCAGTGTTTCTTTTGTAAGGACACAGTGCATTGTAGTTCGCAGAACTCAGTTTGGAGAATGTCCAATCCTTTATTCAGTTTTGTATTAAGCAATAAAATGGGAAATCTGTCAACAAAGAATTTTACACTTGAAAATGAGGCATGTTCAATAGCCTGCAAACAGCATACTTTTGCATGTTTTAGAATCTCATCATGAAAGGACTTTTAAAGCAAATAAATGTAATTACACACAGTCACATAAAATTACGCAACTCAATACTTATTTTTCGGCAGTTTTTAAGATTTTCACTGAAACTGCCAAAAATTATTAGATTTTCATGCATTATCGGGAGAAAAGGTGAAAAAATCAGGAGTTTCCGAACAAATCAGTAGAGTTGGCAGCTATGCATTAGAATTCGTGTCCCCCCCCCCCCTTTTTTAATTAGTGTTTACAGTTTTGAAATTATTTTCATGTATATTCCTTATTTACATTTATAATATTAATCTGCTTATGCTTTCTCTTTTAAAATCTTAATACTAGAAATATATAAATTTACATTTTTTATTTATCAGGTTTAAATTTATTATTTAGATGTGTAAGCTTTTTTTTAGAAAAGAATTTACTACGTCATCTTGGCAACATTTCTTTATCGCCAGATAGTTTAAAGCCTATGCAGAGTATTTACAGTGGACACAAAAATGTTTCTTACCTTTTTAAATGGACATCAGATGTTATATGAGAAAATTTATGAAACTCCGAATTTGCTGTTTTATTCTCTTTCATTTGTTGGAAATGTCTTGAGACTTTTAGCTGCCTTTATTTCCTTTTTCATACCCTTTAAAAATTTCTGGCATTTTTTTTCCTGGATAAAGGAGTAACACCAGGATTTGTCCTCACTGCCCGGATAGCGCCCAATTATCTCTACAACACCTCTTCAGTTGTCCAGCAATGCTGGCCAAGCTTTTTAACATCAGCATAGAGTGGGGCTTCTTTTTATAGATAAAGCTGTCTAGATCACCAGGGCTTCGGGGACATTTATTGTTTTTGCACGTACTCCATGGACACATCATCATCAGCAAAAATTTCTAATTTTTTTTTTATATAATTTCTGGCTGCTTACTTCTGCCAAACGAAAAGCTTTATTTATTTATTTTTTTGAGCCTTGATCAAGGGAGAAGGTCGATATCTGAGCTAGCATTTTCCTCACCACCGATGGTGGAATGTTCCGACTACAGCATATTCTATGTGTCCCAGTCATGATTACGCTCTTCGATTGGGTCAGGTTTAGAAATTACCATCGCCCTGTCATGATGGCAACCGTGGCTTACTTCTTTTTAATTTGCACATCAACAAAAACATATTTGAGAAAAAAAATGAAGCACATTTTTGCAATTATTAAAAATAAAATAGACTCCTAAGAATTAAACTTTTGGGTATGTCCTTTCTACTCTTTTTTTAATACCGAAAGCGGTTATTCTTTGAGAGTAGAAATGGGAATTACATGATTTTCTAGTTTAAAAGAAATGATTTGTGCTATGCTACTTTAATTATTACTTCGAATAAATTAAATCAAGTACAGATTTATAAGGCTTATAAGTAAGGAAATAAAAGTCAATTTCAAAATATAAACTTTTTAGTGAAAAATATGACACCTCACGAAATCAATATGTGGAATTTGTATTTATCAACCACGTAAATATAACAGTGAGATCCTATCTTATCTGAACATGCCAATTGTACATATGCCGAATGGTCAGTGTTCTCGTTTTCAGCCCCTTGCCGAGCTGCTAGCCGAATGATTAGTGTGCTCTGGTCCTCGATGCAGCAGCTCTTGAGTTCGAATCCCGGTAGAATCTTGGTTGTTTTTAGTGGTTCAGAATCCACTTCAAATTGTAGGCCCTGTTCGAATTACTACCACTCGTGTGTATGGAACAGGACAATTGAACGGCAAAGGAACAATCTTATCAGTTTAGGGTAATTGAATGAATCCTCGGGTGTAAAATGTGGCAAATTAAACCACCGTTTTATGTAGATCATGAATATTTCTTTCATGAGCTATACCTTCTGAAGTAATTCCGCTTCATTTCATTCAACTTAAGAATTTTAAGTTATTGAAATTAAATTCCATTTCGCAGTAGATAGTTTTTTCTTGCTTTAAATTGTCTAATTGCAATGGATTTTCTTTAAATCATCTCAGTTTTCTTTACACGGAAGCAGACTTGAAGTGAACTCATTCCTTACGAATGAATCGGCAAAAAATTCATTCCAGTGTTCCTTCTTAGTTTGTTGTTGCACCAGCATGCTTCCCTGTACCTAGATCGGAATTGAGTTCTGCTAGTTATATAGAAACAGCCAGATAAGCAAGGACCAAGCAGAAGGCACCCAATGCTGCCACCTCTGGAGATATCATTTCACATGGAGAATATTACGACCACAGCCTTATTTAGCGAACATGACGAAATCTTCGGGTGATCCGGGATTCGAAATCACTACCTTCCGATAATGAGAACGACGCCCTGCCCAACCTTGTCACGTCGAGCACGCTATTTAGTTTGTATATTTATACACACAGTGATAGATTTTTGACATTTTAATTTGACCATTAAAATGAACACATTACGCATGAACATTACCCCATATGTGCTTATGCTATATATTTTGAAAGTGCCTGGTTGGTGAAGGTATTGCTCTCATGATTAAAAGGTAATGATCTGGAATCCCATCTGAACAGGAATCCATCCTGTTCATGAAAGCGGCTGAGTCAACAGATTGTGGTCGCAATGTTCTCCAAGTGGAATGATCCACAGGTCAAATTTGGAGGTCTACTTGGACTATGTTTATAAGTGACGAAAACTCTAATCTTGCTGCATCCCATTAGCTGTCCAACGTTGCCAGGAAGTACGTTGCAGCATTTTGAAAAAATGCTTTCCATCCATGGGAATTCAAATATTGAGGCATGTTGAGCAATAAAATCTTACGATTTCCGAATTAGAGAAATCAGAAAATAACCTCCAAAATTGTTTACTCGTTCTTGGCTGACAGAAACTTGAGAGCAGCATTTAAAAAAAAAAAATCTTTATGCAACGGGGGGGGGGGGAGGAACTGCATCCTCAGGTGAGTCAGTCGACCCTTGAGAAAATTCCGAATCATCGTCTCTTTTCCAAATAGACTGATAACTCAAGAGGATGTTTTCTTGAATGGGGGAGGTCAGTTTTTATCTGTCTGGATCTCGGCGATTGCTATCTTATCGCTCCTCCAGCTTACAACCCACGCTTTACGCCAAACCTTATCGTGAACTGAAGCTTTCGAGTTGCAAAACACTTCAAAGAGCGGATAAAATTGTCTTTTCACTATCGGTTACCGAAATTCTTGAACTGCCGAAAATAAGTCAATGCTCTGCTGGAATGTTTTATGGAAGAAACAATACTGTTTACAAGTCCCATGTGCTGTTTTTCTGAAAAGATTTCTGTAAAATTCGTCGGAATTTTGATCTACTGGAATTTACTCGGTAATTTTGGTAACAAACTGGAAGTAAATGGAACCAATCATATTTTTAATGGACTGTTTTGACTGACATATATGAAGCGAGGTGAAGTAAACTTCGTAAATATGAGGAAGGAAAAAAAAATGTCTGTTCTGTCTTGTAGAACGAAAGTTAATTCCTTTCGTTCTAAGAAAAAATATATTTGTTAAAATAATGAAAATAAGGAATTAATATTTAATACTATATTAATATTTATAGCAAAATATATTAATATTTATAGCAAAAAATATATATATCAAGATATATTTCTTAGGACTGTCAGAATAAATACTGATATTTCCATGTTTTTTTTTCGCTGTAAATTCTTGCTGAGAAGAGAGAAAAAAATTTCCTCACCATTAATTTTTGAAGTTATTCGAAAGTGGTTATAAACGCAAAATTCCTGAAAAACTTTCTATTACCGTAATTAATAGTAGAAATCATACAATATAAGTAGTTTTCACTTTTTTTAAAGAAATGTCTGATAAAAAAAAATATCTAAATCATCTGAAAAATTTTAAAACTTTCGAGATATTTAAAAAATTTTTTTACGGAATAAACCGACTTTATTCTCGGAAATAAACCTTTTTTTTTTTTTTTTTTTTTTTTTTTTTCATATGCAACAACACTATTTCTGAGTTAGTCACTGGCTATGACGAATTATTCGATAGAACAAATTTATTATAAATTTAAAAGGAATCAACTTTATTGGATGCTGCGTCATCTCTGGGGAACACCAACATGAATAAAAAGCAAAGTATATTTACAAAACAATTCATTATATGCTTAAAATAATATATATAAAATTTCAATTTACTATAGAGTTTATATATATATATATATATATATATATATATAAGTTATATAGAAGAAGAAAAATAGCCTTCATCTGTGAGCTGTGTTACAGAGGATTATGAGTGCCATTTTTTTTTTTCAGCTGACAAACGTATTGTTAAGAAACACGTTTAACGCCCATCAGAATTTAAAGAGTAGAAATTCCACAAAGAGCTGGCTGTGGATTAGTCACGACATTCCTGACTGTCTCCACCCCACAGGTATTTCAAATTAAATGTTGGCAGCTTATTTTTTGCAGTGACCACCTGCGACGGTGTGAAGCAATTCGAGGCACCGGAGCCTTATTGAGCATATCGACAGCGTATGAGGCGACGACATTTCCTTTTTTTTCTTCTTTTCTCTCTCTCTTCCTCTCTTGTTTGATGTTTCCATATTGTTCCGTGCCTTGCCACTGGAAATAAAAAATAAAAAAAATAAAATAAAAACTCATCGGCGAATTTAAGATTTTTGGTATTCCATTACACTCCCGCTTTCTATAATCGCCGCAACGGAAAAGAAACAAATTAGTAAATTATTGTCATAAATATTCCATTTGCATCAAGTATTGCTTACAAATGCTTACGTTTTCAGAAACTACTAAAAGATAATACAAACATTTTAATTACATTTTTTTTTATAAACTAAACAATTGTCACTTATTGATAAAACTTATTTAAACGCCAATATTTATTTCTGGTTGAAAATATTAAGCAATCGCATGGGTGATCGATTGTGTAAGTATGATTTAAATTGTAAAATTTCTTCAATGAGACAAAATTAAATTTTGCTGTATTGAGTTGTTTTTTGCCCTTGGTTATTTGTAACCGTGATGAATAGTTTAACTGACAAAATCATCACCCAGCTATCTTTTGTACCAACTAGCTATAGCTTTGTTTAGTATTTAGCTTATTTGCTATTCTTTATCCCTTTTTAGTCAATTCTTGCACCAAAAAAAACTTGATTCATTATATATTAAATTAAAAATTATATTTTGAGCTAATAAAATCATCGTATCTACGTTATATTATTTTCACTTCTCCGTAATTAAAACATGTCTCTTTACGATCAAAAGCGGGTGTAGAATGGAAAAGTACCAGATTTTTATTATTCTATCAAAGTAATAAAAAATTTCCCATATCTTCAACCAATATAAAGTAACATATTTTAAATTTACAGTGTCTTCTATTTGCTGATTGCTTAGAAACAAAACAATCTATTTACAATAATGACAACAGGTAGTTAGAATTTGATACTGTGTTTATGTATGGCGTTGTTGATGATTTTCCCATGACCAATAAATATTGCATACCATAGCTTATATTACTGTTCGTAAAGTGGATAGCTTTAAGAACGATGTAAGGCATTTCATCATCTACTGAGTATATTGCTTTTATAGAGAATCTTTCATAAATAGCACCCAGCAAGGGAGAAAACCAGGAAAACTTCCACATCGACAGCTATGCATGCAAAAAAAAAAAAAAAAAAAAAGTGTAACATCCAGCTCCCAATGTGGCTGAGATTGAATCCATGATATTATGCAGTTAAGAGCGCTACCATCCCATCAGGCCACGGTAGGATTTTATTGAAGTATTTATTTATTAATCATTTGATTAATAAATATTGCATATTATTTCTTGGAAGTTTTAAACAGAAATTTTTGACATCTTGATTTTTTTCTCCATAATAAAAAGAATTTTATGATCAAAATAGCTTTTTTAAATCGTTTTAGTGAGAGGAAATTCTGATAGGGAAATATAGGTCACTGAGATATCTGGGGCTGCAAAAATAACTTTGTTCCGAATCACAATTTGTTGTCTTAATTTCTTTTTCTTACGGGGAAAATAGTCTCAGTAAATTATTTCTCATTCATTTAAACCTCTCTTCTCTGAAGTTCTGGATTACTTTCAAGTACTTACAATATCTTAAATACAATCATTTCTCAGAGTTTATAATGATTCGAATTACAGAAATGTCCCTTGATTATAATAATTTTTTACTATGATTTAAAGTTAAGCTGTAGTTATTGTTCCAAAGCACCTCAAATTGCTGATTCTTGAACAAAGTAACTGCGCTGAGCAGAATTACGTAATAGAAAGTTTTGAAAAGATGCACTTAAGGGTTTCCACGTCTCTTTCAACGTTGAGCTTTAAGCTGAGTGGTTAGCTTTTGGTTTAACAGTTCTAGGGTTCTACTCTCACCTAGAGGGCAGAATGTTTGCAGAATTCGAAATCACTTTAAATCGTTGGTAAGATCTAAGTAACCCTCGTATGCAAAAAAAAAAAAAAAAAAAACTCACGCTGTTTGTGAAACAAATCAAATGGTACATGACATTATCTAATTTCTGCAAGAATTCCACAAATCTTTGAGATTCCAGCATCCTGTGCAAAATTATTGTGGTGTTCTATTGCATACATAGCAAATCGATATTATTGCTTTACCTTCATTAGAATCACAGAACGCTAGTAATTTTTCGATGCGATTTAAAATGCGGAAAAGAATAATGGAATAAGAAAATGGGCGCATTGTTTTTTGCCACTGAGTTTGTTTGATCACAGCCGCTAAAATTTTAAATTTGAACCAAGATTTGGTGAAGTTATTAAAACTCATATCCGGCATTTTAGAAAAATTATAGTTTAAATTCAATATTGATTAGCTACAGTTTTCTAAGCATGAACATTTGATACTAAGAATTCTAACCTAATATTTTTAAAATTAAGTTAGAACTCTATCCATCAAATCTTTTTTATTAAACATGCCAAAAATGAAACTATCTTAGAATGTTTCTAAAATAGTTGCATTTTGTTAATTTATGTTAAGAAATTACAAATCAATAAACAGTACGAGACGAATTTTTTTCAAGGAATTATCTTTCGCCATCAAAAACTAAAATGTACTCTTTTATCTGTTTTCAGCCGCCTTACTTTTACAATAGTTTATTTTTTTAACTAAAGAATAATTCTTAACAATGACATACTAAAGTGAAAAAGTAAGTACACGAGGAATTTCCTGTTATTTTTATAAATTTTTTGGCCTGTGTCAATACAGAGTTGTCTCCAAATAGCCTATAGTGCAATCCAATGGTAGTCCATGCACCATTAGTGGTCCACGAAAAAATTTCACTGCTTCTCAGAGAAATATGGAATTCAATTCATAATAACATATGAAAAGTTAAAAAAAAGCTATTTCATATAATAACCCTACAGTAAATAAGTCATACTGCTGTAGCTGCACTGTTTTGGCGACATGTTTTGTCGCCTCTCGTTTCTCTCTCTTCTTAATGTTTCACTCTCTTGTATGTTTCATATGCATGTCAGTTCACGCATTTAAAGATAGGCTTACAGACATATTGAATTCATTAATACATTCAACATATATAAGTTGGGCTATTAAAGATTTTTTTTAAAGGGTGTTTTTTAAAGACAGGTATGATCTTAACTATGTGCATATTTTCTTTTATTTGATATTCATTGAGAAAATATTTATAATTTTATTAGGATCTTATGATATCTATTGGGATTTTATTTCAAGTAAGCACGAGCATCCCTGATATCCTTAAACCACTTTTTAATTGTTTTGTTTTCATTCTTTATTTATATTTTATTATGATTTATTAATAAAGCTTTAATAATTTTGTTACTATTAATAGTTTAATTTTGTTAATTAAGTACATTTTATATGTGTTCTTATATAACAATTATTTTTATATTTAACACTTAAAAAATCATATTATTGATCCATGGGATTTAAATTTTGAATTTTTTCTAGTCTGTGAGGTCAAAACATTTGGCGACGGCTAGTGTAATCTGTTGTTCTTGCACCCTTCCCTATGCTAACAATTAATAATTAATAACTCCTGAACAGGCTCTAACAATTTGCAAATATTTACTCCTGAACAGGCGACAGCAATTTGCAATTAGTAACTCCTGAACAGGCGCTAATAATTTGCAATTAGTAACTCCTGAACAGGCACTAACAATTTGCAATTAGTATCTCCTGAACATGCGCTAACAATTAGTAGATGCAGCCGGAAGGCAATCTCCACAATTTAGAGGTGAAGCAGAAGATACTCCAAAAATAGTATGTATCAAGACAAAGTTTATGGTGTTTGCATTCTGATTTGATGTCTGAAACGAAAATGTAGGACTCAAATTCATATACATGAAAATATTTGCAATGTTTAGAGACGGATTCATGAAAAAGTAATTACTAACATCAACAGATGGAATCGAAATGTTGTTGACTCTTGCAAAATCCGGTTATAAAGTTGAACACAGTTGAAAACCACATAGGTTACGACAGTACAGGCTGTTATGCTATAGAAAATCCTAAAACCCGATATGGTACATTTTGGAAAAAAAAGCAGCATTTGTTTTGCTTTTTCTGAAAATTTATTATACATGCAGTTTCCAATCCAGCTGTGTTTACTTCGTGGTTAGCATATAGGCTAAGATTATAGACTTTATAAAAAGAATCTGACGTTTTCTTCCAACTTGTTAAGCATAATCATGCTGGTCATTTTTCAACCTTTCTGTGTACATTTATTTAATGTCAATCAATTTATTATATTTTTATTCAGCAATTTTTAATATACACTTCAACTGTCATTTGAAAGATTTTTTCTTATTTATATTAAAAAAAAAACCTTGTTTATTTTTCTTTTCAAAATTAAATAGTTTATTTACCACTAATATAAATATTCATTGTTTTTTCTAGTGTTTTCTTTAGTGAGAAGAATTATTCAATACCATGTCAAGAATTGTAACATCCGTATAAACTAAGCTCTGCATTTTCCTTACATTTTTCTGTTTTCGTTTGAGATATTCTCCGTTAATTTTTACTTCCGCAAATTGTGATCTGTGCTATTCATTGACGTTTATTAAAAGAAAGGGATTGAGGGATGGCTCATTGAAATTGTATTTGCTCAAAAACACAAAAGGTATAATTTTCTTTCGCTAAAAGTAGACTACCGTTTCTAGTGTTATTCATTATTTCCTTTATAAGCAGCAAACACAGCATATTTTATGAAAAATGTGATACAAATTAAATGCTATGATTTAGGCTATTTTGTCTGAATGTATTATGGGTAGAAATATTTGGTCTAAGTATGAACTCGTCAAACCAGGTACAACTTTTCAAATGTTAAGATTTTTCATGTATTATTAAAAACATTAAAAAAATTTTGTTAATGATGAAGTAAGCAAGACAATACTTTAAGATTTACTTAAGATTCAAAAGAGATTGTTTATAAATATTGCAACTGTTAATTTAGAATTCAATTAATTAATGAAATTTTTAAAAATTTAAATCGTTCTTGCCGATTTAAACTAATTATAAAGTAGATGTGTTGTCATGTCTTTTTCATTTTGCTTTTCCTGGTGCTCTATTGTCAACGTGTTAAAGGCTTGAATCCATGGAAAGCGGCTTCTCAAACCGATATTTTACTCCTTATATAAGATCGTTTTATTAACAAAATGAACTTCGCCTTATTTGCTGCTACCGGAAGAATGTGATTTGAAGGCATGCAGAAAATTCCTATGCAAGTCGGATTTACAATGCCGCCTCAATACGATGTGACGTTATCTGACGTCATGGGTATTTTAAACCAATGAGAATCGTAATAAAGTGGCATACACAGGATCTCAACTATAACGAAAGACACACCTACTTTATGGTTAATAATGTCACATGTTACCAGCAAAATAGCTTAGGGATAAACAGAGGATCATGTGCTTCGGATTGAACATCCTGGGTTCGAATTCAATCGCTATTTAACTGCGGGAATGGTTGTAAGGGTAAGTGCTCGAGAAATTTCAGGTTCTTTCCCCTTGTCATACGTGAATGCTGCCCACCGTCTGTGATTCTTCCCGGACCAGCAGCAGATGCTTAAAGAGCTTCTACTTGTTAACGAAACGGCGTACAAGCAACAATTTTTATAATTTAAGATTTTTGCTTTAAATATTCTCTTCATTATCATTCTGATCTGATTCGAATCAACGTAGAAAAAAAAAAATCATACATAACCATTCTTGCATTAGTAATGCACTTTTTTTTAAAATACACTACAAATCCATCTACTATGAGACCTCATGCTAATGATTTTTCAATAATCATTCTAATAAGCATTACAGATGATTATTTGGAATTTGGTTACGGCGTACGTTTTTGGATGTTTATTTTTGTCATCCGTACCGTTAAAGACAGCTAACCATTTTAAATGACTGTCAAGTGATTTGGTTTACACTTAACCCACGCACAGAACTTCTCAGAATGTGCACGAGATGCATTTGTCAATTACAGAGTCATGCGATCGCCTGTGTAAGTATGATTTACCCCGCCAAGTGATTTCTCACCTAATCTATCGTCCTTTGTTTTGATTATCCTGTTGCCAATTTAAGATTTTGTTACTTTCTTTTACCAGATTTGGTTTTGTTTATGTTGTACATCATTTTCGCGTCATATCTATGATTCTTTTCAGTGCAAACAGCATTTGAAGTTTTCAAAACGTAGAACAAAAAATAAAATGAAGTCTTCGTTTTACTTTTTGTTCTACGTTTGTCTTAAAATCCAAACATCACAAATTGTTCTTTTTTCCAATTTCTTTTTGTTTATTTATTATTTATATTTTTTTATTTTGTTTATTTATTATATATTTTCCAATAATATCACCAAGCATATTCGACATGTGAGCTTGACATCATATCAAGTAAGTCATTGATATTTATTTATCTCTTTTACCGGTTGTTTCGAAGAGAAGTCAAACCCATCAAAAAAAAAGTTTCTATCCATTTTTTTAGTAATACTTTTTTTTAGATTTTGTATAATATTATGTGATTGAAAATTTTCTAAAATGTGTATTTTTGGAACTTAGGGAAAATTCCCTTGTTGAAAAACATACGCTTAACTTGGCGACGAAAAAAGTCGTAATGTGTGTGCGGGGGGGGGGGATATCCTACTATTTCCCGATTGCCTCTGCTTGAACCTTTCTAACCACTGGAGTTTCAAAGTAATATTTCAGTCCAGTCTGATGAATGAAAAGATTTTAAAACGTCACTTATATGAAAGGTTACTTATGGAATTACTTTGGATGCTATCTACAGCAACTTTCATAAATTTCTATGGTAATTTTGACACAGCAATTTCTCAAATTTCTGTCTCGCCAATTTTGAAATGCTGCTTTTTACAAAGCTAGAGCAATATCACCCATTCAGGCTTCTCCACTTGTTCACCTGAAGCGGCTGTGTGAAGAGATTCTAGTGAATAGCATTACAGATGAAAATGATATAAGCAAAATCCTTTTAATGAACACTTTATTACAAATAGTTGACACGAAATGTGAAATATATATACACAGATAAAATGAATACACAGAAAAATTAATCATTTGAAGAAATCAGATTTGACCCTCTGTTTCAAACAGAAACAGTTCATATCTTTATCAAAGATCATTTATAAAGTCAGATAACGTTCTATAGATCCACGAGAAATTGTTTACTTTTGAATGTCGGACGATGAGAACGAGGTCTCCACAGTACAACGGCGTCGTATGTGAGATAAGATCTTCTGCTAAAACACTTGTCGAATCAGAACAAAGGCCATTTCTGATGTATTCTTCGTCAAAGCGATTTCGGGTGAGCAAAGTGAAAGTTCCATTCCTTTTTGGTACAAAGCACGATTCAACAGCACTTGAAAGAAGCAATGTCTCATCGCTTACGTGGGAGAAAACTTCCCATTCAAGCTGCGATTCCAAATTGTTGTTTTTTTACGCAAAATTTTAAACCTACATTTATTTTACCATTCAAACTGAATTATAAAAATATGTATAAAATATTGTCGACCCAGAACAAAACGAGTCAAAAGTTCCGATTTTTCACCAACAATAGGAAATTATATACCAAATAAATACATGATTTTTACTTATGTCAATTATTATAATCCATTTGTGTATCTTTATAAACAAAATTTCATTTCTAATATATATTTCTTTGTTTTTACAATACAAAATGATAAACTGATTTGGGATCTATACAAAAGAAAAAGTAAGATTTTTTATATATAGTCACCAATATTATATTATTCTTTTCAGGTTTTCCAAAAATATAAATTTCTGCTGACTATTAACAAAACCTATAAATTTGCCTCATCATTTCAAAACCTGATCAAATAATCTACATTAAACTTTAAGCATCCTTAATATATCACTGCATATTGCATTTTAAAAAGTTCTAAGTTCTATAGGCCATCTCACCGCACTGGTCTTTGACTGGACTGGGCCAAGTATCGATCTCACGACCTCCTGACTTAAGGTCCTTCGGGAAATTGGAGGACATTCAATTTCATTATTACAATAAATATTTTTGTAATTTAAGCTATGTTTCCACGCGAGATTCTCTCTTTGAAAAAAAAAATCACTGATTTTAGTTTAAATAAAATACTTAACTATACATTTAATGCTAATCATCAAACGCAGTTAAGTAAAAGTGAAATTTAGTTGCACATTAATCTCACCTAAATTACAATGACTAATTTTACAGAATGAATGATATTGTCTAATTTCTACCAATGAATCTTTCAAATATTAACGATTAAAAAGAAAGATATTATGTGGATGTTTAAAACGTTTCAAATACATTTATAGTTAGAATATTTCAGTGGTTTTAAAAAAGATTTTTTTAGGAAAGTAAGTACATTGTTTAAAATATATACAATGTTTATAATTATATAAAAGTTACAAGTTTTTCTTAACTGTACTTTTAAAAATTAAAATTCTTTAAAAATTAAAATTTAGAAATTTTTATAGACGTACCTCATTTATTCCAAAATTTGATTAGCTTTAAAAAAATTAGAAAATAATTATGTATTATCCCGCTGATCATTCATACAATTTTGTCGTCCAATGTTGCTATTTAATGACCTAGACTTTAACTTACGTCTCATATTCATTTTTCGTACATTCCATTTTTTAAATTATGATTACGTTTTCTGTAATAACGTTAATACAAAATATGGAATATGAATTAAAATTGTTTATTGAATTGTCCCCATGATGATTTTTTCATTTATGAATAAAAAAATGATTAAATTTAAAAAAAATTAGTGAAATTTTTTTTGGAGAAAATGGTTGGCAGGATAATACGAAATTATCAATTAGAATAAAGGTAAAGTATTCTGTCATTTGAGTTTTTCGAATATTCACTTGAACGATTCAAAATATTCTGTCAAACAAAAATAGAAAGTAGTGATTAAAAGTGGAGAATTTATGACAGAAGATATAATTAAAATAAAAGAGGTTTTGCGAAGTTCTACAAAAACAAGTTAATAAGTGTGTGTTTTACGAAAAATGGCGAATTGCTGGAACTGTTTGTTATATTCTAATATTAAAAGTTTTAGTCTCGAATTTTAATTACACAGTGAGACTGTACAGTATATTGTTCTTACAAACTAATTCTCCATTCTCTTTGTAAAACAATATTATCGCTATCGGCGATCATTTTCATCGCAACTTCTTGTTCAGTGCTCTTTCAAATGTGCTCATTGAGTTGTGCATCGAATCTCAGTGGTGGGTAGCAGAAAAGAGACAGGTTGATTGGATGAACTATTTACACATGAGAAGGAGTTTCCGTTGTTCACACGTTTCCCTTCATGGCCGCATATCGGCAGCACTTGTGGAAGATGGCGCCCCTTTTCACAACGCACTGGCTAAAGGTGCGCATCAGCTTGTCGGCGGCGGAGTCGTGCCTCCCTTTCAGCAGATTCGTGATCTTCTTGTTGTGTGCCCTGTTGTAGTTCCGGTAGAGGACTCTGGCGGCATAGAACTGGGAGTAGCACAAGTAGCCCCTCTCTCCCGCCATCTGCCCCAGGTGGCAGCACTCCTCTTCTTTGCTGCGCACTGCTCCTGTGGAACAATGGAACACTCAGTAAATATCAACTCATTCGGTAATAGTTTAATAAATCCATAAATGATTTTAAGAATTACATTTATTTTAAAATATTTCTTATGGTGAATTTTTATAACTGACTTACATTTTCTGTAGAATTTGTACCAAAACTAGGCGAAATAATTGTTGTGAATTTTAAATCTTCATACGTTCTACATGTTGGCAGAACACGTAAATTCATCCACGAGGTCATAAAAGAACACATGAATATGTTCATTTTTATAATTAAATGTGTGTTACCTTATCCAACAAATTTTCTCGAATTCTTCATCTATCTTATTATAACTTAAAAAATTCTTATATTCTGAGTGTATTTCTTTCATCAAATTAGGATGTGAAAGAGATTTTTGCTGAATTAGCCAAATTTTTGCATTATCACCATTCATCGCAACAGCCGGCGATATTTCTGTGTCCTTTCTTTACTCATGTTAAAGCTATGATAGTATATTTCTGATAAATAAAAATAGTGTAAAATATATCATAAATTTAAAATGTAATAGTAGTTATTATACGCAGACAAGTGAATGAAGCAATAAATACTAAAAAGCTTTGAAAGTTCGTAAAGTCGTAACACTGAATAAACAAACAACTCTTTTAATTCAAGAAATTTTTGGCAATTTTATGTTTACAATTTACAAGGCTTACAGTTTCAGCCAAAAACAATAAATGTTGAAAAATGGCACCCTTAAAAATTAATTTTTCCTTCCAGATGAGCTTACCCTACTCTGGTCAGCAGAATTCTAAAGGAAAAAATGTATCGGGTCTGCGCTTAGTTATTTTCTACTCCCTTAACAAATCCGAATATGAGAATTGTACCGTATACAGCGGGTTTTAGATATAATGATAGCTTTTCAAATGCCAGGAAAATCTTTATGGAGAACTGAAAATGGAGCAAATTAGAGAATTTGTCAATTCTGAAGCCCACCATACACGATTCATTTCTGCGTTTGGATCTGTTTGACACTTGAAAACAGTACCGTGTGTGTAGGTAGTTTCACGGCTTGAAGAAAATTCAAATAAGCTCTGATTCCTTCAAGCGACTAATTACAGGAAATGAACCGTAGCTTCCTGGGGTCGCGTGTCACCTCCAATAGGGCTGTAAAGTATTACTAGCGACACTTCGGAAAATAATATTTACTAAAACGCAGTTTCCGTTTTATTTGCTAAAATGTCTATAACACAAATAATACAAAAAATTCATATAAGCACACAAAAGTATGTCTTATTTATAACAAGTTATAATCATTGACTATGCCAGATAATTACAAGTCGATAAAAGTTTGCAACAAAAAATGCTATGCTTATTATATGTTCACACTCTGTTTATTAGATGTTCACATAGAATGAAATATTATTAAGATATATAATTCTGCAGAGTTTTTTTTATTTAAATTTTATTTTCCTCAACAGTAATAAGGGAATGGATATCATATTTCTATGTGTAGACACATTTGTTCTCACTTGAAAATTGACGTTTATACGACCGGAAGTTTCTGGGTTTAAGAGTCGATACATTTTCAAACAGAAAGTTGGCTGATGCACACGAATTTTCCATAAGGTTTCCCTCTACTAAGTTCATCCAGTCACTTCCCGCCCCTCCCGTAAGACCAGCAAAGTGAAGTAACACTTGCCGAATGAAGTGACTTGGAGGGTGACCACATCAGCTCTCACTGCGTTGTTGGAACTCCGTGGACTTGCAACATGTCCACATTAATCTCACGCCCAACGTTTTTCCGTTCGTGTAGCGTGGATGTGGAGAGGAGAACGCCGGATCAGGTGTGACTTCGCCACTCGACAGTGGTTCAAAATGAATGTGTGTGTGACAAGGCGCTTGATTATAGGTAAGTATTCCAAACTCGTTAAACTTAAGGTATAGTCAGAGGCTCACGTGGACTGCTATTCATCTATCTATCCTTCCACTAATCTGGTGGGAAGGTTTGAAGAGATACACGGTTGACCAAGTACTGACCTTGTCAACCAACATGGTTCAAAACAACGTGCCTGTGAACTTTCTCAGGGACTTTTACCTACGAAGATTTAAAATGGTGCAAGAATACTAATTGTTAATTTGCATTTTAAAGAAGCTATATATTGATTCATTCGTGATCCATTAGGAAAGGGAAATTCGAAAAAAATGTTTTGGTGCCATTATATGTGATAATGCATGGCCTGGATCGGAAAACGATAAAAGCGAGCGATTAACCTCATTCTCAAAGGTTGAATCGAGGATCTTTGATGAGTTGATAAAGCGTCAGTCACTTTTTCCGACGTCACTCGCTCCTCATCTCGTTTACAGGCTCGCTACTTGACGTTAGATAGCTGATGGAGATAATATTCATTGAGGAGATTGTAATGAGTGTGATTATCTTGTTTTGCAATATCACACTCGGAAGGCTTTGATGGTGCTTACACAGTCAACGCACGGAAAGTAACGTTTCGGCATTCTCGGTTTTTTTTTTTTTCCAAAAAGAAAAAAAATTATTGGCATTAAGCTATAATCGTGTGGTTTTATCGTTGAAAATACATGCATCTTAATATATACTTCTCCTCACTGAGCATATTTGCTGTTTTTCCGAAAATGCATTTCTTTAAAGTTGAGAAAATGCTGTCATACTTTTCAGATATTTTTTTTTTCAGCGGCGAGCACTTAGGTGACGAATCCTATGGCACAACAAGGCCAATAACAGCTACTCATTTGTCGTTACCCAGCGGACACCTGTGAACCAAGTCACGGAAGGGAGTAGCGTTACCGGCGCCATACCACCATAAACTCGTTTATAGGGTGGGTCACATTCATGCATCATCGCAGAAGAAAGGACAGCGAACAAAATCGCCGACAGAACAGAGAAAGAAAGTAACACCCATGCTCGTACCGGGATTTGAACCCAAGACCCACAGCTCAGGAGTTAGGAACACTAACCACTCAACCATCGGTAGGCAGTTTTCAGATATATAAATTGAAAATATATGATTACTTAACAATGTTTTTTTTAATAACTATTGTAAGCAAGAATTTACATAATAATGAAGACTAATAGAAAATGGCAATTTTCCTACTGACCAACAAATATGAATAATCATTGTTATCAACGTTCTAAAGATAAGAAGTGAGATAAGAATTTACTAAGAAGCATGTATGTGCAAATACATCACATAGGGAAGAATTTTACTCTAATTTTCATGTTAATAAATTACCACTTTCGATATTCGAATTATGAATTCGCTTATTACGTGCTTCACTTCACTAGATCAAATGACCTTGGTCCAGATGGAAAAACAGAATTTTTGGCGGAAATTTTGGAAACTTTGTTTTAAGAAAACTCGCCACATAGAACTGAATTTTTCTCCAAAAATAAAAAACTTAAATAAATACTTCAAAAGTGACTATAGATTTTAAAAGAAGAAATAATATATATATATATATATATATATATATATATATATATATATATATATATATATATATATATATATATATATATATATATATATATATATATATATAAGTGAAAATTACAAATGTCTGACACACTAACATCAACAGTTAAATCAATCACATGACAAATGGAACGGGTCTGAAAAAAATTTTTTCATAAAACAATAGTTACATTTCCACAGCATTAAATCTGCTATGGGAAATAATTCTTAAGTTAGATTACATTACAAAAAAAAAAGTTTGTATATATATTTGTTTAAGAACAACTCAGCCTTCATAAAGGAATTTTAAAATCAATATTAAGGAACCCATTTATAAAGTAAAAATCCAAAATGTCAAGCTTCAGCAGAAACACAAAGGAAACTAATTTTCGAAGGTTACTTTTGATAGTTCACAAAAATCATTCTTAAGAAAATCATGCAAACATGATAACTAAAATAACTTTTGTAAATTCAGTAGGGGAAAAAAATCGTTAGGATTGATGTTTGAATAACATAAAACACTTTGTTCAAATTTCATATGTTTTTCTTATTAAATATTTGAAATTATTATACATTTAAATCTTAATATTGATATCGAAGCTTTTTTATGCTGTATGAAGACTTCCCAAACATCACTTCATGAAAGGTATATTATAAATATTTTAATTACCTGTCCTGATGAGAGAGGGCGCTGCTTTGATCTCGATTTCTTGAACTAAGATCGTTTTCTCTACATGCAGCAGATACTCTGAAACGAAAAATTGATGCAATTAACAAATGAAGTGAATTCAATAAATCCCGAATTTTTTCACGCGTCTTTAATAATGAAATTTATTTATGTGAAAAACTAGCAAATTCTTTTGGATAAGTAAGTAAAAACCATAGAAGAAAATTATATGGTAACTATCAGTGGAATGAATTATGTAGTATATATATATATATATATATATATATATATATATATATATATATATATATATATATATATATATATATATATATATATATATATATATATATATATATATATATATATATATATATAATACAGGGTAGTGTGTAATCCGTATCAATGAACTACATATTTTATTTTACCGTTTGACATCACTTTAAGTATTGTATTTTTAAAAAATTCTGAGATGAAATATTTTTGATTGCTGAAGTGATAGATGGATTTTTGAGAGAAGGATAGATTGAAAAGAGGAAATTATTCCTTTTCGTCTACAGTTATCGGGAAGTATATGTACACAAAGTTAATTTATTAAAATTCATTTCTTGTTGTGATCAACGTTTAAAAATCTTGTCTTCATAAAAATTTTAAGTCGAGGCTTTAATATTTTTTTAAAATCATACCCTACAAACACTTAGAAGCCATTCATTTGCATTTTTAAGCACTATATTTGATATTTTATCTGTGTGATCCTAACTTTTTTTATTACTTAAAATATACTTGCTATCATAAAATCTCTATGAAGAAAACATTAACAAGCAAGCTCTCTGCGCTCAGTTCGATAATAATTAACCAGCTTCGTTAGAATAACGAAAATCTTCCAATTGCCTTTAAAAATATCATAAACATTATATATAAGGCCAAAAATACGAGAAAATTCTCTTGTAAATCCTGGAAAGATTTTATCAATGTGTGAGAACTGATTTATAAAACTGTACCGAATGAAAATAAATATTCCGTTTTTTCAAAAGTAATAAATAACTTTATTAAAAACAGTTCCAGATTAATTGTCAGATGCAAAGATAAATTATTTTTTCCTGTTAGAGCAATGCATATAATTAAATGGAAAAACAATATATGAATGTGTGTGTTGAATTATTTTCAATTTAAAAAGACGAATTGGAGGATCTTTGAAGCATGCCTAAACAAAATGCGAAGAATTCACGTCAACCCGAAATCACGATGAATCAGTCGAGAAAACAATTCATTATCCAGGAAATCAACTTTACAAATGGGTGTTTATTATTTTTTCACCTGAACACTGCAAATGAAATCAAATTTAAGATCTATTAAAGAAATAACCTTCAACTTTCAATCATGATTACCATTCACAGTGGCACTAAAATTTGTAAATGAATGTTTCTATGGGCTAAAGACGTGTCTAAAATCAAAGCTAATTAAAAGGAAGACTAAATTATTAATTTATAAATGTCTAATTGGACCTATAATTACATACTCATCAGAATTAATGGACACAAAAAAAATGAAAATGCTCTTAGAGTCTTTGAGCGGCTGATACAAAGAACCATTTTTGGAGATAATCAAGTCACTGGCTAATGGCTGAGATACTCAAATTCAGAACTCTATCGTGGCTTCAGAGAAGCCGATAGAATTTACTGCATAAAAATCCAATAAATTAAATGGGCTGATCATGTTATTAGAATGAACAAAGAATGTTCAACAACGAAAATATTCTTAACCATGTCCTCTGCAACAAGAGATTGAAGCCGGACCCGTCTTAGGTAAGCTGACAGCTTGGAAATGAGTTTCGTATTCTAAAAGAAATCAATTGGAAAATCACTGAAAACATGAAGAGGTCAGGAAGAAAATTCACGAGAAAGCCAGAGCAATCCCTGAAAGCCACCCACGCCTACCACTGAGGAAGAAAGGACGATTGTTAAATTTTACTAATACCGTTAATTATATTTTACAATAAAGTTACTAACCCAAAAACGAATAAATAAATAGAAAACATTTTTCACGTCAAAAATTTATTTCATAGGGAACACTTTTCAGTTTTAATGTCCTTTTAGGATTCCATGATAATTCAGCAAAATTCTACGATTCAAAGTACTGGTAATCTAAATATTTTAAAAATAATGAATATTATATTTACTTTTATATCGTTTGTTTTTCTAAAAGTAAAAAGTATAACATTTGTTCCAGAGGATTTGTATTATACATAGAATATATATATATATATATATATATATATATATATATATATATATATATATATATATGTATATATATATATATATATATATATATATATATATATTAAATACAATCGACATAAAAAAATAGAACAATAAAAAAACTAAAATTTTCATTTATAATAGAAAACATCTATGCCACGTCAGCCCAAGTGGCACTAGGCAAGTTAGTTAGGAAAACAGTGCCCATAAGTGCTTTCTAACAGAGGGAATTGCAGCGAAGCAATTGTCTCGGTTATGTGGTCAGCCTAACGGAAAACCACAGTGTTTGGTTCCCAAGCACGCTTGATACTCAATTTATTGACCGACTAAAAGGATGAATTGATTTTTCCTGGCCCTAGGATCGAACCTAGGACCAGTGCCTTGGGAGCGCTACCACTGAACCACAGGGTTTATAGAAAACTACAATATGCACTAATTGTATGGCTGTTACTTTGCAAAATAATTTGTTTCTTAAAAGAGGAAGTTTACTTGCACAAGAGTAATTTCTCTGCTTTACACCGCAAATGATGAAAATTTTTATGTTTCCATTTTCAGATGGCTTTTTAATTCTTAATATATAATGAAGTAAAAGTAACTTTATTTTAGAAATGAAGCTGTACATTTTTTAAATCATGTGTTCTAAGACGCGTGTAAAATTATATTTTTAAGCGTATATTTTTTGAAAAACAAATTTGTTTTAATTTTATTTAATATACAATGGGTTGCAATATGAAACTACTGATATTAATTTGGCGAAGTGTATATATATGGGTCCTGTGGGCTTCATTGTCTGGAATCAACGCATTTAAAGTTTAATTTATTTAATTACATGTTTATATAAAGAACAAGATAAAGTTATTTACATAGAATATCAAATAATATCATACAAATTAATGTCAAAGCACTTTGTCCATTCTAACATCTTTTAGTTATAATTCAAAATTAGTCAATATCACTTCACGTCTTCACATCATCGCTTTTTTTTATAATCCATCACATCGTCGTTTTTTTACTCCCTCTTCACTCAGCGTATGTCCGACGGCGAGCACGCGAGTGGCCCACTGGTGGCGCACACACACACACACACACACACACACACACACACACACGCACACACACGCACACACACACACACACACACGCACACACACACACACACACGCACACGCACACACACACACGCACACACACACACACACACGCACACACACACACACACACACACATATATATATATGCCATATTTACCGAAGTATAAGATTGTTTCATACACATTTTTAAGGATAAAACTTTATTACCGTTCATTATGATGAAATTACAGTATTTTTAAATAAAATAATATTTTAATGCACAAATACCCAATGTACTTGGTAAATGACATACTTTAACCATCCCTCAAACCAAGACACTCATTTGCAATGCCTAAATGAGCAGTCACATGACACCGCTTCTCAATCAGCATCAGATTGCAACAAATCGTCTCTCTCGTCCCACCCAGAACATTTTTTATACTACCCAAAGATTATTTCTTAACTGGCTCACCCGCTGCCTTTGTTTTTACTGTGAGTTGCCTTTTCAGATCCTTCACCTGATTCCACCAAGTACTTATCATTTTATGAGATGGGATGCCTTCTTCAATGCCTTTTTCTAGCCCTGTTTTTCATGTGCTTCAGCATACGCAACCACACGTAGATTGTGTGCTATCTTATAACCATGCTGACATTGTCTTTGAGCGACGAGTTGACAGTGAATTTAAGGAAAATAGAGAAACTTCACGCTTACAAGTCTTTCAAAAGTAGGAAAATTTAATCAAACCCAACAGTGATCGACGATGACTGCACATGCGCACTAACTGAACTATGCAAAACTGTAACATTCCCACACTCTCCATGGAAACAAGAAAGAAATCGCAAAACACCGAATCGAGGAAATATACAGAAATGAATGTAATCAAAAATTGTGTGTTGACGCACAAGACGATCCTCGTTATATATATATATATATATATATATATATATATATATGTACAAAAAGAGAAAGAGGGTTAATGTTTTTTTGACAAATGCAATAAATTACGTTAAAATAGCAGACGGCATAATATGTATTAATCTGTTAATTGAAATAAAATGAGCATCAGCAAAATAATTGCCCTTTTAATTTTACTGATGAAAGTAAAAATAAATTAAGATTGTTCGAATGGATTTTATACACCATTTCAGAGCATCTTCAAAGAAATGAAAGTGGTTGAAAAATCGTTGGAAGTCTATGAGCAACAGGCGCAGAAGCAAACGAACATTTCGAAGTTTTGGCTTCGCTTATATTTTTTTTCTTCCTATTAATCAACAGTCATGAATGAAACTCGGCACCCGAGGGTGACAGATCGTCTAGCCTGGACCTCTCAGGAGTTCAAGGCTACAGCTGCTCCCCCTACACGAATGAAAGAAACGAATCTTTTGTTGAATTCCGTGTTTATCTATTTATATGTCATGTGGAGACACGTGACGACGACCCTCCTTCCTGCCTCACCCCAAGATTGCATTTTTTATGGTAGATAGGAAAAGTTTTAGGGAGGCAGCCCATCTAACTTTTAAAACAGTGTAAACATGTTATAATATATATATATATATATATATATATATATATATATATATATATATATATATATATATATACATAATCATGACGAACGAAACTATGAAATCATTTTAAGGACGTTTTCCACATTTAATTTCAAGCTCAGATGCATAAATTCTAAGAAATAAAGCCAAATAATATATTTTAAGAGGTTATTTTCCTAATGTTGAAAATATAAAATTGCAGTAGAGTTAATTTTCTAGTTACACTACGCTTAAATTGTGATAATAAATATAAGATTTTTATATCTGTTAGATGCTCAGTGTTAATTTTCAGATAATAATGTTCTGATAGTGACAAAAAAATTATTAGCATTACCATTAAATCCTAAGGCTCTTTTACAAATTCTTATGTCTTGCAACTTACATCGTTTATTTTTTTGGCAATTCATATAGAATCTTCAAATAGGAGAAACTCATTTAGTAAGTGCTTCAGAAAATTTTTTAGAAAGAATAATAATGGACAGACACATTGGTTTGGTGTCGTATCCATTTGAAGTCAACTCCTGCTGCAACAATAAACGATCGCTCTTGAGAAAAAATGTTCTTTATTGAAAAGAAGTTTTACAGAACTGTGGCCAATAGATACATGAACATTTATTTATAAACACATCAGAGTATTATTAAAAGAAAAAAAAAAGATTTAAGAAGGCACGAATAACCAAAACATCTTTTTTTCCTCTTCACTTGTTAAAACGCAGCTTGATGGATTAACAGATTCACCATTGTGCAATCCTGATGATGTGGATGCCGCTCACCCCAAGAACTGCCCTGAAAATTTAAAGTTTATGACTGGCAACTCTTTTGAGGCTACTAAAGGACTTAATTCTTGTTTTCATACTTGTTCATCTTTTAATTGGGTTGCTCGTCAATTAATGGCAGAGATGCCAAGAACGGGCGTTGGATAAAAAGTGAAAAAAAAAGGTCTACCACCACGTTTTGCACTTGAAACAGTCGACAGGCAGTAACGGTCTTATGATGGATTCCCAATAACATGCACGTCCGAAGTGGGTAACCATCCCATGAGCTGTTATACGAAAGACGATTACGCCTCTCAGCGTCAAAATGCTCAAGGTGATGAAATGCAATAGATTGCAGCGATTAAATTACGTTTTATATAATCCTAAGCAAAGAATGAGAAACGAGCTCACCGTGGTTCAGTTGCTGTTCCATCACCATGCATCCCTGTAACAAAACCTGAGTTGGGCTCTGCACTTGAGTAGAGTTATTTAAAAGCAGGGACCAAGCAGAAGATGCCAACTGAATTGCCTCTCCTAAAAATATCATTTCATTTGGAAGATAATGCAATCACGACTTATTGAAGTGACTCAGACGCCATTATTGAACACGACGGATCTTTGGTTAAGACGGGATTCCAAGTCACTACCTTCCGATTACGAAAACGACGCTTAAACCCACCAGGTCAAGGCATCATTACCGTGACCCAGGAATAGTACAGCGCTCTTCTGAGCGAAAGTTCTCCGGTGCGATCCGAGCAGCCGCTAACTAACGGGAAACGGATTTTGTGCTTCTGCAAATATGCATGCTGGAGTGTATTCTGGGAAGTTTTCAAAGTTTCCTCCCTTGAAACATTATGAATATAGTCGACTATTCATGAAAAGTTCTCTGGAAAAACAACTATGTGGTTAATATTTCTCAAAAGAGTCTAAGTCCATAAAGTAGAGCAAAAGAGTGTGAGAGTAAATTCACTTTAACCTAGTGATGGGGCAGTGCTCTTCAAACATTGGGTTCGATCAAAGATAAATCTGGGTGAATGCATTAGAGTTTTTCGGGCTTCTTAATTTTATCATGAAAAATCCACCTGGAAGATCGTAATGAATGGTGGATGACCCTCAATGGCCCACTACGCAGTTCCAAATAAGGAAAAATGCTCTTTGTATAGTAAAACTTCCACAAAGAAGAAAGTTTATTTAGTTCAATGCAAACGGCATCACAACGTATCAGTGACTGAAGTGGTCTCATTTTCCCTGTATCCGTGGCTGCTGATTTAGCCTGGGCCAACGATCTAGAGGGAAATCGTAGCGATCGTAAATTCTTATTTTTTTCTTATTTTGGAATCTAGATCGAGACGACTCTTAACTAGAAAAAAAAAATCCTTTGTTGACGAGACATGTCAATCAATTCATAAGTCCTAAGTGTTTGCATGCATTGCGCCCTCTTCCGGAAGAACAGTGCGAGAGTTTAGATTTTTTGAGAGCTAACTCCAAGTTTTCATTGCAGTGAAAAATCACGCGGCGAAAATTTTTGCTCATCCGACGTCTCAGGAAAAAAATGGTGCCAAAGACTCTCGAAGCGTCAACAGAAAAGAATCATAAATATTTGATTTAGCGAAAGACGAGATAGGCGAAGTTTTTAATCAAATTACAATGCAAAAATGTTTTATTTTAATGTTAAGCTTTTTAAAGATTAAAAAAAAAACTATCTCCTTTAAAAATGTGCTGATCACTTCGTGGTTGCAGACGAAAACATACTGAGAAAGATATTAACACTTTTTAGAGTTTTCCCAGACAAGCAAATCAGCAGATTTTTTGTGTTGAATAACAAACGTTTTGAAGAAAAATAAGTCATAACGATACAAACCCCATCAAGAGAGAAAGTTGGCGCAAATCTCTCCAAACTGGTGACAAATATTTTCAAATTAATTTCCAGTGTATATATTATAGAAGGATCCCAAAATAGATTGTTTTTAACAAAATAATGTTGAAATTAATGTTTTAGATCAGACGATTATTTCTAAAGCTATTATTTCTATTTGTAAAAATAATTAAAAAATTCTTACAATTCATTATTTTTTAAAAAAAAAAACAAAGAAATAAATAAAAAACTGAATGAAATATCTAAAAATGATATAATTTTATAAACTGCTACTTATATTTGATAAATAATATTCTATTATTTGCAGTTATTCTTCTTGTAAGCTAAAATTTGGACAAATATATTCAGCAATTTATTATTTTATTTAAAAAAGGTTGAGTAAGACATAATTTATATATATATATATATAAAAAAAAAAAAAAAAAAAAAAAAAAACGTCTTAGTTAATAAATTTTATTCAAAATTGCAAAAACAAATTTTTTATGTTAATTATTCAAACCTTTTATCTTTTTTCATTTATACACAATTCTTTCACGTTTTATTGTACTTTAATTTGAATAGCAATTTTTTCAAACTTTGATTAATAATTTTTTATTTACAAAAAAATTTGCTTAGAGCAAATTAAAAACTAATTTTAATGATAATTTTTCGCATTCTTATAGTTTTACGACTGATTGAAGAATATAAGCGCCATGAAAATCAGATAATAAACATATTTTGTAAGTTGTCAAAAATGACTCCATTTTTGACCAAATTAAATAGCTGAAAAAAAAAACTTTTGATTGCATAAAAGAAGAATTTTACGAACAACTTTCAATTAAATATTCAGACTCATTTCAATACGCAGTTTTTTGTTAATCTGTACAGAGTTCCATTAAGTCTTTTATGCAATTTATTTTGGAGTACTCTCTTTAAATATGCATGAAGTGATTTTTAGTTTTTAATAGTCAAATAACATTACATTAATATATTAATATAATAACGCATTACCCCCAAAATTGGGTTTTCAATGAAAAAGCCTGGGCTAGCGAAATTCCTACATCTTTATATCGAATCCAAAGCGAGACTGTAAGAACCAACTTTGCGTTGCCACAATTCTTCTCGGAAAAAAAAAAAAAAAAAAAAAAAAAACCTTTTGAATAAAAAAAATTCTACGAAAAGACGTTGCATAGAAAATAAATGATATACAAAGTAGACGTATAACAAAACTGCAATTGTCATACGACAATTAATAACAAATTCTTCACTAGATTTTTTTAAAATTACTAATAATGCACACACACACAAAACATTTATAAAAGAAAAATATCTTACTTACAAAACACGCGCCTAAAACTTATTAGTTAAAAATTTTTAACCAATAAGTTTTATGCGCGTGTTATGAGTAAGTATTAATAACATATTCTTCACTAGATTTTAATCAATTATTAATAAGAGAAATAATGTCTTATTTTGTAAGTTTTTATTTTATTTTATTTAATTCTTGAATTGATTAAAAATTTTATTTTCAAAGGAAAATTAGTATGCAATTTTCATTTGTAGCAGCATTTTTTTTATTCAGTATATCTCTATATAACATAAATTAAATAAAAAATGGTTTAATCTTAGTTTTATTCAGAATTTTTTTTAAATATTCTTTAAAAATTAATTATTTAAAAAAATATTCATTATTTTATGATGAACAATATTAAGTCAGAAATTTTTCTAAAAACGCAAAAACAGAATGGAAGGTCAATTATTGATTAATTAAAGTAATTTAACTGTCAATTGTCTAGAATAAATGCAAATGAATTTCTAAATGAATACCAATAAAGATAAACCGACAAAAATAACGATGGTAATTTATAATTTTCTTAACAAATAATTAATTTTCATCTTATAGTTAAAAGTTAACACATAACTATAAAATTACAAGCTGTTACTTAAATGATTCATTGATTGTATTTTCAATTATTAAATTTAAAAAATAAAAATAAGTATAAAAATAAACAGAACAGTAGCAATTTAAAAGTTGCTTTTGTAAAAATCGGTGATTCTTTTAAAACTCGAAGGGAAAGATTTGCAAACTCATCGCATATTCATTACGAAGTCTAGATTAAGAATGTAGGTATCGTTAATTTTTTCTTTGGGATAAGAAAGATTTGGATAAGGAAAAAATTCATGAGAGGCCGCCTATTTATTTAATGTTTAGGATATTAGATTACATCCTCTAAAAATCAAAGAACGCTCCCTTTCAGAGAAGAATTCTTATGTTTGACCATTGGAAAAGAATACACTTTGCATGACCGTAAAAATATAACTCAGTAAGTAACAAATGTAATAATATGATAAAAAGCGAAAAATAGTGCATCATAAAATTACAAACTCACCATCAAAATATTGATACTTCTTATGGAAGTGTGCAGCGGCGGACAGGAAGAGGGCTAGCACCAGCCACAAGCAGAAAGAAATGCGAGCGTAATTCATCTTTGCTGGAAGATTTTCACTCCTCGATTGATGGAAACAGAACCAGCTATTTGAAGATGCCTCCTCCAGCTGCGACTGGAGACAACTGCGCATGCCTCCTTTCCACGAAGTTATCATTCCTTTTTTTTGTAATATGATTTCCGTCGAGATTTCACACGTGCATCCTAGAGTCTTAAAGTAAATAAACAAGGTTTGGGGGTGTCACTTGTTTCCCTCCACAGACTAGAGGAAGATATTATTTTTCAACAGAAGATAAATGATTAAAACGTTTTTATTTTTCTTATTTTTATCTCAGGAAATATGACGCCTTTACATCCAAATAAAATGTTATTTGCAAAATGAATGAAATTATCTTTACTCGTTATAATTTTTTGTTGTAAAAATATGTGTACATATTAATTTTTTTTCCAATTATGTACATGAAATCATAAATCCATATAAGCACAGTTTGAAGGACAAAAATGTTTTATGCTCTATTTTAATATTCACTGTTGATTTTTTTTTTTTTTTTTTTTATTTTAACAGTAAACCAATTTGAGGTACCCAAATTTTTTATTATTTTTTATTTTTCGGAAACTGATACTAGAAATTTATTTAATCGCAAACTAGATAAAAATTAAATTTTCTGTATTCGTAATTTTCCCAGAATCCATTTACAGAATGAATTTTTTCATCACTTCCATTGAGACATTTTTAATGGGTACGATGTATTTTTAATTGATGGAAAAGATATTTTTTCAACAATAATTACCGTAATTTTCCATTTTTTTGTTAAAAAAAAGTTTTTTTTTTTGCGATTTTTCTTCCATTTAGTTTGGCAAAATTCCTTTAAAAATGAATTAAATAAGACAATGAGTAAAAAGTAAATAAATAAATAAATAAAATGAAATATGAATAGAAAATATATCTTACACACGCACACACACACACACACACACACACACACACACACACACACACACACACACACACACACACACACTGTGGCTCCTTCCGAAATTTAACTCACATAACTTAGCATTAAATTTTTTTTATCACACCGTTTGGTTTATATTCCCCTAAAATAGGCTTATTCAGATAAGATATTCGAAGACAGGTGGCACTATTGTTAAAGTGAAACGATTTGCAGAAACTGATAATAACAAAATGTATTCTAAAACAAGTTGGATAAAAATTGAAAGATAAGCTCTGCAACGGCTTCCTTTTCGATGAGGGATATTCTCACTTAAAAAGCGCATAGTCTTTGTTAATGCAAATTGTTTTTAATTAATTAATGAAAATTTCGATTTTTGATTAAAAATATTAAAAAAAAAATTCCAATAGACTAAAGAACAGATAATTCTGATTATGGCTCGTGTTCTGTATCGCAAGAACAGAATGTTCTGACTATAGCACATGGTGTTGTATCGATACACGACATAATAAAATTCGAAAAATATGGATTATTTAAAAATTTATCTTGTGCACAATGATATGTTATCGGATGGGCATCGTTTCAAGCCATAAAGAAAGTGCGTAAAGAATCTGGTAATAATCAGTTGATATTGGGTGTCTATCATTTGTTCCGTTTATATGTTTATTTCGACTATCTAAGAAGCGTGTCAACAATACTGAGTACAGTGGGTGAACGGTTAACGAAAATAATCTGTTACAAGACTATGTTCGCTATCCCAATTGTTCGTTGACCAATCATTCACCATAATTCAATTCACCATAGATTTTTTTTTTTTTTTTTTTTGTGGAATCGATTTATTTGTTTCGAACACCCTAAAACGTATAATTTCTTAGTATGCTTATTTATAAAATAACCCATACATATAGTCTTGCATATTCATCAGACTTTTACATTTTTTGTTTATGGAGCATTAAAAAACATGTCCAATGTCGATTTCTTTTCTCTCTGTTTCAGGGTTGTCAAAACCGAAACTGATGGTGTACTTAAGCTATAAATATTCTTGTGGAAAAAAAAAAAATTCCAATATAAGACTTTGAAGTTTAATAGGCGAGTAACATAATTCATGAGAGATGGAAAACAATTTTTGGTCCATTGGATTTGGCAATCCTGCACATTATGCTCCAAGAGCCAAGAAGTGTTCCTTGGAATTCGTTTTAGTTCGTTATCCCAATATGTGGTCCAATATTCCTTAAAGTATTCTTTGTTCAATTTGCTTGTAATCCGAATAGTTCATTAACCGATCTCTCACTGCAATTTTCTTTGCAAAGCCTATTAGCTGTTTGAATGAAAATCAGAGATCACTTAACTTCTTCTCGATGTGGTTTTAATACTTAAAAGGATGAAACACATGTATTACTTCCGGTTGCCTCTGATCACATGCACAATATGCGTCTTACACACGTAAGTTTGCGTTGAAATGTGCTTCGACATCTGGAATAATCGTAAAGTCCTTAAGGCCAAGATAATTTCCCATTAAATTAAGGCGAAACTGTTTTGCTTTAGTCCCTAGAGCATACATCCTCTCACTGTGGAAACGAAAAAAATAAAATAAAATGTTAATTAAAAAAATCATTGAAGTAAATTTTTTTGAACTTAGATTAAAAAAGAGAGAGATTTGCGGCATAGTTTATTTACGAATATAATTAAACATACTTGTTCTTTAAATTCATCATGATAATAACAATTAGTCTATATTTTTTCTTACATCTTCTCATCTAAGCATTTTTTTAGTGGCTAAAATCCCAGTACTTTGAAAATGCGCACTCTCGTCAGGAAAGTATCAAATTTTTGTCATTTTATGCTATAAAAACAGAATTAAAAAAATTTGGTAGGACGGCAAAAATATTTGGCACATAATACAGCCTACAGTTGGCGAAGAATCGTGATGTTTAGTGGCATTTGTTTCCTGGTCTGTTGGCACATAAAATCTGCATGCACTGGGAATTTAAAAATATACATGTACTGAAAATTGTATCAAGACCCGCAAAGAACTTCCCGAACTATGAAAGTGCAGCAAATTCAGCGCCAATAAGTTATATTACTTTTAATCTTTTTCTTGTATATTCATCTTATCAATCAAATGTTTTTCCACGAAATAATTATTAATGAGCAATTACTGGTTTTCAACAGCTTGATTTCCGTTGACATGATTTGATTTAATATCACTTTTTGGCTATGAAAATTCTCAAACGAGGAAGGTGAATACCGTCCTAGTAGATCACAATTTTCAGCGTATTTATGAGGAAACTTGTGATTACTACATTCTGTTATGGAATGCATCACTTTGTAGATGAAAAGAGTTGCGTGAAACACTATTAAAACTTCTGAGAACACTTTGTCAAATTGCGGTGCCATCTATTGATGATTTTTTGTACCTAAATTCATTTTAATGAATCACTCGTACATGATATGAAGCGTTTGGTGTCATAAATTATCCTTTCATTTTTGAAACTGTGTACAATTTTTTTGAAATGTTGCAACTTTTTACGAAGTTATAATTAGTTAAATAATTTCAGAGGATGATTATATTTTTACTCTAAAATATTATATATGATGATAAAAGAATGATATTTAAAATTAGTCCACCTTAAATTTGACTTATTAAATATAAAAGTATCACACATTTCAAATATTTGTAAAATATCAAAATAATCTGTATGAAGCATCAGCGTTCGTTTCTCGAAATATGTATAAATTTGTATGTAAGACTACAATAAGTTCAAAGATAAGCAATTCCTAAGTAAATTATGGAATTTAAAATAGTGTGGAGATGTATTTAGAAGAGACAACAATTGTTGCAACCAATGAAACCTGGAAATGGAAAAGTTTGGGTCAACAAAAGGTACAAATCTTCATTTTTTCAATAGATAGCTATGAAACAGAAAGGTACCGGTTCGAATGAAAAAAAAAAAAAAAAAAAAAAAAAAAAAAACCCTGTTAGATCCTATAATTAGACACATTTACATATTCATATATTATAAACTATTATTAGACACGTGACATAAATTCTAATCCCAAAAAAGAAGAGAAATTCTGGGAACAGTAAACACACAACTCTAATTATAAAATAAAATAACTTTTCTTTGTAGACTTGCTGTTTTATTTAAAAATTGTAGAAACGTAACATACATGAGATGCCCAAGCACTATAAGAGGGACTGATATAAAGAAATGTGGACATACTTCAATGTGAATTAGTGGAGAGAGCTGTATGGAAATCATTGCTGGTCACATTCAAATGTTTAAAACTGATGCCGGCGAACTTACAAAGATATTATGAAAGTAAAATAAAAATCAGAGAATTGAATACATTGAACGAAATATATACGTAGTGTGCTAGCGACTTAAGGCCAACAGGCCTTGGAAAGGCATTTGTAGTAGATTGGGATTTATTTGAAGACCAGAGTTTCTTCTGTGCAAGTCGAATAAGACTGTTTTTTATCCAGTGTTATGAAACAGTAAAACATAACAGTCACAGAGCAAGGGATTGTGTATAATCCTAAAATGCCATTGTATACTTTTATTCTAATAACAAAGGCGCTTGGATATGATTACACAACTCTTAAAAATCTCACGGACTAAATTCATTGGCTATTTCTCGTCGTGTTCGCGACAGAGGCATGGGTCGCCACCTCTTCTGAGTAAAATGATAGGAGACCAATATTAGGGGTCTTTTGCTAAGACCCCCATTCTTGGTCTCCTATCATTTTTAATAGTCTTTCTTTCTAAATTACGCACTCATGGTCAGGGTTGCTCTGCATCAATTACACCCCTCGTGCTCTGACGACGTCATTAAAAAAGGTTTCAACATGTGAAATTAATAAATACATTACCTGAAAGACACAGTCTTCATTTCAACTTTTCCATCTCTAAAATGCGAATAATTTTTTATACTAGAATAACAACTGAATGAGTTAATAATTTAGTTTCTGGAGGAAGTCTATTTCATTCATTACTGTTCATCGTGAATGAGCTACATGGATATGGGTAAGAAAAGATATCACGGTTCAGTCCGGAATCATATCTGACTGTGACCTGGACTGGGAGACAAAGCTTTCTTAATCACGGAGTACTCTCTAAAACCATTTTCGTAGCAATCCTTACTAAGAATGGGATTAGATGAGATCTTCAACCAAATAGAAAACCATCTTCCAAGATGGGGATCTGATTCTCGAATTTATTAGATATGTTTTGATGCCTTACTTACGACCTTTTCTTCAAAATAATTGAGCATGGTTCTTTCAAAATTTAACCTATTATCCTTCCCATAATGGGAGCTTTCAAGCACTACATGTCAGAAGAACACAGGCGTACAAACATTTGGAAGCCACACGCTTTATAAAAGCACAAACCAGATGCACTCATCTGTTTGAATTTCTAATACAAACGTAAGCAAAGACACACTTCTTTGTTTGAACTTCTAATAAAAGCACATACAATTCTGAACACACTGTTATTAATTTTACGCTGGACAGAAACTTTTACAAATTGCATTAAATGATTGTTTTTTCAATATTTTTTCATGAATGAGATCTTAACATAAGACATTCCTTGGGGTTTCCTTTCAGAAAAATAAATTGAAAAAACGTGTTTTGATTAGAATTTTTTATTCTATCGCAATTTCTAGATATTCTACCGAGCTTCGGGGTTCGTGTCGCTTGAGAGTTGAATAAAACAGCCACTCAATGAACACAAGACTTTTTATTCGTAAAAATTCCACTAGATATACCAGATGTAACAATCACAATTATACAGCTACAATTCGTCAGATACAATAGGTAACAGCTTCCAATCACAGGTCTCAAATACCTCAAGCAGAGCTCTAGACTAGCAGTTCTCTAGACCAGCAGTCCCGACTAATCGTCTCCAATCACTTACTGTCTTAACAAAACTAAACTAACTATGTCGGGCTGCAGTACTTATACCTGAATTGCCGTGGAAATCTACCAATTTCGCCAAGGTTCTGGAAGCTTCTAGGCTATCTCGCTAAATATTGGTCCTAGAGCTTAGGTGATGGATGTTTCCAGAAGTATCTATTTCTCGCCAAGTCACCAAAAATCTCACCAACTCTCGCCAAATTTTCTCACCAAAACATCGCCACGTCACCAAATCATCGGAAAACCCGCTTTTAACGTATAACACTTCTAAATACCGCAATTTTTGCCCAAAATGTGAGTATTTCCAATCTGCCTGAGATATTTTAAAACAAATACAATAATTATTTATAATCTGTATCAATATTATTATAATAAATGGTAATAATTGAAAAGCCTCGAATAACCTGAACTTGCAGGTAATGTTGTTAAAGAGAGAAAAAAACCAGATGTTTTCCCTTGAGAATTTTGAAAATGCCATGAAATTTTGAAATACCTCTAGAGTTTTAAAATTTTTCAGATGATTTAGAAATTTTTTATCATCCATTTCTTTAAAAAATAAATAAATAAAATTCCACTTATTTTATCATTTCTAATACTTATTACGGTTGCAGAAACTTTTCCAGGAGTTTTGCGTTAGTGATCCCCTTTAGAATAACTTCAAAAATTAATGTCGTGAAATTTTTTTTTTTCTTTCTTAGCAGGAATTTCTTTAACAAAACAAACATGAAAATATCGATATTTATTGTGACAGTCTTGAGAAAATATATTCGGATATTTTTTATTAAATATTAATGTGTGCATCAATTTTATTATTCTAATAAGTATTTTTTTTTCTCAGTACGAAACAATTTAACTTTCGAACTAGACCTTTTTATTTGCATATTTACATAGTTTACTTCACTTCGCTTCATATATGTAAGGCAGAACAATCCATTAAACTAAAGAGATTGGTTACGTTTATTCCCTCAAAATTCCCGGTACTTTTTAAAAATTTCCAACTAAAATAATGTGGTTTACATTTTCCAGGAATTTTACATCTCTCTCTGCGGGTTTATTCGATAATCTTTTCC
This sequence comes from Latrodectus elegans, assembly GCA_030067965.1. Lineage (NCBI taxonomy): Eukaryota > Metazoa > Arthropoda > Arachnida > Araneae > Theridiidae > Latrodectus > Latrodectus elegans. The sequence goes on from CM057818.1 coordinate 19,989,581, forward strand.
TACTGAGCCAGCGAAACAGTGTTGCCAAACATTTGCAACAATGCAGTTTCTAGAGGAAATGCATGAAATCTCACTGTTTGAGAAAATGAGACTATTGATTCATTTTCTGAGCCGCCACCAGGACAAAACAATGGGTTTTTCTAAAATAATTCCACCTATTTAAAAATAATAAATTATTTCCTGCATTATATTTAGATCCTAATTATAAGAAATTTAAAAACAACGCATTTATTAAAACAAATAATTCCGAATATTTCTTTAAAAATTTAAAACAATTCCGAAAATCCATTTCATCTATTGAAAGATTTTAAAATCAGAATTCTTGGAAGGCGCCATTTTGCCCGTTAAGCAAAATCGTCTGCAAACAAACGCTAGCAGAAACTTCTCGAAATAAACATTGCAGCGAAAGTTACTCTTGTGCTTTTGAGTTGTTGCATAACAAGGAGACGAAAACAACAGGAATGTTGAGAGAACACCGAAAATTCTTCCACGATAAATATAAATATCACTTCTATTACATTTCCTCTGAAATTGGTGAATTTTTCAAAATCCTAAAAAAAAATATTTTCAAAAAAAATTGGCGAGATAAGAAAATTTTCTCTAGAAAGTAACGATCATTTATTTTAAAATCAACATGTTGACAATACCAGTATAACTTTTGAAACATAATGTAAACTTTAAAAAAAAAAATTTGCCCCAGTGACATCATTTGTTGATTTCTGTTTAAAAATATAGTCTGATAAAGTTTATTTATTTCGTATTTTACCAATCTGTGTAAAACGTTTTTAGCATTAAAAACATGAAAAAATATTTTCTGGAATTTATTGATATTCGTAAACTTGATTTCATTTTTGCAACATCATATTTATTTAGTAAAATCACAGCATCCGCCCCCTATTGATCTTTTTAAAAATAAATTGTTTCTTTTAAGGTTAAATAGATGTCCCGTTGGAAAGCTGTCTCGTTGAAAAGACTTAAAAGCACTTTTCTATTCACTGGAGTGAATGTAAAGAGAAGAAGGACAGCGTGTGTGTCAACTTCTTCACACGAACAAGGCAAAGAAAAAAAGAGGTGGTCGATAGCAATATTTTGACTTCTTTTTCCACTCAACAGACATGTTTTACCCACTAAGGTTGATTAAACTAAAGCATACTGTTTAAAGTCGATACCAATTATCAGAAGCAACAAAACTGGAGATCACGCCCACGAATTGTTAAATCGATGAAGAATGCACAAGCCATAAGGCTACCACCTCAGCACTGTAGGTAGCTTTACTTATCCTGGTCTAAATCAGCAAATTAATTTCGAATAATTCCTTCTGTATTCAACGTAACCTAGTTTTAGGACAGTGTTCTTCGGAATATAAGTTTTCAGGTTCTATCCCAAACGCTACTGAACAAAAAAGACAGATGTTTCTCTCTGTTTTTGGAAGCAACATTCACGGGATGGTACTTGGGTGATTTCAGGGTTTCCTCCCTTGTGACCAATAAACACGGACTACTATCTATAAAAAGTGCCGACCGATGACTGAGAGGTTAGCGTTCCTGACTCCTGAGCTGTGGGTCCCGGGTTCGAATCCCAGTTCGGGCATGGATATTACTTTCTTTCTCTGTTCTCTGTGTATTTCTCTGTCCTTTCTTCTGTGACGATGTATGAATGTGACCCACACTATAAACGGTTTTCGCGAGCAACGATACTCGCTTCCGTGATTTGGTTCACAGGTGCTCCATGGGAAATGACAAATGAGTAGCAGTTTCTGGCTGCGTTGTGGCATATGGTTCGTCACTCAAGTGACTTCCGTTGGAAAAAAATCTATAATAAGTCTTCTGCAAAGTACTCGGTAGACCATGTGCTCTCGTCTTTAGTCTCTCTAGTATGTGGTGTCAAAAGCAACTTTCTGCGCACGCGTCAATGATAGAATGTTGTTATTTCTTCATAATTTGGTAATCCATGTATTTATTGTAGCTTTTTTTTAAAAATGCTACCCATCAGAAAATCAGCAATGTTATGAAATTCTGAAAATTCGGTTGGAACATTTAGATTACTTTCGGAGTTTATTTTTAGCATGTAATAAAGAAAGCTTTCGTGAGTGAAGTGTTTCGAATTATTGTGAAACTTCAGTAGATGAAACGAACTTATTCACCTGCATGCTGGTCTCCATCTGTAAGACTGGTAAAAAAAGGTGAAGGAAACATGTCCAGATAAAGAGATTTAATTTCAAAATGAGATGAAACCTTCAGTTTTAGATGCGATAGTGATTGACTTTTGCCCAAGAACTATGATACTTCTGCAAAATTTAACTGTCTTTGTTATAATCGATTCTTCAATGTTTGAACCCCAGGAGCTACGCAATACCAAAAACAATCAGTTAGTTGTAATTGGGTTATGAGATGTGGGAACTGGAAATTCATGATGTATGTCCTTCATGACAAATGTAAGCCCACAAAATATTTCGGAATCACCTGGTGAGGGGCTAGGTGCATTCGTAGAATTTATTTCTTCACCCTTTCTGATTTCAATCGGTAGAGTGGCCGGAAATTTGGAAACGAAGAGTGACTCGCTGGAGATCCAGATTCTGGTGGAAAGCGTGGATATAAAAAAGCAGGCCACTGTGGGCTGAGGATCTTTGACCAACGTGTGGTTTCCCTGATACTGTTCTTGAAAGAGTCCCGCAGTGGATAAATCTTGGCGACCGAAAGAGAAGAGTGAGCGACTTTTAGTTCCTGATCATGGAGATGGACGCCAGACCTCGAGCCCGAATATCCTGAGCATCCGTTACTCTCCTGAGAGGATCATAGGCATTTTAGAGTGGCATTCCGAGACTGTTTCCCGAATGTGGAATTTAGCTGTCCGTTTTCTAGTTTCCCCGATCGAGAGTGCAGTGAAATGTTCAGGAATTTAGGGAATTCATCAGTTTTCCTGGTGCCTATCATTTATGGGAAGCTTAGTGGCAGCCTTTCACGCTCCTAAGTCACAGATCTGAGGTTCGATCCTCGTGCTGGGCAAGGTCGACCCAGCCTCTTATCCCTTCAGAGAGTCGATAAACTGAGCATGCTTGGGAACTAAACACTGGGGGTCTGATGTTTGGCTGACCACCTAACTGGGACATCCAGGGGCCCACCCCTGGGCCCTTGTTCATGAAAACAGTTACGGGCACTGTAGTCCTTGACCCACATCAGCTGTCGTGCCAAGGAGTTTAATTCTACGATTTATGAAATTTCATTGTAAATCATCCCTCACATTTGTAAATAAATATTTAGTCAAGAATATCAAATTATATGAGCCTGATTATTTATCTGCCTTTGCCTGCCTATAGTGCAATCATTCTGGATGGTTAGGGTACAATATACACGCATAGTAATTTGAATTATTTTTGATGTAATTATTATTGATATTATTTTTGATTTGGAATTTATGTAATCTAGTATAGTATGCGCTCACACAATAACGTTTGGAAAATAACTAATTTAAAAATTTTAAATGTTAAATTGAAGAGTTAAAATCAAAGCTTAAGTGGATTTAATTTTATAAGTTTTTATTGAAATGATCAAAAACGTACGCCAACATTAAATATTTAGTCAAATATCCTAAATGTTAATATATCCTTTTGTTATAAGAACTTAAGCATATCACTAGTATATGGAATTAACAATGCTTTCCTGAGGTAGTTAAAGGACTTTCGACCTCTCAGAATAAAGATCTTGATGGAATTTTTAACTTTATAAAATGTTCCCTTGTCATGAATTTTCACCCAATATATTTTCAAAGGCGTCCAATTGCATTGAAGAAAGGCTTAGACTTGATCACTGAAAACTTTAAATTTTCTTTACTGTAAGACAATATCTCACCATAGGGGAAGTTTGCTTCGAATCACACAGAGAATAAAAACATCATCTAAAAACCGCTGAAATGTGTGAAATGGTAAAGAAATATTCCATCATATATTGAAATTCTCTTGAAACTTAAATTGTGTACGACCATGCTTCAGTCTCTTAAAGATTGAAATTGATTTACTTGGTAATAAGGTCGTCGTTATATTTGTCGTCGCTCTAAAGTCAGCAGAATGAAAATCCAGTACCAGCATCTAACAGCGAAGGACGGAAACAACATAATAATGGCCTGAGAAGAATAATAATGAAAGAAGCAAACAAAGTCATAAAGGTATTCTTAGCTTGTTTCACACTGATGGCTCTTTGGATGCCTTCTGGATTTTTGTAAAGGCATGGTAAGATGATGTGCTATGCTCACAAAAAGGTACTTCATAGACAAAAACTTCACCTGGAAAATAATCCCTTGTAATTACCAATATGGGAAAAAATTGGCTTAAAGAAAATTAAGATTTGTTATCAATTACCTGTCCTAAGTACAACTGAATACCTTTGATAGAGAATTCAGAACACAGAAACATTTTTGAAAAGACTGACTAAAGCAGAATCGTTAATCGAAATTGACGTCCCTAGAACAGTTCAAACAGTTTTTCCGATTCCATGCACAGACAATGTGATGCGCTGTCTCCAAAGAAAAAGAACATACACCTAAATGTTAAATATTGCTGCATTTCGGTACCTTAGGATAATGAATTTCAAGAGAGAAGTTTAGGAAAAATGAATAATCTAGAACAGGGGTCGGCAACCTGTTTGTCTTAAAGGGCGTAATACTAAATTCTAAAATCACCGAGGGCGCATATTTTACAGATAATCTACAGGTATAAGTAGGCATTAAAAAAGAGATTTTTACAACTTTATTTTGTTGGTGTCATACATAATGATACAGATAATTCAGCGTGAAACTTGTATGTCCATATTTTCAGCTTATAATTGGGGACATATTTATAGTTCCTGGTCCTTAAACAATTATCTAAATGTGAGTCATTAAGCTTTGTTCGGTATTTTGATTTCAAATATTTCATATTTGAGAATAAAGACTACGCAATTGTATGTTGTTGCACAATATGAATAAATTTTTAGCGCACATTCCCTTAAAATAGGATACTTATTTTCATCGACTAAGTTCCAAAACATTTTATCATTACTATACGCTTTTAAAATAATATCACTTTGCAAGTTTATTATTTCTAATTCTAGGTCGTCGATACTATGAAGCTCAAAATATACTGAAAATATTTCAAGGGCATCCTCTTCAGTGACATTGAATAGATTTATGAAAAATCTTAGAACGGGTTCTAATGCTGAAAAAAAAAGAAAACTTTTTTATTAGCTTATCTATAATTTCTAAATATGACGTAGCAGTAAAATTTTCATTATTCAAATTTAAACTCTCAACAGTATATTTTATATCTGGGAAATGTGATAATGATTTTTTCAATAGATGGGATTTCAACAACACTAACTTGAATTTGAATGCATTTACTGCACTAATCATGTCAGTGTTATGCTGATTTTTCCCTTGTATTTTTTGGTTTAATCCATTCAACTTTGCCGGTATATCTGTCAGAAATCCGAGGTCGATTAGCCAGTTCTTATTTTCTAATTACTCGTTAAATTCATCTCTTGATGCAATAAATTCCTTTATTTGTGGCAAACAGCTCAAGTATTTTACCTCTGCTCAGCCACCTCACTTCAGTATGTAAAAGAAGATCTGTGAACTGAACGTCCTCAACTTCTAAAAGTAATTCAAACAATCTGTTTTGCATAGCTTCCGATCTTATGGAATTAATAATTTTCATTACTATCGTAAATACGTGTTCAAAACCGATTGTTTTTGCGCATAACATTTCCTGATGTATGAGGCAATGATAAGAAATAAATTTCGGGAATGAGGAATTCTGTCTACATAAGGCAATTAATCCTTTTTTCTTACCAGTCATCGCTGGTGCCCCGTCTGTTGTAATTGACGATAACTTTTGCACAGGTAATTTTACATCTGTTATATACTTTTTATAAGTAGAAAAGAAAAGATATCTTCTCCTCTGGTGCTTCCCTTTAATGGCAGAACTATAAGGAATTCTTCTTTTGTTGTAAAATCAGAAAATACCATCTTCACGCAAATTGCTAATTGTGATATATTTGTCACGTCTGTCGATTCATCCATCAGTAGCGAAAAGAAAATACAATTTTCCATATCATTTGCTAATTCTACCTCCAAATTCTCCGCAATTACTTTAATTCTTCTAGTAACAGTTTGTGCTGATAATTGCAACGTGTTTATATAACGTGTAGCTGAAACTATTTCCTTTTTATTTTTAAATTCTTCAAAAAGTGAATCAGCTGCTTCTAACATGGCTTCTTTCACTAATTTTCCACCTTCAAATGGTTTTTTTATTCTTAGCTAGCAAATGCGATATTTTATATGCTGCTGCTTTATGTTGTTGCAGTTGCTTAGTAAAAAAAACTTTGCTGGTTAGTTATTGAAGATTTTAAAGAAATAATTTTTTCTTCTAATTTCATAGTTCATTGGATTGTCAGTCACTATCAAAATTGGTATGAACGGTCTTAAAATGTCGTTCATTATTACTTTTCTTGGGAATCACAACACTATCATTACACAACAAACAAATACACCCCCCTTTGTAATCAACGAAACTATATAGATGTTCCCATTCATGGTTAAAATAATATGTTCTTTTTCTGTTACATTTATCCATGAAGGGTTTTGAAAGAAAATAATTATTTTGGATTAATTTTAAATGCACAGTCTACGCGTGGTCTATTCGAAATACGATCACACACTAACAAAAAATACGTGCGTGTTATTAGATACGCTCAAGGTTAGCAAACTGCTAATCTATGCACAATCCTAAACTCAACTGACTACTTGCTGTATATCGCGGTTTGACAAGAGTAAGTAAATCGCTCTGGCTGTCATATATTTATGTAGTGGTCCCGCTAAAAAACGTAAACAAGCGCCAAATAAGTTAAACAACGCGGATGGATACAAGACACGCGGCGTAGGAATAAACTTTCTTACCGGACCTGTGTGATTAGGCAGAGACGCTACTCAGACAATCTGATATCAGATGTGGAAACTAAGCGCTAGCAGCGGAACGCTAGCTGTTGCATTTGAGAACATTCATCGAAACTCCTTAATTTTATAATTTCCTTTTCATGCGATAATATGCCTCACTTAAACTAATTGTACTTATAATTATTACTAATAAAATAGTTATGTTTGGATTAAACTTTAATTGTTTTCTTTTATTCATCGTCATATCTATAATTTACATTAGTCCAGCGAGGGTGCAGTAAAAATCAGTAGGGGACGCCATGGCACCCGCGGGCGCCGCGTTGCCTACCCCTGATCTAGACACTTATGTTTCTTTTCCAAACATACTCATGGCATATATGTATATATATATATATATATATATATATATATGTATATATATGTGTGTGTGTGTGTGTGTGTGTGTGTGTGTGTGTGTGTGTGTGTGTGTGTGTGTGTGTGTGTGTGTGTGGAATATTTCCTAAATACATGAAAATATTTTTCTAAATATTTGTCAAAACGTCTTAAATAGAAATTATCCAGTAGTTTCTATGATTGAAGTGTTATACCACGAAATGAATTTTCGGCTGGTCCACAAGTTGAAAGGAGTGCAAGGGATTTTTTTGATACAGCATACACTACATCAATTCACTTAATGTAAAAAAAAAAAAAAGTGGTTGGAAGGTATATTACATGGTGAAAAAAATTGATAAACACCGCCCCTTTTCGTGTTTAGTTCCTCCATTGTTGTTGTTGCACCAGCATGCTTCCCAGTACCTAATTGGGCTCTACCGGTTAGATAGAGGCATCCGAGTAGAGTCTCTGTGATTTTGAAGTAGGAACCAAGCAGAAGACCTCCATTACTTGGCTTGCCACCCACAGAGGTATCCTTTAACTTGGAGGAAATTGCGACTAAACCCAGTTTTTACGTGCACCAGCCGCCTTTAGCCAACACAACAAGTCTTCAATTAAGCCGGGATTTGAACTCAATATTTTCCGATAACGAGAACGACGCCCTAACCAAACAGGCCACCATGACCCGTATATGAACTTTAAAATTTAGATAGAAGCCACCAGATGGATTCTCCATGATTTTGAAGCAAGGACCAAGCAGAAGACCTCCAGAGATATCATTTCACTTGGAGGACATTCCGACCAAGCCCAATTCTAACGTGTCCTATCCACCTTTAGCAAACACGACGGATCTTCGTTTAAGCCGGGATTCGAACTCTATACCTTCCGAAAATGAGAAGGACGCCCTAACCAAACAGGCCACGATGGCACGTATATGGGCTCTATCCTTTAGACAGAAGCCACCAGATGGATTCTAAATGATTTTGAAGCAAGGACCAAGCAGAAGACCTCCAGAGGTATCATTTCACTTGGAGGACATTTCGACCAAGCCCAGTTCTAACATGCCCTATCCGCCTTTAGCCAACACGGCGGATCTTAGATTAAGCCGGGATTCGAACTCACTACTTACCGATAACGACGTCCTAACCAACCATGCCACCGCGGCCTATTTTAATTATTGTAAATCTCTTTCATTCTGATAAGATTGCTTAATGCGATGTAATAGGCATCGTTTCAATTGAAAATATGCTCTTGCTATCTTGCCTATATCCAGGGGCTCAGTAGCTTCCAGTTAAGGTCAGCCAAGTGGAGCATCATTTGCCACTGGTTGTTATTGGAAGGATGACGACCACATCCTCCCTCACTGGGTTGCTGGAGTTCGTGAGTCACGTGTGCACATTCATCTATGACCTCCAAAGTTCTACCGCTGGTTTGGCGTGGATGTAGTGTTGAGGGTGCCAGATCAGGTGTGACGTCGCCACCTGATCGTCGCTCAAAGTGGCAAGGCACTTGGCAATGAGTGAGTATTTTTAATCCGTTAACCTTAAGGTACAGTCCGGGGTTCACCTGCACCGCTATATATCTATATCTATATCTATCTATCTATCTATCTATCTATCTATCTATCTATCTATCTATATATATATATATATATATATATATATATATGTATGTATATATATATATAATATATATATATATCCTACTGAATGCTATCCGACATTTCTCTACCGTACAAAAACGGCAACACTTTTGGAGAAAAACTAACAATAAACACAATTTAGATTTCAGTAATATGATTGCAACGACTGTTTCTTCAAAATTGTGAGCTGAATTCGCTTGGGTTTATATGATTACCACACATGCTTCATATTTAAATGTTTCACTTATTATATAGTATATATTTCGTATTCGCAGTTTATGACAAGTGGAATTATCTATACATTTATGGCAAATTATGATTAATGAGTCTTAATCCTAATATACCATAGATACATAGTAACTGTCATGGCGTATTTTGTAACGCAAATTTGGTTCTGTTGTAATTACTTTTCTTTTCAGTCTTCTGAATGGAAACAGCATATATTTTGCTCAGAACTTCTGAAATTCAAAATCTGAGTGTTTTAGCGAAAGAAGTATTATTTTGATCGATTTATTAATGAACTATTCCCAGGGAAATTTTTAGCAAAAGAAAGGAAATTTTAGAAAGATAGGAATTATTTTAATTTAATGATGAAGGGTTTTTTATTCACAACATACATTACTATTTGACTACATATTAAACGTTAGTTCCTTGATATAACAATAAGGAATATAATTATTTTAAACAGATAAATGTTAAAAGTAATTAACTAAAGCATTGCGTTTATCATTTTAAGCCAAACAAATAGAGGAGATGCTGTATTATATTTGAATAAATATCACTTGCATTATAAATGACAAATGAAATGCAGCACCCAAGCTAAAAGGATATACTTATATTTATTTTACTGTTATACCCGAAGCGTGAAAATGTAATTGATATATAAATAAAATAAAGCACACTCAATTATTTTTTCAATGAGTTTAAAACATCTATTTTTATTTCCTTCTATATATATACATATAAAATCAATAATATATCAATAACAATCAACAATAATATGCCAGAGGAAAGACTAATGTTAAAATTTTTTTGTAAAACTTTGCGTGCGTTATAATGATTAATCATCGTTGATTGTAATGAAAAATGGGCAAGTAATACATCATTTCAAGCTGTAGACGCGAGATTATACACCACTGCATGATTTAATAACAGTTTCAATAACTGATCTTACAAACGCACGAAGCGGGAAATCAAGCGTTTCAGTGTCCCCATCCACAGGTGACTTGTGACAGGAAGACAACCACCAATCAATAATGTAAACAGCGATTACATTTATTGATTCCCAGGGAGGATGAAAATAAAAACAGAGCGGGGTTTTGATTGCTAAAACGGGTCTCCCGGGTAACTGCAACCATGTAATACACCACAAACACTGTTTTCACTTCGTTCCTGATACCAGTTAAGAATAACCTCTCCTGCTGCGAGAGGAAAGCTCAGCATGTTTAAAATGTTGATTCCTGCGCAGTTGAAAACGGAAGTATCAAACGAATCATTGAAAAGCGCCTTTTTGCAAAATACTCCAGAAGCACTGAGAATACATCGAGACAAGAACTCAACCAGCATTTTCCCCTCCAGTTCCCAATATTGAAGTCACCTTGAAAGCAGTAGTGAAATTCTCAAAAGTGAAACAGCGATTATTCCAATAGTTAAGGAGGTCAAGTTGTTTTTGCACATTGCTGTACCTTGGATTTTGGCTGAATTTGAAAATATCCTTTTCAAAAGATTAACAAACAATTCAACAAGCACAAATTAATTCCCAGCAGCATTGACAGCTACTGTAAAAGAAAAAAAAATCCGCACATGCAATCTTGAAAACAGATCACTAATCATTTTCTGCTTGATGACGAAAACATTTATTTAATGAGTTCAAGTTATTGATGGTATGTGGAAAATTTCTTTTCCATCTTGTGAACCTTGTCAATGCTAGACTATCAGGGAAAAGGGGCCTTCTTGACTGTCTCTCAAAACAATAGGATGCCGTGTACGAGCATGTGCAATGTCCAGAGTGCAGCTGTTGCGTGGTGGCCAACAACGCGGATCAAGAGCCACTCGTGGCCTAGAAGAAAGTAAGTGATGCATTTATTGACTTGACTCACTTTTGTAAGAATTATCTATTGATGACCCATGCATAGGTTATAAGGTTTCTATTTTAATCATTTTCGTGTCAGGTTTATAAGTTCGATAACAGTTTTACGACGTAAGAAATACTTTGCAATGTATTTCCAATGAAAGAATTCTGTGTCACCGATTACATGATTTCTTGGTTTTACGAGCGGCAGAAATCGCCTTCCAGTTTTTCAATTGCTTTTCACACAGAGTTCTAAGCCTTAAGTTCGCATTCTAAAAATTCAGAATCACCTCTTAAGATTTCCAGTTTCTGCACTCTTCAAATAAACGATGAATTTTGTTAATATTATTAATTTTTATTTTATTTTAAACAAAAATACTACCTCATTATGAAGAATTGTTCAATTTGATATTTTTCAAATGCAGATTCGAGAAACATTTGTTTTATCTTTCATCTGGTCCAAGAAAAATTTAGAAATCTCCCATAAGTATTTTTAAAGGTTAATCGGAGTTGTATAAGTTTCTATTATACTGTAGCCTTCTCAGCCAGTAATGATTATCTTATTAAACCTTCTCTAATTTTAACTGAAAGAGTTGTAAGTAGGACAAAAATCCAACAAAATTGCTCACGTCATAATTACTGAGTATCAAAAACCATCCACAACTATTTGCAAAAGTTTTTGACTCATAAGAGAAATGTTTTATTATCTTTTTTTTTTGTTATGAAGTTCACACACACCATTAAATTTAGTATTGTAAATAATATCTGACCTCAATTATAATTCTAACCGAGCTGGTAATGAATGGTTAGAGCCCTGATCTTTAATTCAACAGTTCGTGTTGAGTCTCACCTTGGGGTAGATGTTTGTAGCGGTTTGGAATCCACTTTGAAAGGTAGATCCTGGTCCAATTAGCCCTCGTGTGCAAAAAGTGACCGTTGAGTAATGAGCAAACCAAACCTACAGCTCTGTATTTGCTCTTCGATTCGGGTCGTGTAGTAAATAGAATGCTTCTTACGATAAAATAGTCTCTAAGCATTTTTCAATCAGTTTGTGTGGATGTTCAGATTCCATTCCAATAAAAATGCACATTCTGGAGCGTTTTTAATTGGAAAAGAAGAAACAAGCATCAATAACTTGTTCTTCCCAAAGGAAAGACGAACGTAATGTATTTTCTCTTTCACTTAGCCAAATGCAAATGTCACGAAGAAATAGGTTTATAAATGATTGATCTTGACTCTTGGAAATGAATGAATGCAGGGTTCACCTGAAATAAGACTGAGGAGCACGCACATCGGAACAGTAGAATACACCAGATTTAATTGTCAACAATGTTGAATGATTGAAGATGGACGTTCTCTTTATGTATGTCTTTCGGATTGGGAGTTGTGCAAGTTTTTCTTCTTGTCCATTCAATCTACGAAAATACCCGGCAACAAAGTAGTCCATTGAGGGTGTTCAAATACTTTATATGGCTTAGATCAACTGGACTGTCAAATGAATAGTTAACAAACAAAATTGCTCCAAAAATTCAAAGATATGCTGAGGAAAAGAATGCTGAAAAGAGATTAAGTTTTGTGAATGACTAGCAAAAATGGACACTAAAATACGGGCTCATAAAATTGTGATAGTCGTGTCAGTATACAACTGATATGGCTACACACCACATCCCATATTCAATTTTTAAAATATGTATTTTCAGGGCAATGAAGCCACGATGGATATTCTATAGATTTTCTACAAAGATTCTGAATTACTCCAGGACGGGTAGTAAAAGGATACGCTGCTCTGAAACCAGAATCGTCACGAATGAATTACTTGCTGTTCTGTTTTTGGCTGTCAGAGAAAAAACTCTACACTTTATTTGATTTCTAAAAGACATTGATTACATATAAGGACACCAATCTTCTCGAAAGCATTGAAGTAATTTCTTATCCTTTGTATACAATTGTTACATTACAATAATTTCATTTTGGATTCTGAACATTCTCTCCATCAGCAGCATTCTCTTCCCAACATTGCAATTAACTAATAAGAATAGAATAATGTTTCATTTGTGAATTGCATTTTATTCGAAACAAACTTCCAATCTGTTTGGAGTACTAAACTAATTTCTCTATTCCAATTTCTATCGTAAGAAATATTCTTAAAAATATATTGATTGCTATATGAAAGTCAATTAAAAATGAATAATTTGTAGTTAACTGTCATATAATTATCGTTAGTTATTGAAAATAAGAACACTATGGAAATGAATGGTAAAATAAATTATTCTTAAAAAGTTGTTAACAATCGCATAACAACAAATAACCTAACTGGATGCTTTAATTTTAAATAAGTGCATTTATACCTAACTAATTCATAGTCATTCTGAAATTTATTCTGGAGAGATTTTTGGAAAATAAGTTTGAACTGGGTTTCATTCTTGTTCAAATGTAAAGTTAAGTTTAAACATGAGGTTCTTTCACCGAACTCTTCAAAATGACCATCGAGTCGACTGCTCAGATAGAAAATGGGAACCAGACTGACATGCGCAGATCTCCAATATTTGTATTAGTATGAAAATAAATGCTGACACGAATGATTTATAATGTAAATTTCATTTACAAGTTAAGCCAACAATGTTTACAAGTGAAGGCAATGTAAATTTCATTTACAAGTTAAGCCAACAATGTTTACAAGTGAAGGCAATGTAAATTTCATTTACAAGTTAAGCCAACAATGTTTACAAGTGAAGGCACGTGCGCTTTGATCAAAGCCTAATTTATATAAATAATTTACTTAATTTATTATCTAAAAAATTATATCTACTTATTTTAAAAGGAATCCATAAAAAAACTTTAAGTTTTCTAGGGATTCTCAATCTTTGGAAAAGGAGAATTAAGCGTGTTAAAATGTAAATCCACCGAAAAATGGGATATTTTTTTACCATTTTTCATCTAAGTAGCAAAGGTTTAATTCTAATTCATGTCTTTGAGTAGTTTGGTTGTAAGAATAAATATGGAAAGTGGTTAAAAATTAATGTTCTATTTTAAAATATTTAGGTGCCCAGTTTAGAATTGCTTTACTCTTTTAGACCACAAAATGCATTCAGCTGTAATTCTTGTGGATTCTAAAATAGCAAGAAAACATGCAGAAAATATTCTGCTTCCTAAATCTTGACAAGCTTTCCTGGATAGATATCGCCTAGTTCCTTGTGGAAAATTTTTTCACTGATAATGGGTTCCGTTAACCAGTCGTAAAAAAGAAATCATGGAAAATTCCTAGCACATATGTCAATGGGTACCATTGATTAGCAAAGGCTGGTATTTCCCATCGCATTTGTCATTCAGTAGATTATGGAACAGTGATGAATACTGATGGGCTCTAAATAGTTTCCATTCACTTCGAAAGAATTTTTCCATCCGCACTTTTAAAATAGAGTTCTAAATCATCACCTATTAATAAATTGTAATTTCATTTGACTTAAGATAGAAAATAAAGTTTGAAAACTAATTTTTCTTTGCAGGGATTATATAATCAATTTTTATATAAAACGAATACGTAGAAATTTATATGATTTGATTTGTATCACTGATATGATTAAATATAGAAAAATTTTAATTACTTATTTAAATTTTTAATTAAAAAATGCCCAATTTATTGAATATCACCTTTCAAATTATTTTTTAAACTTTCATTTAAAAAAAAGACAGATTTTGAATTGATTGAATGCAGCCGTTTGCTTCGTGATATATTTACATATCTACGCACGGGCAAGCATTTTGTTCATGTATTTATGGCGACAACGAAGGAAATCCATTTCACACCTCGTTATTTGTAATTTTTAAGCTCAATTCTATATTTTATTTTGCTGTTATTCTATATCGATATTACACAGATGGCATCATCGCGATGACTTTTCGCTTTTTGTCATCTTCTCGCAGTGGAAACAAAAAAGTTATTTGTTATCTACTGACCATAGTGTCCTGCTGGAAAACCGAGTAATTGCCATCCAGGCAGGATTTCCGTAGATGACTGGTCCGTATTAGGTTGTTGATAGAATTGATTGTATTAAGATAACTGAGGAGTTTTAAAATTTATATATTTCTTTAAAAAATTCATTGGTTTTCCTATTTCATAAAAAGTGTCACTGGAAAAAAGGGAATTTTCTCATGCTGAAAGCGGAAATACGGTTCTGCCTACATATCTGTAGGTGTGTGTGTGCTTGAGAATTTTCCATATTTCCTCACTTGCAACAAACGAATATATATATATATGTGTGTGTCATGTATTACATAGTTACTTCTTATCTTGGTGAAATTGTTATTAAGATTCATTCCTGAAGAAGTAGATTTTCATAAAAGTCAGTTTTATTATTACAGGAAGACCAACCATGACACCCGTAGCGCGTCTCGTCGGTTGGAAAGCTCAATCAAAAAGGGTCCCGAAAAAACTGAGCTTCCTCAGAAGGGAACAGTTTACTGATCGCTCATTCGTTCACAATAATGGCATGAAATGACATTATCGGTCAGTTCGAAATTCCTCAACCATATTTGGTAATATTCAAAGTGACAATCATATTTTGGAATTTTGAAACAGGATTGGTATAACTCATATAGTTGTTAAGAGGGGTTATATATTAAATAAAAATACTAAGTACAGGATACAAAAAATTAACATACGAGGGTCACTCTGAAATTTTTGAGATAAAACTAGGTTTTTAAAGTTATACTTACATAATTTTAGGTGTGTTAAAAGTAGTCTCCTCCAGCATCAATGCACTTTTGTAGACGAATTTTCCACAGATTAAATGTCTCAAACCATTCATTTCTCGGAATAGATGAAAAAAATGATTTATAGCCACATCAATCTCTTCTGAATGAAAACGACGTCCGCGTAAGCTCTTTTTAGATTAAAGAATAACCAAAAGTCGCACATAGCTAGATCAGGTGAAATTCAACTCTTAATCCGGCTGTATGTGAAGATGTATTGTCATTGTGAAGCATTAGTCCCACTAACATTCAGTTCTTGTAGAATTTATGGAAGACATTTAGTGGTATACCAGTTTGCTGTTACTGTCTTCTGTCCTTCCAACTTGATGGCTTTGACCAATCCCGTACTTCTGAAGAAAACGGCATACCTCACTTTTTCAGTGCGCGTTGTTTTTTCACCATTGTTGGCGTGGGATCATCTTCAAAGACCCATACTTTGCTTTCTTGACGTGTTGGAACGTCAAAAAATGGTATTTACGTTTCATCGCCTGATATAATTTTAGAAATGATGTGGTGGCCACCATCATTTAGCAATTTAAGAGTTTCATAACTGATTCTGAGACGCTCCTCTTTTTGGTGCTCAGTTAGATTATGAGGAACCCAACGGCAAACTACTTTTTCATATGTAATTCTTCATGATTTTGTGTATGGCTACGGATCCAATGTTAAGTTCCTTCTGTATCATTTGATAGGTACAGCGATTATCATCCATTAACATTTTTCGTATGGCAGCCACATTATCCGGGATTACTGCCGACGGCGGCCTTCCTGTGTGTTCTTCATCCTGAAGAAAATGGCGACCTCTTCTAAATTCTCTAAGCCATCTGAATATAGTAGCATGAGTTGAAGATTCATCACCAAATGCTCATTGCAACCGTTGAACTCATTCTTCTTGATTTAATCCTGCTTTAAAATCGTAGAATATCATAGCGCGAAAATGTTCTCGCGTCAACTCTATTTTCTCTTCTGTTTAAAATTTATTCTACGCTGAACAAGTTGAAGTAAGTCAGTAAAAAATCGTCATCTGTGTTAAAATACTTTGTATTTTAAAATTAAATCGTTATTTTTATTTTGTAAATTCTCGTCTGGGCGTGTCTCAAAAATTTCCTCTGTTGACTTCATTCTCATGTTTACAGATTGATAAATGTCCGAAGTATGTCATTCTTTAAATTCATTGTTTGAAAAGCAATTGTACTAAATACTTTCAATATTTGAAGAAGGATTTGAAAATAATTTAAAATCACCATTCTCAAAACTTCATAATTGCTTATTTCTCAATCTTTTTCTTTTTTATCTTCTATTGCACCCGAAAAAAGTAAAATATTCTTCATAACAGAAAGTGATATGAAAATGTTTTACATAGTAAAGCTATTTTAACCATGATCTTGAATAAATTAAAAAGTTTATTACTTGCCTCTTTGTAAGTAATCGCTGTAGAAGAGCTACCTTTGGAGGACTCGGCTTCAATAACGACTATTTTTTCAATTACCAAGTATTCAGCCATAAGCAAATTTATTTTAAAAAATATTCCTTTTTACCATGCATTGATTAAAAATACTAAACAGTGGATGATATTTTTCGTGGTTTTCTCCGTTGCGACACTTGAATATATCTCATTAAATGGTACTTATGTTTTATCTTTTGACTATTCCCGTGAAAGAAATATTTCGCCAAATATTGCGATTTATCTCCAGATGTTACAATTTAATAATCGCATAAATTGATCAAATTCGTTAGCTCAAGTTTTATATTTCTTAATTTTAATTGAAGCAAGTTTTAAAGTTATTCATTTCGTGTAACCATGCCAATATAAGTATTAAAATATTTAAAAAGAAAACTTAACCACTTTTTAAATGAATTGATAAAATTTTTATCTTCTCATAAAATTTGAAAAAAATTATTAAAATTTAGGACATGGTTATCCGATATTCATAAGGATTGCATAATGAGTCAAAGTTTTTTGGCATTAAGCCGCAACATTTGGCAACATATTTTTTTCTCTGAAATGAAATACGGGATAATATGCAAGTACCCACTGAATAAAGTTTTGTGGCATTCAGTAGCATTTGGTGATTGTTAAAAATCTTCCAATTGTTGGGTTGCCCACCATGTTAATTCAAATAGAAATTTGAATGCTTAACAAAATTAACATCATTGTGGTAACAAATTTCTAGTGAGTTATGAAATCATACCATGACTTCCTTGTAAAATCGTGCTCTTTCGAGGTGCATAAACACAAAGATATCTGCATAAACACGAAGGTACGATTACCTGCATAAATACAAAGATATTTTCCGAGTTACCTCCCTTGTATTATGAACCTTACTAATAAAAATTTACATTGGTCTCTGCTACGGCATTTATCTGGGATGGGGGAAATCTGGAAACGATATCAGCAGGGAATTCATCGTAGGCTAGAAGTAAAATGTCGTTTTGCGGGAAGAAAATTTCTGGATTTAATCTCAACAACTGTTGTTGCACGCACTCTTATTTAAAAGGATGCTTTAGATCTTTCACGGTTTTCACCTTTGTGACACGAACTTATTTCTCAAAGGTGTTCAAAGAGCCTTCTACCGTTACATGGTATCAAAGGATTTTAATATTTCAAATACAGTGCTTAAAAGCTATTTTAAGGGAAGCAAAACATGTTTGTAAGAATAAATAAAATTGAGAGGGATTATAAAATTGGCATAAAAAATCATTGTTTCTATGTGCATTCGGAATTTCAACGTTTTCTTATAAGTAAGTATATCCAATTTTTCTTAAAGAGGAAATGATTTGAGCACATTTAAGCATCATTGTTGTTGCACTAGCATGCTTTTTTGTACCTAGCCTTGAGTTGAATTCTACCAGTTAGGTAGAAGCAGCCGGGTGGAGTCTTCGTGTTTTTGAAGCAAGAAGCAAGCAGAAGACCTCGAATACTTGGCATGCCACCCCCAGAGGTATCATTTCAGTTGGAGGACATTGTGACCACGCCCAGTTTTAACATGCCCCAGCCACCATTAGTGAAACACGACGGATCTTCGGTCGGCAGAGATTCGAACTCATTGCCTTCAGATTATGAGAGCGACGCCCTAGCCAACTAGACCCCCACGGCACTTATAATGACTCTAAGATTTAGGTAGCATTTAGGTCGCACTTAAGTATTGTAGTAAGACAGCAACTCTTCAAATTGAAATATCATAGGTTCGATTGCGAAATTTGTTAAATAATGGGAGATGAATAGTAGCCTTAAGCCTCTGCATGCCCATCTATTGGTTTGGTGTTTGGGAGTTTTCTGGTTTTTCTCCTTTGCGCTGCGTGAATAAGACATTTTTTTTAAACGCAGTGTTTTTATGTTTGGAATCAATGATTACAAGTTTATTTGAAGAAAGGTATATGAGATCATTTATTAAAAAGTACTTACAATTTCGGAATTTAATTTTTAAGGAGACGAAGTTTTGTAGAATACAGGAGTATATCAGATCTGAAAGACATCCACCCAAATGTATACTTCCTCTTCCAGAACGGAATTCGTCGACTCATTCAGCTTCGTATAACTTATTTGACAGCGCGTTCTTGTGAACAGGAAACCATTGAATTAAGTGAGGCAAGCTCGCGCCTTTTGAAAGCTTTTTAAATACTCAATTTACTCTGGCTCACGTTTTCTTTTTTCCTATTTATTTTTGCTGTTGAAGTGCGTGAGGGGCAAACAAACTTCCATTAGAAATGGAACACTCAGGTCTTCAAGGTTCTTGAAACACATGGGGGGATATCAGAAAACATCTTTCCCCTCTCTGAACTGAAGTAATTCTCGGGAGTTTTAATGAAAGAAGTTTAATAATAAGTGAATAAAATTCAAACAAAAAACAAACAATAGCCTTATTAGTATACCAAATATAATTTAATTTGTCGACATTTTTATTTAACTTAGTAGTTGAAGGAATTTAGTTTATAACGGTGAATAGAATAATAAGAATGGTATCGTGTGTTTGCAATGCTATTTGAGAGAGCACCTAAATGAGCGCCATTCTGATCTCCAGTTCAAGAGTTGATAGGTTTGATTCCTTCCTTGAACTTTGATACTCGTTCGACTTCAAACTGGAGGAGCCCTTGAGTGCAAACAATGACCAAAGGTTTGATACAATAAGTGTTTTGCAATAGATGTTGAGCTAAATATTTGACTTTACACTATTTTTTTCTTTAAAATGCAAAGAACACTATCATTTTTACCAGAGTGCATAAAATTTGAAGAATTTATTTGCTACTGTTTAATTATAAATCTGTGTGCAATTCTTTCTGTACAAAGCGATCTCAGCACACCAAGCTAAAGCTTAAAGAAAACAATTTTAGTGCCATTGGTATCTATAACTTCTCAATCGTCTTTTTTTGATTTTTGATATGAAAACTTTCAGAACTTTCAAATTTTATATTATACACTGAAAGCCATAATCATGTAAAAATTATAGAAAGCAAAAATTCCATAAATCATAAGATTATCTATTTCATAACACTTGGATTAATTATAACTTTTACAAAATACAATTACTATATAATATAATAAAATACTATGTAAAATCCGAGTTGCCGAACAGTGTCTACAAACTTACTTATGGGTTATGGTGTTTTCATTACAGTAGTTTATGAGCTCAAATATGAATGTAGATGGTGATGTATCTATAAGTTTGCAACCCACTTTGAATCCTGATTAAACGAACCTCGGGTGCGAGGAGTAATTATAGACAAACAAACAGACGAAATTAAACTAATCATCAAATGCCTTGAATGACCTTCAAATCAAGCAAATTCGATTGTCCTGTTAAAAAAAAAAATAAATAAAAATTACTTTTTTTGTAACATCGTTATAAAATTGGCACTGTCCAAAGGACGTTTAAAACGCCTAACAGGAGCTCTTTTAAGGTTATAGTTGTTGATCTAGTAGTCCTGTTGCTGTTGGGTTGTTGTTATTTGTGACACTAAAACAAGACAAGAGCGCTAGGCGACGACTATGCGAAATTCAGTCAGAAGGGTGCATCTTTCGTTTTTAACCAGAGCATCAAAAAGTACATCTTTGCACTAAAACTCCTCCAGTAGATGGCAACACCAAAGGATTCACTCCCTTAATTGCTGATAAACACCTACTGAATAAATGTGCTGGTGAAAGTACTGTGGTCGGTCGTTGAGAAGTTACTATGGGTGTAATTATCTGGAGAAAATTTCCTCCCTCTACATATGAAAGTCAAAATACAGGAAGGGGATTCTCTGGTGGTGCCATTTATCGGAAGAATCTTAGAGCAGGACGTACTTTCACTTTCGTGGTGCTCTGGCTAAACGAAAGGCGGACCCTTCTGACTTAATTTCGCACTTCCTTCATCTAGCGATCTGGGCTTGTCCAAGTGTCATAAATAACAACAACACAGTTGTCTTGAAAAGTTTTAGCAGTTATAATAGATATTAATCAGTTTTTTTCATTGGCAGAAATATTAGTCAGCAACATGGCAGAGCATTTCTTGGAAGAACGATTTCAATCCTTGTTTTCGCAAGTAGATGACACCTACAAATTAGGCTACATTGAAGCGTTTTGCATCAGAAAACTTCAAATGCTCTGGTTTATGAACACTTATAACACTTTCATTACAATATTTTGTAACATTTTTGCTATATCTTTGAAGAATTAGTTTCCTACTTCACAAATACAAATTTAAAAACCTATTAAAAATCTCAAAGTAATTCAATAATGAATATTTTTATGAGTCTCATATGCAAAAATACGTTTCTTCTCCAAAATTGTAAGACGAACCATAAGCAATTATGTTCTTAATTTATCAGTTAATGTTAAATATTTTCCTTTTCATATGACACAGTCAATTTTTATCGGGGAGCGTAAGAGGAAAATGTGCCAATCTCATCTCAAAACTCTAGCTGGTCAACATTTGAAAACCACCACGCTATTGAAAACTTCCGAATGTTAGTTTTTTAATACGAAATAGACATTTTTGGTGTGAAAATCAAACTACAAGTGTGTGAAAACCAATGACTGTCATATCGAAGTAACAGTTCTGATAGCGAGTTTATCATTTGATTGTGGTTTAAAATAAAAGAAATTCGCTTTTATCGGTATTAGTCGCCAAACATAGGCTTCCGAAAATATTGCATTAACCTCACCAAATATATATATCCCTTTTGAACACATTTTCATAGCTTCATCTGATTGATTCATTTTTAATGAAACGGTTCTAGGTAACCATTTTTTTTTCGAATAAATTTCGTATTTTCAATTTTGCATAACTCAGTTGAATATGTCAAGTGAAGTTGAAGAAACGTTGTTGTTGCACCAGAATACTTCCCTGTACCTAGCCTTGAGATGGACTTTACCAGTTGGATAGAAGCAGCCGGATGGAGTCTTCGTGATTTTGAAGCAGGGAGCAAGCAGAAGATTCCCAAGACTTAACATGCCACCCCCAGAGGCATCACTGCACCTGGAAGACATTGCGGTCAGATTTAGTGTGCCCTTGGTCAGTCTGGTCACCTTGTAACCTTGGTCAGTCTGGGACTCAATCTCACTTCCTTCCGAAAGTGAGAATGACTGCCTCATTAACCAGGTCCCGTGACCACAATTTTGGGATGACATATAAAATTATATAGTAAAACAATGATACACACTAAATTCATAAGATTATAAAATTACAAGAATATGTAGGATCACAAGGTTGCAAAAATACAAGGAATTATCGTTTTATCGTTATTATCGTTTTATTTAGGAAATCGAATCGATAAACTTTGAGAATGTTGTCAAAACAATGCTTATTGTATGAAAATAGCTATTTTCAGAACTGCGATATGAGTCTGTGAAAGCTGAGACAGTTTTGGCGGCATTTGAGAACATTTTTGGTGACAAAATATAAGTCAACATACTCAAAGTTCGATAAGACCAACTGAGTTACCATAGACTTTTTATAGGAATGTTGTTGAAGCATTTAAGGCCTATATTGAGAAGGCACAAATATCAGCCAATCCATGAGTTAGTTGTACTCACTGATTGGATGATATTTGAGAAGCGAATAATACGAAAAGCATGAGTTATTAGTTGATTTGTTTCTATTTTATATTAGTGAATCTATGTTTTTTTAATTTATGGAAGATTTTTAGTTGAAGTAGTTGTAGTCAATGTAATTGAATACGTTATGAAAGAAGAAAATTAAAATATTCTTTGTTTCTGAATCATCAAATCCTTGTTACCACTGATAAATTCTCAATATTATATGTTTGACACCATATATTTAGAAATATTTTCTTATAAAGCACATATGCAGCGAACTTTAGCCAATAATTTCATCTATCTGCATGCAATCTGTCTTGCAGAAGCATATATTCCGAAGTGCATTAACTTGGTAAGTTCATTAAGTTGCTAGTTAAGTAGGAGGACTCCTCTAGTCGGACGAAATAGGCTTGTCTTAAATGCACGCAGAAATGTACAGTAATTAGGGATATTAGGTAGGTCTCAATGAGCTTCGATTTGTTCTAATGGTCCATTTAGCATACATTATAATCAGTCATATGACTGACTGAAGTAAACTGAATCTTTATTCAGTTGCTGAATGATGTAAAGAATGATGGTATGATGCCCTAAATGTTAAGAGTCATTTTGTTAAATGCATCAATAGGTAATCCAAATGATATTAGAAACAAAGAGCGTTGTGTCTGCCTTTAAGCAAGTGTTCTGAATGTCATTTAACATCACTTCTTATTCCAGAAATTGAACAAATAGTTTTTAACAATGAAGATAACATTTTTTTCAAGACTGTGATTTAAAATTTATTTAAGACGTATGATAGATTCAATTATTAAAAAAATCTTATAAAAATCGCATTTTTTTTTCGATTTTATGCCCGGAACAAGTTTTAATACATGATTCAACTGAATACTATTGTGTTGAGATAAGCTATGGACATAAAAATTACTGTAAGTCCTAATTTCCAACTCTGGTATCGCCTGCAAAGGATGACGTCAATTTTAGTGTTAACCTCGTCATTTGACTGGAGTCAGTAACGATGAAGTTGCTAATCAATTTTTAATAATTCTAAGGTCTCTTGGTTGAATGAGACGTCCTTCACATTATTGGAAGCGTTCAATAGGATGTTGTCGATGTGTTCTCTAAGTGAAATAATACCTCTATAAGGGTAAAGTTTTGAAATTTTTTTCTTTGTTCCCTGTTTCCGTATGAAGAAGGCTCTAATATTGGTTTTTCACTTAATTGTTAAAGCCCAATTCTGAGTCAACAGAAAAGTGTGATTGTGCAACAACTTGGTATAAATTAATTCATCTCATTTGGTTTGGATTTAGAATATTTACCGTTTTTATTTTCTTACATTCTATTTATAAAAAAATAGATATTGACAGTGTCTTTTTATATAAGTTTTAATTTTCAGAATAATTTACATTAGGCACTTGAAAATATCTTACTTGAATATTCAAACGATAATAAATAAATAATTTAATTTTTCTAAACTCTGATAAAAGGTAATTTTTAGAATAGTTTACATTCCGCTCTTGAACATATCTTGTGTGCTTGAATACTCAAACGATAATAAGTAATTTAATTTCTCTAAACTCTCAAAAAAGGTAATTTTTTTTAATTGTTTCTATAAAAGAATAGACATTTAAGCAATATTAGAAAAAATATAAATTATTGAAAATAAAACAATTTCTAGAAATTTAATGAACTTTTTGAGCCTATGTTTTACAAATCTGTTTTTTATTATTTCAGCAATATTAATTTAAAAAATTTCAATGTTGGCTTAAGCAAGGCATTAGTCTTAAGGTTCAAAAGTGATTGCTTACAAATATTGCAATTATTAATTTAGAATTCTGTTAATTAATGAAATTTTTAAAAATTGAACTTGCTGATTTAAACCAACCTTAAAGTGGATGTTTTGTCATGTCTTTTACATTTTGCTTTTTCTGCTGTTCTATTGTCCATGCGTTAATGGCTTGAATCCATGGAATATGGCTTCTCTAACCAATGGTTTGCTTTTTTTAGAAAAGAAATCGTTTTACTAAGAAAATGAGCTTTGACACTATATCCAGCCATTCGATGGTGAACTTGTTTCGATGGTGCCATTCGATGACACTTGTTTGCTGCCGCTCGAAGAATGCAGTTTGAAGGCAGGCAGCAAATTTGTCAATAAGTTGGACTTACGACGCATTCTCAAAACGATTGACATACACTTGCCAGAAAAATCTGCGTACAAACGCGCAGTAAATATTCTAGAGGGAATAAAAGTACAATATATATCGGGCACAGGTACCTAGGATAACAAAAATCAACAAATTCTGAATTCGTTGATTTTTTGGCAAATTTTTTTTTATATGGCAATCTGCTTTTTATCACGTCATACAAATGAAGATCAATAAGAATTATGTTGAAAATTCAATTTTTACAAACCTAGTGCTTATGTCATCACAACGAGATTTTGAACATTTTGTTCCATTTTCGCGTTTTATTAAAAAAAATTTGCGAGCAAACATCGTGAGAATTTTTTAAGGGTGTTTTACAATTTGCTTGATATTTTGGGTACTTAAATTCCAGGTTGTATTGCTCTTTTTCATTATTTTAAGTAATCATTTTTGTGTTCTGCATTTATTTTTTTCAGCGTTTGTCAAAATTGTTACGATTAATTATGTTTATAGCTCAAAATATCGTTTTAAAATCATTAGTTCTGAATTATTCGCTTCCGATGTAATATCGGAAATGAATACAAATGAGAATATTTCTCAAACCGATGATTCGGTCTTTAGGTAAGATATCGTTTTATTAAGAAAATGCACTTCGACACTATTCTCACACTTCCTATGGTGAACTTCGCCTTGTTCGCTGCCGCTCGGAGAAAGTAATTTGTAAGCAGGCAGCAAATTCGTCAACAAGTCATATTTACAATGCCATCTCAATACGATATGTCGTTGAAGGAACATTATCTGACGTCATGGATATCTTAAGCCATTGAGTATTGTAATAAAATGGCGTACTCAGGGTCTCAAATGTAATGTAAGAAATAACTACTGTAAGGCTTTTTTTAAATAAAAAATTAGCATACAAAATACATTAATTGCATCGAAGTAATACAGCCCATTATAATTAATTATTTTCTCTCATTCATGTTTCTCTGTTTCGCAGGAAACACGAGGAAGAAGCAAAGGTCAGCGTGTATGCGGCGCCTTGTTGTGGATGCTGCGTGAAGGTGAATTATTATTCTTTCTTTTTTTGTAGAATAGCTATTTAAAATTGTTACATTCTGTTTGATTCACAAAAGAATGTTTTCAGAGAATGTGCAAATTCCACCAACCAGGTAAATTGGTGTAAAATTAACGAAATTGTCACCAAATGCTTTCATATTATTCCCCATTGTATATTTAATAAAAATGAAACAAAAAGTTAAGTTTTTAATAATTTAAATTGCTTTTTAATATTAAATATTTTTATAATATTGTTATAAATATTTTGCCCCAGTTCTACAAAATAATTAAAGATAAAAGATTATAGTATTGTCATAAAAACAGTGCCACTGTTAAAAAAATTGCTGCCAAAGTCTTATATGGAGAACAATTAGTGCATCATTTTAGATGCCTGTATTCCATAACTTTGGAAATATGGAATCGCATTTTATTATGTGATAGAGAGGTCCCAAAAGTTTATCATTTTGAGATATAAAATCACATAAATAACAATTAAAATCTTGTGTTTAAAGAAACACAAATGACTTATAAAAGAAATCTTTTTGCTATCACAGCGACATTATCGGTGTACGTGGAACCAAATCGAGGTGCGAAGGTGGAAAATGTATGAAATACATAAAATCAGCAGAAATTTCTGTTACAATATTTGATCAATGGCACAATGTCTTTTAGAAATATAAATATTTCATAATTCATTAACAAATTTATGAGAAAAATAGTTTTTGATCTAATATTCTCAAATGCTCGGAAATATTAAAAAGTGTATCAGCCTATTTCTACTGAATACAGCATTTTTAGAATTTTATGTGTAACAATCATTGTTTTTTTTATCTCTACGAATTTATATTTGCCGAAACACCAGGCAAAACCTTTGGCATACGTTTCAAAAGCTCGGAGGGTCGAATCTCATCTCGGGCATAGCGTGACCATTTTAAACTGTAAAAGTCATAGTCTGTTTATCCTTTGTGTACAAAATATGAATGACCTTTAAGTAATAAAGGAAAGAAACTTAAACATTATATCATTGTAGTATCTATTAAGAAATTAATAACTTTTTTACAGCAGTATAGTGTGTAGAAAAAATGACCCTACGCTTTTGATCAGAATTATTGCAAGTCAGAAAATCGATTTATCATTTTAGTGAAGCATTATTATTATACAATAATGATTTAATATATTGTAGAGATGTGTTGTAATAGTTGAAAAAATTCATTATAAAATTAAAATTACTAACAAAAATATGTAAAGGTATCGAAATGGTTCATCTAACGTCTTATTTCAAAAACGGGGAAACATTTTAGCTATTTTCTTCAAGACTTTCCGATAAATATCTACAGGTATCCATCAAAGATATTACTGAGTCTATACAAATAGTTATAAAATTTTTTGCAATGAAATAAAATGTAATCCTTAAACTCAATATATTTGTCCTAATATTTAAGCGTTATACTAAATATGTCTGTTGCAAAAGAAGAATTGAAAAGCTTCTTATGATTGAAAAAGTCTGTTCGAACGAAAACGGATTTAAAATAAAATTATATTTCATTCTTCAGAGTTTTCCATGGATCGTCGAAATAAGCTTAAAGGCTTATTGATTTTTATTCCCAAGATGCATTGCTTTTTTCACTCAAGAAAAATAATTCTTTTTGGCAATAAAATTAAATAAAGAATAAAATTGCATTTCATTTTGAAAGGATGCCAATCTTGAGTGAAGCGAGTCACGTCCGAAAACAGCTGCTTTTTCGAATTTCATTAAAAATAACTCTCATGTAGTCGGTTTAATTTAAACTCATAATGACTTCTTATTTTTCTAATTCTAGCCACTTAAGGATTGTTCTTGTACGCAAAAATTGCGCAGAAACAAAGGTTATTTTAGAGGAAAAATACACAGTTCAATCATTAATTGCAATTCAAAAGACTTTTAATTTACAAAGAACTGTTTGTAAATGATACAAACTTTATTTACAACTAAAAAAGAAAATAAAACATTATTTGCTCACCAATATTAGAAAAAAAAATGTTCTGAAAAAAGATAGTATAGGATCAAGCATTTTGTACACAGAAGGTAAATTCGTTGAAATATTTGACACAACAACCGTTTTCGCTAGGATGGTACAAAATTAACTTTTAAAAACATTATTACTACAACAGAGAGAGAGATTGTACGCAATTTAAAAAGAACATAAATATTTTATATAAAAAATATAATTTAAGTTCTTTTGAAAAAAATCATTTATTTATAGTGCTGCTAAATAATTTATTTTTGAATATTAATAATATTCATTTTTGATGTTAGAGTAAGACTAATATTTTACAGATTATTCTGAGGAAAAAAAACTGATTTATGTTTTTACGAATAAATCTTGTTTTACGATATGTTTTCCAAGTTTAGTTTAAACTGAAAATAGCTTCAATGAAACTAAGAATGAAATTAAAAAGAATATGGAAGATTACACGAAAAATATTTATTCAATTTTTAATACAGAAAAAAATCAAATAAAATTTATGCAGAAATTCTTATGTTTATGATGTCAAATTAATATCGGAGCTTAATTTCTTAGAATTAACAGTTTGATAACACAAAATAAGAATACTATTAAAATAAGAATAAAAAAGTTACTATGCATTTTAATGCATGTATTTTGCAAAATTTGGACAATAAGGGACAGTTGTGCCAATTTTTAATTTATATAAAGTATCGAATGCTTTTTAATCTTGAATATACCAATAAACTTCTATTCCTCAGATAAATTTCTACACCAATAAATTCGACACCAATAAATTTCTATTCCTCAGATAAAAATATTTCATATTCAGGTCTTGCTTATGACCTCTGCCACTTTTGAGCGCTGTTCTTCTAAAGATCTCTTCACCTAATACGAAAAAAAAAAAAAAAAAAAAAAAAAAGGGATAATAACCAAAATTTTTATAGCATTTGCAATCTTATTAGTATCTATATAAACTTTAATACTAAACTTTCATAAGAGTAATACTTCAAAAAAATAAAGCCTTATTTTTGCTGCAAGGAATCAGATATCTACTTAATTATATTCTGTATATATTCAGCCTAAAAAATACTACCATCCAATTCTCACATATTTATTCCATATTATGGGACAAGTTTTTGAACATATGATGATATTCTAGGGAGCATATTATGCAGGACATTTACTACTGAGGAAACAGTCAGCTTCTGTATATTAAATATCAAATTCTAAATCTATCTGTCATAAAGAGAATAATTATTTATATTTTAAAGGAACTTTTTATTGTAATTTAAAGCAAAAATAATTTTAAAAAAATGGTGTTCTCATTAGTTAAAACTTAGTAACTGAATTTAGTAAATTAATGATTATTTCTAGTAGTTTTTAAAAATTTTTATAAGAATGTGGCAAAAATGATAAATTATTGATATACAATGAAAGAAATACAAAATAATTTTGGATTTTTCTTTGTGATGGAATAGATATAGCTCCTATCATAATTTACAAAATGGATTGTTAAACATTAAATGAAAATGTATACATGCATACATAAATTTATTTTTAATGTTAAAGCATTTTTGAATCAATCAACTGTAACTTAAAAACAAATGATAATTTTTTTTAATAAATGAATAATTTTTTTTTTTTTTACAAATTACAACAAAAAATTTAAACTATGTTTTTATATCATATATACTAATATTCAAATACATTACAAATAAAATAATTTTTAAAAATACAAGATAGAGAACTACAATATAATAAAAGACACAGGCAATACTGAATATTTTGTAAAAAATATAGATTTTAATTACTTTCTTTAAGATCATGGAATCATTAAACAAATATCAAAATAACAAAAATATCTTTTTTCCATTTTATATTAAACACTTTCCCTATAAAATTTCAACTAAATTTTTTTGTATTAAAGTAATTTAAAACATTTTATTCACATGCAATCAAAAAACTTGGAAATGCATGAACAGCATGTTTCATATTCTACCATTAAAAAGTCCAGATATACAAATTATGTAAGGAATTGTAAATTTTTTGGTGTGCTTAAATCATTGTGGCATTGTTAGAAAATAATGTTGATATAAAAGCTTAGAACTTTCATGAATATTTTAAAATTCATCCTCAAATATGTAAATAATATATATAATATATTCTACATTATATATATATATATATATATATATATATATATATATCTATATATATATATATATATATATATATATATATATATATATATTTGAAATATACAAATATATCAGATTTTATATTACCAATGCTTCATTGAAAGCAGCTAAATTTGGATACTTAGAGAAATAAATTTTGTAATAGAATAGAACAATATATGGTCTATTTTTCATCACAAAATGTTATTTAGTTTTAAACATTTTCTTCATAAGTTCAAATATTTTTTCTCTATGAATTTCACTAGGCATTTCAAATTGTAATCATTTTATCTGAAAGGAAAAATACACACATATACACATGTGTTTATTCAAAAACATCATACATGTAAAACCTAGTTACGGTCAAGTGAATTTTAAATACTGGATATTTATTTTTTTAAAGTATTAAATTTTCAAATTATAAATTTAGAAAATATTAAATGAATTATAAAGTTAATAAGGAGATTTAGTTTTAGCAGTAAAAACAAACAATATACTTTTCTTACTTTATCAAATTAAATTTAAAAACATTATTAAAATTTCTTAAGCTTATTATAAGTAATATTAATTTAATGAATAATTTACCTTTCATTATTTTAAAATCAACTTTAAAAACCAAAAAAATTTAATAAGAGATTTAAATTGAAAATACTGATTGGAATTTTCATGTCATTTACTCAATGACACACATCATACTTGTAAAAACTATGGTCAAGTGAATTATAAATACTGGATATTTATTTTTTGAAACTATTAAATTCTCAAATTGAAAATTGAGAAAATTTTACTTCAAAATAGATGTAAAAACATTATTAAGTTACCGCGTTCTTACATAAACATAGAATATTACTTCAAACTTTTAAATAAATTTTACAAGCAAAATGAAATCAATACTTGTTGCAATAACGATAGTTAATATTTTCTCAGTCTCCGTAAAACTTATTTTGTTTTCATATTATACAGAATATACCAGATCAGCCATTTCTTCCTTATATTGCATTTCATCATCTTCAAAATAACTTTTTTCAAATTTGTTTTTGCTTATTTTATTTTTTTAAATTTTTTCTTCGTTGATGACAATGACAACCATAAAATATGAATATAATTTATATTTCCGTAGACAAAATATTAAGCTGTAAATTCTAAAATATACAAATTAATAGTCGATTTTGATACTCACAATTCCTTTTTGTTTTATCAACGAAGGCTTTTACTTAATAACAATCAAATCAAAAATTGTCAGTGAAATTTTAATAAATAAAATACATATTGTCAGTGAAATTTTAATAAATAAAATACATATTGTCAGTGAAATTTTAATAAATAAAATACATATTGTCAGTGAAAATTTTAAAAAATAAAATGCATACTGTCAAATAATATGTAGATTAATGTTTGCCTTATATCGAGAAAATTAATAGCCATATTCACGACGTTTCGAAAATATAAGAATTAAAAAATGCATTCATTATAATTTACTAAAAATTTATAATGAACTAAATTTTGGCAGAAAATAGTATTTTAAATAAAAAAATAAAATTTCCAAACACATTATTATATTGTTAAATTTTTTATATTATTAATCAGAAATTTCAAATAAACATCACGTGTATATGAATTCAATAGAATTCATTCATTTACACTTTCGAATACAAAGTTTGTACAGTGGTGAAAAATCAAAAATATGAAGATTTGATTTAGTTATTCAATTAATTATAAGAAATAAAGACTTACCGTAATGTTTCTGCGCTCCTTCTTGTAAAATTACATATATTTTAATTCAAAATGGAGTTCTAAATTCCTCCATTTTCAGCGAAACTAAACCGAAAGCGTAGAGCCACTTGAAGATTTAAACCAATCAGAACATATCACATTTGCTTTGTGCCATAAACACGTCAAAAAAAGAGTGAAAATTGCTTTGAACGGATGGAGTATTTGTAAGAGCTCTTCCCTATTAATTACGAAAGGATTCATTTTATATCTTTATGGAGCACAAAATATCCTTCGCTCACTGAGTGGTGAAAAACCATTCGATTTTTTTAAGAGTGTAGAATGCCGATTTCATAACGGTGCTTCAAGCTATGGTCTGTCAGTGATATCTGCACATGAAGCAAGGAATCGTGGTAGCCTTGTCGATAGGGTATATATTTTCCATCCGAAAGGGTGGGGTTTGATTCCCAATGCCGCTAAAGACCCACCGAGTACTTGTGATATACGTGCTCTTTCAATCTGTGGAATCGAAAGTCCTGTGGTTGGTTGGTTGAGCAGTTATCATGGGTTAATTGGTTTGGAGAAATTTTCCTCCCCCTTCAGATCAGTGCGAAATTTGTGGGAGTAAATCTGCTGGTGGTGCCATCTATCGAGGAGTTTAGAGCAAAGTCGTGCTTTCACCTTTTTTTGGTGCTCGGTTAAATGAAAACGCACCTTACTTACATTCGCTTAGCCAAGGCATAGCGAGCTTGTCTTGTCTAAGAGTGATAAGTTACAATAACAACAACTAAGCTACTAGAGTGACACTTGGATGGACCTTAAAACGGAAAATAGATTAAACAGAAGAAACCTCATTTAAACTTCTGGAAAAATCTGGGAATTTTAACTTAAAAAATTTAGTCATCAAATACCACAAGGAATTCACCAATAAAAGCGTCGATCAAAATATCTGAACCATAAAAAAATGAAAAAAAAAAATTGAAATAAAGTTGATATAAAACACAAACAAAATGTGTATGAATATAAGTTTCGCACACTCGGGGGGGATGAGAATGAAATTTAAAAACACTACTGAAGTTATGAATTTGTATTAGTTTCTTTCTTTCTTGTTTTTATGCATTCGTTTGCTGGACAGTTATTTTTTGGCACTGATGCACACTATTTAAAGTAGATCGTGAATCATTATAAATGTGCCAGCTAGCGATGGGATTTTAACCCACGATTTGTTGACCCGAACGCCAGAGCATTAATGATAAAGTGCTAGTTCTCGTCTTCTAACTTATGTAGAATAAAGCCCGTTGGTCTTAGGCCACGTAATAAATCTTTGAAACCTGCTGGGCATTACGCAGTCAGACGAATACTTGGAACAGACAGCAATGTATTACGGCAGAATGCCGATGCGATGCAATAAACAAAATAAGTTTTAGGCTATAATCTCCTGCCTGCCAGAGTCGCAAAAGTGATAAGCATTTCTCTCCCCTCACGCGTACAACTTTTCGCCAAGCAACTGTGTTTTGAGACAGCTGCGTTCCGATTACTTCATTTACCAACATTGTAGACATTTCAGCTCCAGCAGTTTCACATGAGTTATGAATCATTAGTATTCCACTGTATTTCCTGTCGTAAAAATTTAACGTATGCAACATGTTTCCATTTTTGTACAACAATTTCAATGATCCACCAATGCAACAAAGGACGAAGAATATTTCGATAACAATTAAGAATGCAAAGAATGCAATGAAAATCAATAGACAATATTAGAACAAAAATAAATTGCATCGAATTTTAATTTGTTGATATTATTGATGCCATAGTCTTATTCGAATAAATCAACAAAGCAACGAATACTTCGTTTATGACAACCGTTCCCCATCTAATGCTGAATACTTTTCCATAAATGAATTCTAATCTTGGTAAGAATGAATAAGCAAAAAAAGTCATTTCACTTTACCTTTCATGTTTCGTGGATATCGACGCTTAGTTGCTTATAAGAATATCTGTTGATTTTTTAGGCTACGTAAGGACTATTCAACTTAGCTCAAAATAGTAAATCCTGTCAATAATTTAAAGCACATCTCTGGGGAATGAGAAAAAAATATAACTGTAATTTCTTGCATACAAGCACAGTTTTTAATACAAATGAATGCCGATAGATGGCATTCAAAGGAAAAGTACTTTGGGACAGGAGGGAGAAAATAATAGGGTTTATTTTTTTTAATGTTGTGAATGATTTCTGCTATCGCACGTCAGTGTGTATGTACGAGATTTCATCACAGTTCATCTGGATTTTTCGTTTTTGGTTTCTAAATTAAATAAAACTCGGCATTTATTATTAATAAAATAAATTATCGATAATTTATCGAGATGCGTGATCTTGTCTATGAATACCTGTTGCATAACGACCCATTCAAGACCCAAATGACCTTTAGCCAGACAAAGAATCCGAACTTATCAGCAAATATATATGAATAGCATAGAAAGACTTATTCGACCTGTGTCAGTAAATTAACATTCAATAAGTGGGGGAAAATTCATAAGAAAATTCTTCCAAGCGTTTCAAAAGTCAGACTATTTTTTACGCGCTATCAAAATACTTCTTCTGTGGTTCAATGCAGTCTATGTTAGTAACACCACTTTATGTATTGGCTTAAAACCGTTACAAGGCATCAACGTTGGCCGCAGAGGCCTGGTTGACGAGGGAATCGTTCTCATTATCGGAAGGTAGCAAGTTCAAATCCCGACTTAACCAAAGATCTGTCGTGCTCGCTAAGGGTGGAGGGAGTACGTTAAAACTGGGTGTGATTGCAGTGTCCTCCAAGTAAAATGATACTTCTGGGGATGACAGGCTAAGTATTGGGGGTCTTCTGTTTGGTCCTTGCTTCAAAATCACGAAGACTCCATCTGGCTGTTTCTATCTATCTGGTAGAGCCCAACTAATCAGCTGTTGGAGGTTAGCCAGACGAGGCCCGGTACTGTACCTTTAGGTTAATGGGTTTGGAATATTCGCCCATCAACAAATGTCTGGTCATTTTGAACTTCTTTCAGGGGATGAGGCTATACCTGAGCCGATAACCTCCTCTCCAGAACTATGCTACACCAGCGGGAGGACTTTGGACGTCACAAATTAACATGGAAATATCTCCAACTCACTGAACTCTAGAAACCTAATGATGGTAAAGGTGGTCACTCTCCCAATCACTGCCCGCGGCAAATGATGCTTCACTTTGTTGGTTAGAGACAGACAAACAACGAGAAAAATAGGCCCTGATCAATTCTTATTGACTATCAGTTTGTGCCTTCACTTCAATGTAGAACATCGACAATTCACATGAAGTACCAGGCACCCGCCGGGAACCGTAATCTGACAACGCAAGCCTTAGAAGGCTCCCCAGAACGCACGAGTTGAGTACACATTTTTTGAGAGACAGAAGCCTTACAAAGTTGAGGATATCAAGCCTGAAGTAATCTACGCTGTAGATAACGATATCACAGTTCGGAATACAAATTTAAATAACAGTTAATAGGATAGCATATCAAGTGAAAGAAAAGAAACTGATTGCTTATAGAAACTAAATAAATTTAAATGGGGATGGCTGAATCATTTACCTAGTTTACAAACAGGAATTAATTATAGTTTATATAAAAATTTTACAAGAATAAAATGCAGTTAGTTCTTTATAGAGAACTTGGAACTCCTGTACTTCCCTTTCCTTGTAAGAAATCTACTTCAATTATCAGTAAATATAAAAAAACTAATGATACAAAAATTAAAGAACCAGAAGAAAAAAACATTAAAAAAAAACAGTTGATATATCTTCTTCTGAAACAGATATAGAAATGGACTCCCCCTCTACATACATCTCAGATAATTTCAAAATTCAGAAAAGACAAGCACAAAAAAAAAAGCAATCAAATAAGATCTGCTCTGGATGGTATTATTAATTTCATGAAGCTGTCGTGGCTCTCAGATAATCTTGGAGCATTTTTTACAACATTCATATGTCTCCTCTTCCTGGCTTTCATGAATTTTAGTTCCTTTTATTTTCCTGTCTTAATAATCTCAACTTTGTCAATTAGTTCTTATCCAAATGACTTACTCATGCACTTAAATTTATCAAAGATTATTTTGCTTTCAACTCACCTTATCCCACCTGAGGATTTTGCGCCAGTAAAACCAGAAGTTTCCTTTTAATGTTAAGATGGTTTACTTCACTCATTAGAGAGAGAGAGAGAGAGAGAGAGAAAACAATGATAAATGGCACAATTGAAGATTGATGAATACATTATAACAAGAACATATGGCGAATGTTTTTATATACCTTTATTTCCTGTTAGTTTAAATAAAATTATGCTTAGCAAAGGTCCTCAAATGTCTTGTTGATGCTTAAAAAAATTCATTGGAGTTTCCCTATTAGAATTACAATACTTGTTTTTTTATATAAAATAATTGTTAATTATAAACCTTATTACAATAATTAACGGATCTTTGCTCGCTACCATATAAGGACAATAATAGATGCAGTAAAAAATTATATACATGTGAATCCCCACTAAACTCTGTAAGTGTAATAAATTATTGAAAATTTACAACTTTACTTGTAAATATATATAATCACTAACTCGTAAAGGAGAAATGTGATGAATTAAGATTATTTTGGGGAGAAAAATATATTAATTTGAAAAAATAAATATTTTTTCAAGCAATATTAAATATTTCACTCTATTCAGAATTTAAAAACATCCAAATATGACTCACAGAATAATAAAAATAATCTTTCAATTTATATAAAAGTTTAAATAGAAGTGACTCTTTTGTATGTTAATATATATATATATATATATATATATATATATATATATATATATATATATATATATATATATATATATATATATACAAATTTTGAGATACGCGCAGAGGAAAATTTACAAAATAAAAATAATGGTTTAATTTTAAAATACAAAGTATTTTAACTCAGAAGACGATTTTTTAGTGACTTACTCAACTTGTTAAGCATAGAATAAATTTTAAACCGAAGAGAAAATGAAGTTGATGCGAGAACATTTTCGTGCAATAATTTTCTCGATTTTAAAGCAGGATTAAATCAAGAAGAATGCGTTCAACGGTTGCACTTAGCATTTGGTGATGAATCTCCAGCTCGTGCTACTGTATTCAGATGATTTAGAGAATTTAGAAGAGGTCACAATTTTCTTCAGGATGAAGAACACACAGGAAGGCCGCTCTCGGCAGTAATGCCGGATAATGTGTCTGCCATACGGAAAATGTTAATGAATGATAATCGCTGTACCTATCAAATGATATAGAAGGAATTTAACATTGGATCCGCAGCCATACACAAAATCATTCCTGAAGAATTACATATGAAAAAAGTAGTTTGCCGTTGGGTTCCCCATAATCTAAATGAACACCAAAATGAGGGGCGTGTCAGAATCAGTAAAGAAACTCTTAAATTGCTAAATAATGGTGGCCACCTCATCATTTCTAAAAAGTGTAACAGGTGATGAAACGTACATACCGTTTTTTGACGTTCCAACACGTCAAGAAAGCAAAGTATGGGTCTTTGAAGATGATCCCACGCCGGCAATGGTGAAAAAACCACGCGCACTGAAAAAAGTGATGTATGCCGTTTTCTTCAGAAGTGCGGGATTGGTCAAAGCCATCAAGTTGGAAGGACAGAAGAGAGTAACAGCAAACTGGTATACCACTAAATGTCTTCCAGAAATTCAACAGGAACTGAATGTTAGGGGGCTAATGCTTCACAATGACAATGCATCTTCACATACAGCCAGATTAACAGTTGAGTTTCTTAAACAAAAACAAATTAAAGTGATCGAACATCTGCCGTATTCACCTAATCTTGCTATGTGCGATTTTTGGTTATTCTTTAATTTAAAAAAGAACTTACGTGGACGTCATTTTCATTCAGAAGAAGAGATTTATGTAGCTATAAATGATTCATCTATTCCAAGAAATAAATGGCTTGAGTCATTTAATCTGTGGAAAATTCGTCTACAAAAGTGCATTAATGCTGGAGGAGACTACTTTGAACACACCTAAAATTTTGTAAGTATAACTTTAAAAACCTAGTTGTATCTCAAACATTTCAGAGTGACCTACAAATATATAGCGTACAACTTATTGAAAATTACAAAATGATCGAAATTATTAAAAGTAAGTGCAATAAAGTCTAGTTCTTGTTATTTCAGTATAATTTATTTTTATTTAAATGAAACAGAATTTTTAAAATTAAGTAGTTTTTATAGAAAATTTTTATGTTTTGTTAATTAAAAAACACGGAACAAACAAAAGAATTTAGATTATCAACATTTAAACACTACCATGTCAAAACAAAATAAACCTATATTCTAAAAAAATATTTATTTATATTTATTTGTAAGTTTACTTATTTATAAATACACTAGACTATTATAATATTCAGAATTACTGTTTTCCAGACTTTTTTTTACACGCGCACTTGACAGATTTGCACTCTATCTTGCAAAGACATCGTTCATATCGTTGAATTTCAGAAAGGTGGTTTTCGAACAAAATCTGGAATTGATATCGCTTGGTCTGGAAACTCTGCAAGCAGGCCTTTTTTTTCACAAATTGTGAACTGATTTCTGGTTAAATTATCAACATTTAAACACTACCATGTCAAAACACAAAATAAACCTACATTCTAAGATCATTTTCCCTGTTTTGTTCCTAAATGATCTCCATTTTGAATGTCTGATGTAATTGCTCATAAATTTAGTGAACCACTTGTTGATGCTGATGCTTGGGAACTAATAAATGTAATGGATCCCTGCCCATAACTGTTTTCATGACCGAGGGCCCTGAATTGCTAAGCATATTTTGGTTAGGTGGTCAGCCTAACGTGAAACCCCCGGTGTTTAGTTACCAAACATGCTTGGTACTCAGTTTATCAACCCACTGAAGGGATGAAAGGCGGAGTCGACCTGAGGATCGAACCTCGGTCCTGTGCCTTGTTAGCCTGAAATTCTGCCACTAAAATACCGGGAAGTCAATAATACTACCAGAAGAAAATTTAAGATTTGAAACTTCCAATTTCATTTTTGATTGTAATTTTAAACTGTTTTAGCACTTTCTCTCTCTCTTTCTCTCTCTCTCTCTCTCTCTCTCTCTCTCTCTCTATATATATATATATATATATATATATATATATATATATATATATATATATATATATATAGTTAAAATGTTTGTTTCGTTAAAATAACTTCAATATTATAAATCACAAATTGAATTGCAAGTAAACAGTCATTTTTAGCAATAGGTCATAAATTTATCACATCTGAATCCTCTTTTATTCGATTCTTGATTTTATGAGAAGAGTTATTAAACTATTTTTTTTTATCAAAGCCCGAATTTTTTTCTTGAGTTCTAAGATATTTGAGAGTCATTTGGAAAAGAAGATCATAAAAGAAAACATATCCGCCACATATTCAAAATCCTACCAATGTCCTAAGCAACGCAATGAGTGTCTTCCTTCAATGGATAGGACCGAAGCTTCTTAATAAAAAAATATGTTTTTTAGTGATAGGTAGAAGAGAATATAGTTGCCCACCAACAGAAATTTCATGACATTAACCCTTCTGATCATGTCCTTAAAGAGTATTGTGCCGCAAGTATATTTGTCCGCACTCGCCTTAAGAGCGAGTAACACATCAGTCATTGTTTCGAAATGTATTCGCACTTGAATTAAGGGCAGACTAACAAACTCAGCGGCAGATATATCTTACCCCAGATATGTTCATTAGTTAGTAATCCCAACACGCTGGTGGTATATTTTAAGAAGAAACATTATAAATATATATACATATGTATTGTCCGACCTGTGTGTTTGTATGTCTATAAATTACATGGAATAATATAATAATAAATAATAATGAGTGATACAAATCTCAACCAATCACGGCAGAGTAGGTGAAAGGTGCGGGGTGGGAAAAACACTCCGCAGAAGACCCTCCAGTATTTTATCTGCAACTTCCAGAGGTATTATTTCACTTGGAGGAGATTGCGAGTGTGAAGGGCGCCAGTCAGTCACACAAGCGAAAGCGTGGGCGAGGAGGAGGAGGAGGAACGGAGAGTTTTTGTGATGATGAGGGGTAGCAAAACTCCCACTCCAGGACGATGAGGAATATATGTACCTCAAAATATATATGTATCTATAATTAATGTTTGTCTATGTTACTATAAAATAAATGTTTCGTTAAAAGTAAAGATATTTTGTGTCAGTGAAATATGCTGAAGGCGATATGTTCATAGTACAAAGTTGCAGCTCGAAAATATAACGAGAACCACGCCGCGTTATGTTACAGCGAGCACTTTCTATTGAATGTGCCCCAGATGCTGTCGATGAATTTTAGATTAAGTCTGGAATCGAACTCACTACCTTCCGATTATGATAATGAGTTTATTTCCGCAACGCGCAGGATTTGGGAAGATATCATAGGATATTAATTAAATATGTAAGCAAAACAAGTGTCTGAGTTGTTATTCTTCGAACAGAACATATTATAGATTGTGTGCATACCATGTTTAAGGAAATGCATTTCTCTAAACTCCTGAGAGTTCTTGCTGACATCATATCATAACATATTGTTGTTTAATATGCTCTTAAGGTCCTTAATCTGGTCCTTAAGTACGACACTCATTCTTGAGTTTTTAGTTTCATCATATATTTTTTGACTCTGCGTAGTGGACAACCTAATTGTTGTAAGGCATGTTAACATCAATCGCGTGAATTGTCTTCCGGGAGGTAGGTAAGATAGCGGGGGCGTATTCACATGTCGCAAGGGTAAAAAGATGGTATACTCACCTACACGACAAACGTACATCTAGAGAGTAACATCCATTCCTCGTTGTTGAATAGTGACGGGTATCGAATCTGGAGCATTAGGCTTCGTAGAATGATGTCCATTTCTAGGCCACGGTTAGCCGAGTTTCATAATATTTACGTACTTATTTCAAAGTTTCTATGAGAAAATTAGAAAAAAGTATTTGTTTTTATTTCAAAAATCTACACCAAAAACGAAAATTAATGTTTACTTGAAATTTCTGGTACTATTTCATCGAGCAAGTAATATAATAATGGTGTGTATTGTTAACGTATTGAATGTGGAGGGAAAAACGAACATAACATGTAAGAAATAGCAAGAATTAGGTACAATTATTTATATTCTTAAATGAAGTATTATTTTGGCCTCGTATGTTTGTAAAATACGTATAGAAAAATTTTGCAAAATATTTCATTTTATTTAAAGTAGTTAAAACTAGTATTGAAGACTATGATTTATTTCATCCCCGAAAAATACAATTATGCAAGAACAAAACTCTCGTAAGGAATAAATTATTTGTTTTTAGGTTAATTGTAAAACTATATTTGAATCACATAAGCTACGAATTATAAATAAGATCAATCGAATTTAAATTTTAGAATCAAATCAATTCAGGCTATACTATAACGTTAGTTAGAAAGCGCGAAATATTTCCAAATTCTTAAATATTCAACATTTAATCCCTATTAAACTTTTACCAGGCAGTAGATATTCAATTAAAAATACCGTTAGCCAACTTTACAATGAACGATGTATGTTCATAATATTAATCTGCTTGACAGATTCTACGCAATTTTCAGAGACTGAGAAAAACGAAACAGAAATTTTATTTTTCTCAGTTTTTAAGAAGTCTGTAAAAAAACACATTCTATTTTTTACACTTTTTCTTGTAAAATTTATTATTGATCCAATAAAAGCATCGGTTTCTCCCGTTGAATCCTATACAATTTATCGTTCCGTAGCCAGCGACCAACTTTTATAATTTGATACGGCTGTGCATTATGAACCAAAATATCGATTTCAGTCAATATCGATCAGAGCTGCGATGACCAGAGCGCTTCCACTCCCTGGAAGTCGTTAATGGCAAAGCTGACTCTTCGTCACAGACGTCATTCATCCCTAAACACCTGATACAGCTTTGGTATGGATATACAGCAATGAATCCGAGTCACTGATGGTGCCTTCACGCTAACGGGTTCTTGAATACTCGCCCATCACCTCATCATTTTGAGCGATGGTCAGGTGAAGAGGTCACACCTGAGCTGGCACCCTCCTCTTCACATCCACACCACAATAGCGGAAGGACTTCAGACACGTCCCCAACACACGGAGTTCCTGTAAGCTATTCAGGGAGGATACGGAGCAGATGGTACTTCCCTTACTGAGCCCCTGGAGATCCCTTTTTATACATTTAACAACCACGTAGCATCTTCTAAATAAATCCTCTTCAGTAAGAAAGAACAAACAGGTGTCTGCTTACCACGGTAAGGGTCACACCTATGTTACAGATGGCCAATTTGACTTTATTTTATCTTTTCTTAGCATAAATGCTATTTAAAATGTATCTGTGTCTCGCATTCTCTGCGTTAACATTCTGCCGTAGACTGGTTCTAAATTATGAATTATTGTATTAAAAAATATTGGAATTGAAGAAATTATGTTAAATTTTTTTTGACATTATAAAATAAAAAAATTTATTTAAATGGAAAATTCATTTAAATAAAAAAATTCATAAAAATTCATTAAAAAGCATTTGGGCAGAGCACTGTGCCTTAGACACATCCTGTACACCCCGTAAACTGGACATTTTCCGGAGAGTGGGTCGTATTTATGTGCCGTAAGGAATAAATTTCGACGGACCCACCCCCGGAGGGGTGTATGTTGGTAGCAAGAATACAACCTCCATCAATCATTGTTCAGCAAAGCGCGAGATCGAACCTGGGACCTTTCGCTCTGAAAAATTGTCCCGTACCACTAGACAACGGTGAGCTCTTTCAAAGATATTTTGAAAGCATTTCACGGATTGCGGAAAAATCTGTCAAAAGTATCAGTGGCATTCTCTTATATCTTCAATAAGAAACAGTATTGAAACCGTATTACTTGTGTTCCTATTCTAAACCACCTGAAAGTAATTACCACATTCTGCACCCCAAACTCCATTTCAGAGAAATTCCAAATACTGTAGCCGGAAATTCGCGTCGAAGTGATATTGGGAGAATAATTTTGTGAAGAGAGGAAGAGCCAAGATAAATTGTAACAAGGCAGAGTCATTATGCGAAGAGGAGCGTTACTCCACGATCAGAGAGTGATGTCGCCCCCGGCTAGAATAAATACATTTTCAGCTGCTTTAATGGCATCGGCACCCTTTCGACTGCGCTAT
Organism: Latrodectus elegans; assembly: GCA_030067965.1. Classification (NCBI taxonomy): domain Eukaryota; kingdom Metazoa; phylum Arthropoda; class Arachnida; order Araneae; family Theridiidae; genus Latrodectus; species Latrodectus elegans. The sequence continues at coordinate 20,032,695 of CM057818.1, forward strand.
GTCAAATTGAATTGAATGTGCGAAACTCTCTGCTGTTGACACTTTCGATATCGATAGCAAGTCCCAAGAGAATCCTCATTTGGTTGCGATCCTTGCTCTCCCATTAACTTGCACACCTCGGGAAAAATATTGGATGTCTGTTTTGAATGACATTCAGAAACTGATCAGTGTATATTTGTGTCATGTACACAACGCAAAAACGAGCCCCAGTTTATTTTTCCTGCCGATGACCTTCATAAAATTTTAAAAGGTTATCAATGTCGTGTTTCATTGTTAATAAATCTTCTTAAAAATGAAAAGTTATGATTCTACAGATTTTTTTTTTAAGTATTTTCAACAATAATGAATAATGTGGCCGACCACCTTGTTTAGTGGTCAGAGTGCCTGACTGCGGTTAGGGAGGTCCTGAGTTCGAATCCCGGCTCGGGCATGGATGTACTTTCTCTATCTATCCTGTCTTTGTCCTTTCTGTGTATGAATGAGGTGTGGTGAATGGTTGCCTACCCTATAAACGGGTCCCTATGGCATGTGTGTACTGAAGCAGTCGGACTCCACACCAAATATGGTTCAGTATGAAAAAGTGGAGCAGCGCACTCCCTATTGTCAGCCTAGCTAGTAAAAGACGAAAAAAAAAAAACAATGTGAAAAAATTTATGTATATATATAGTTTTATAAAAACTAAATGTGATGAATTAATTAAAAATATATACTAAATAAATAAAAATAATATAAAATCTTTTTGAAATTTTTATTATCATGTGTAGAAAAATAAAAGAACTTGAAGTGCTACAATTAGAAAATATGAAAAAAAGCTTTTCCAATGAAAAAATAATATGAAACCGAGTTTGGGTGGAGGAAAATGCATAAAAAATACGTACAAACATTTAGAACAAGCTTATTTATACATAAAAATTTAAAGACACGTATTAAATAATGATTCAGACGTATTTAAAATAAGATTAGAATAGGAACTCACCAGGGGATGCTAAGAAGGCACGGGTAGGTCGTTCCTGTGATAGAACAAACAGAATCAAGACAAGTTAAAAGGTTGTTGCCAAAAGATTGAAATAAATAATAATTTTTTTGTGAAGTAACAGTTAAAATGAAAAGAACGCAAAAATGATTTATATTTTTATGATATGTATTAAGATAGGATAAAAAAGGGGGGAATTTCAATTATTGAGAAACAGCTTAAAAATGAGAATATAAGTATTCTAACAAGAAATTTTTTCACAAGAAATTCTTTGACAGCAGTGCGAAAAAAAAGTTGTATTTACGGAAAGACTAAATCTACAAAAAAGAAAACTCAAATAGAAAACAATTTTTAAAAATCCATAGTAAAAAAAATTCATTATATTAAGATTGAAAGTAAGAAACTTCCGAAATGCACCGTTTCTGAAATAACCTTAATAACATAATCTTTTTTTAAAATATATATATATATATATATATACACACACACACACACACACACACACACACACACACACACACACACACACACACACACACACACACACACACACACACACACATATATATATATATATATATATATATATATATATATATATATATATATATATAAATGTATATGTATGTATGTATATATATATGTATGTATGTATATATATAGATATATGTATGTATATATATATATATATGTATGTATATATATGTATATATATATATATATGTATGTATATATATATATATATATATATATATATATATATATATATATATATATATATATATATATATATACGTTTTCTAAAAGTCATTTCTGTAACAGTTATTGAAAAAAATGCTCATTCTTATGATTCAGTGTGAACTTGATTTCAAAAGATTGAGTTTGTTTTTTCTATATTTATGAGAATATGCATCATCTTTCTCAGGTTTCATTTTCTTTGTCAACTTTTCAGCTTGTATGTTGGGATAGTTTTTGTTCTATTTCTTACTTTTAAACGGTTGTGTAGAGCTTTGCAATGCATTTCAAAACTGCTATAATTAAGTTAAACCATGAAATTGAGCTAGAAAGAATATTTATTTTGTCCATTTCGAGGCATCATTCACTTAAAACTTTTATGCTTGTGAATAAACATGAAGACATGGTTATGTAATAGATCTTATCAACTGTATGGTCTTTGGTTCATCTAGAACCACCATCGTCCTTTTATGCGATGGATGCTATAAAAAGAAGACTTTTATTCTTTTCAATTAATCGTTACCTAGTGGTAGGACAACGTTCTTCATAGTTGTAAGTTCTGATTTCGATCCCACGTCTGTCAAAATAGGTGCTTGAGAGTCTTCCAGGATTTTTCTCTTGTGACATTAGAATACGAAGGCGATTGACGCGGTGGGTGATGAAACACCCTACGACAACCTTCACTCTACCTACAAGGCTTTATTCGTCGTGTTCCTAATATCTGAAAAAAAGTGCTGATTATTAGGTTTATTTATCGTTCACAACACAAGGTTTAAAAGTTTTGCACATGAGGGTTATTAGTCCGGGACTTCAGTTTAAAGTAGATTCCAAATCAACACAAGCAATGAAATTCATGGTGGGAATCGAACTGATGTACCAAGAAATAGCCAGCTAGTTGGTGCCGAGTATTTTTAATTACCCATAAAAAATTAGGAAATGATTTCTCAAAATTTTTTTTTTCTTTTTGTTTTGTTTCTAAAATTAGGCATGAATGGAACATCTGTAACTTTTTATTTCTAGAAGAACCGGAGCTATTGTGAAATTTCAGATAAATATTCGAAAGTGCGCGAATGTGTTTCTGAAATACTGACAGCAGACTCATTCTCGAATGACAACCTTCACCTTTGCACTCGATAAACATCGTTCGAGTCACAGTACCCCATCTGAAATAAAAGAGGAATGCTCTTCTCTCTTTCTGCTTCATTCTTTGGCGGGCAACAGACATCGTGTTACGGTGATCCAATCCGCCGGAGATGGGTTTGAGGCGCGAATGAGTGAGTAACCTTTCCGAGAAAGGAACTCCTCATGGCGTGCACAGCTAATAAGTTCCGCGGAATTGGGAATAAAAAAAAAAAAGGCACAAGAGTTTTCCAAGAAGCAGCGGAAGCGTGTCACGAAAGGTCGAGAGGCGCGGTCTGACCAGACACTTCGAGCATTAATGAAGTGACTCAATTATGCCCCTCCAGGGAGCGCTGCTGCTGCGTAATGAGAAAACGCCACGAAAGAGGATAGCTTGCTGCCGCTTCATTGTTACAGATTGTTCCTGGAACACAAGTGATCCTACCCACATAGTTATGTAATTTCTCAAATGATTTATAGAATACGAAATTTCATGGAGTATTTTGGTTCGCAAACCAGGAAAGATGGCGCATATTCTGCAAAAATGTCACCAAATCATTTATTAATTCTCATTGGACATTTAGTAACAATTAAAGCAAAAATTAGATTTTCTTAAAAAAATGTAATAAAAACAATATTTTAGAATAATCGATTAAAAAATGTTGTACTCTTCATTTACAAAAACCATTGAACATAAAAGTACTTTAAATTCTGGGTTTTAACGAGAACAAAAAATTCGTTTATATGACAGAAGAATAACTTTATACTTGCTGATAAAATAAATGGCATTCAAAATTAATACAAAATATCTCCTTTATTCAGAAAACGCTGGAAAATTTTCATCCCTTTTTTTGTTCAGAAACAGTTAATTGAAATGAACTCTTTTCTGTGAGTTTGTTTAAAGAAATACAAATGGTTTATCGAAAAGACAATTACAATAATCCCTTCTATAACATGACACTCTTATAACGAGTTTTCGTATCACGTCATTTCATGTCCCTCGTATAACACGTGTTTTCTCCCATATAACGCGTTGATTCCCCTCGCTACATTTCTGTATTGCGAAATTTATAATGATTTTTTACTGGTCACAATCAATTTCTCGTACATTGTGTTAATTGTGTTCTTATAAAATTATCATATTATTATCCTTTGAACATTCAGCTAAAAAATCATGTCGGGGGAACGTTATTTCAGATAGCTCCTACTGCGAATAATCATCTAATAAAACTGTTTTTGGGATGATTTGATTTATTTGAATAGTTTTTTAGTTACATATGTGTTTATTTATTTAAAATGCTCTTAGTTTCATTTTAAGAAAATGCATAAATACTTCACATTCATAACATAGTTTTTTTTTTCATATTCAATTTAAATCCTCCTTAATGCAAAAAGTTAAACGATAGTCATTTGTACATAATGCGTTGTTATAGGAGGACATACGACCTCGTATTACGAATATACGCGTGTAACATTTTTTTCTATTACGTGGAACTAATATATCGTGTTACAAGCGGGGGAGGGGGTTTACTGTATAAATTTGGTATACAGTTTTCTATTGTTCGGGAAAATATATGTTTCTTTGGCGTCATTCGATTTCCTAGGTCGACTGGATTTTACACAAGTCACAATACATTTTATAAAATTAAATTTGAAATGCTGTGTATGGTCCGTGAAATTACATCGCTATCACTCCGGAGAAAATTATGAGTGGAATATCTCATTTATATCAATAAGTGTCAAATAAGTTACCTATATTCGGAAATCTGAAATAGACATTATATAGAATTCATATTGAGGTGAATTTATCACCCACTTGCTTATATTAAGAGTGGCCGATAAATTCACCAAAGAGGCGCCAAGTTCTTTAATCCCGTGAGGCGGAGACAGACAAGAGAAAACTTCCCGAATTTGCTTCGATTGTTGTAGAAACATAAAATTAATTTCTCTTCTTCATAAAAAGCTAAATATATCTTCCGTTTAAACTTGAGGCAGTCTAACAATATGGAATAGTTATATAATTTAAATTTATCTTACAAAGTCCTATCTATTTGATGTTAAACAATTTATTTGATATTAATCATGGGATTTTACGGACTTAACAAGATTATGGAAGTACTATATTGGCATTTAAGATTGGAATTATTTATTAAAATATTACAGATTTTTTCTCTGAAAGTAGTTTTTACAAAACCCATTTCTAGCAAGTTGATAGAATAGATCTTTAACGAATTGGTAGAGATTTGGTTTGTTTGCCACTCAATGGTCATTTTTTTTGCACACGAGAGCTAATTAGACTGGGACCTACGGTTTAAAGTGGATTCCGAGCCACTACAAACATCCATGCCCAAGGTGGGATTCGAACACCCGAACTGTTGAACCGAAGGCAAGAGTGCTAATCATTCGTCTGCGAGCTCGGCCGAACTGGTAGAGACCGATGAGACATTTCTTAAAATCAAAATATTATGAATCGCTAAAATAAATAAAATTTTAAAATTAATATTTTTATTATCAAATTGCAACTTTTCTATAAATAAAATACTGTCAGAAAAAATTATTTAATATTCACCGTATAAGAAAGAAAAAAGTAAAATAAAATTCATACTTAAAAGTAATTCTTACTTTCATTAATAATAGAGGGGGAAAAAAAACGAAACAAAATAAAACTTACATTTTTAGTAACGAAACTCTATTTTCGAAAGTACATTTTGTCGATGTAAGAGGGCATTCCACTGTTTTTTATCTTAAAAAAAGCGACTCAATCTTATCAGTAATTTTTTTTGCTTGTTTTGCAGACGATCTCAAAATACTGTGTCATTTAATTTTGTTTGATATCTGAATTTTTTTTTCATTCCAATTTATTCTGTTCTCTATCATTTCATTATCCGACGTCATTACATACAAATTACACCTGAACCCAGTGGTTACCAATCATTTTGTACCGACGCTACCCTTTTAAAAAAATTGGTGCGCCCCCCTTTAGGCAAATAATGCATTGTTTTAAGTCTACTTCCTTTTTAAATGCAGTTAAAAAGTAAATCTTGTTTCGCTTGGTTTCGAAATCAAAACTATCAGTCAAATCTTGCAGCGCGTTTTTGTGATAATTCCCGGGAACTGATTTCAATATTTGGTATACTTACAATATAAAGGTCCGATGACAAAGCAATATTATGAAAAATAATTTATTGATGTGATATCAGAATGATAAGAAAATATTCTTTACTTTTTAGTGCATTTTATAAAAGCCTGTAACTTAATTTTTTTTAACCAGTTTATTTTCATTTTCCATTATTTTGGCACCTTTAGATCATTGCGCTCCGGGCGGCCACCCGGATCGCCCTACCCTGGGCCGGCCCTGTATATATCAACGTGGTTATCGCAAGCACTACTAACGAACTAATTCTGTTCATAGAAAGCAGAAACAATCAGATGCTTCTGTTTATTGAAGTTTGGCGCGAGTAAGCACGAAAATACCCGGGATGTTGCGAGTACTTATCTTTTGATTCCACGCCCCACCGGTGCTCTGCTCCAAACCCGAAAGCGAGATATTTCGTACCAAGAAAAATATGGATGGGATGTTTTAGCATTTGTACCCGAAAAATTCGCGGCGAGGATTGTGGATTATGTATTCTGCTGATTCATTTTTTGACACCTATTCGACTTTTTCGGTTCGTATTCGAAAATGATATTTTTGAAACAGCAGCATGCCCCCCGTTGCAACTGTCTTGCGATCCCCTAGGGGGCGCCCCACAGATTGGAAACCACTGCCTCAACCCATCATCGAATAGTCCAGAAATGACATTTAGAATGGGTCCCTTTATCGAGAGAAGTTCTCATCTGTGTTACTCGTCTGCTCTTAAGTTTTCAGATAAATGCTCTGGTTTTTGTTCTGGTTTTTGTTCTCTGTGTGTGTGTGTTCTGTTCTTGCCTTTCCTTGGATCTTTGCAGTATGATTGAGTGACAAGAGTGTTGAGTAAAGAATGTCCTCTTCAGAAGACGATTAAGAGACACGAAGTACTCAGCGATATTCGCTCTTGAAGTTCTCCATTTTTCTGAGGATTTATATTTTTCTGTAGAGAAATTCAACATGAATTGCTTATAAAGACTCAGGGATTACAGTATTTGCAAGACAGTCTGCAATTCGTAGTATTTGCGTTTCTTCAAAATAAAAACCTCAATTTAAATTTCTTTACTATAACTTTGAGAAAATTAATATATAAAATAAATTTTAAAAAAAAAAAAAAAAAAAAAAAAAAAAATGAATGCAAGCAAAACATGTATGAAAACAATTTAGCAAAAATGATATTTCTTAAAATTTTAGTTATTATATGGGAATTAAAATTATCATTACATATATGGGATCACATTATAGATCAGCTACTATATTAGTGAATGTTCGTAAATTAGAGGCTCATAAAAATGAAAGTGTACTGTAATGCGTACAATAAAGACTGGAAATTCCAGTTCGCATTTTATGTAGACAATTTTGGCTATTAATAAAGTAAAATACCTTTCTTAATTTGGATATTTTTCACGTATTTTCGACTATTATAACTCTGGGCCGCGGATGTCTGGTTCGCTTGGGAACTGTGCTTATTATCGAAAGGTAATGAGTTCGAATCTAGTCTGACCGAAGATCCGTCATGTTCGCTAAAAGTGGCTGACGCACGTTAAAACTGGACGTGGTTGCAATGTCTTTCAAGTGAAATGATACCTCTGGGGTGGTAGGCCAAGTATTGGGGGTCTTCTACTGGTTCATTGCTTTAAAATCGCGAAGACTCCACCCGGCTGCTTTTAACTAACTGGTAGAGCCCAATTCATGGCTAGGTAAAGGGAAGAATGCCGTTGCAACAACAAATATTATAACTTTAGGTTATTATTCAGGCTCTCTTGTACAATTATTTGGGTAGAATATGTTGGATAAAAGTTTTTGAATTAATCATTGATAAAACGTATTTTTAAAATATCTGATATTAAAAATGACTTACCTAACTTTTCTTTTTTTTAGAAAGTCATTTGAAAATACTACTTAATAAGAACACATTTGATTATTAGTAATTTTTGATTACTCATTGAAATTTCAGCTTAAAATATTTATATGCATGCGTGTATAGCTATAAAATATTCATTCAGATTTACAACTCTACAGAATATAATAGCTTTATTATACAGTAGTCTTTTTTAATACTTTTAAACATTAATATATATGTGTGACGCATCAATATTTAAAATATATTTTCTCTGTTACTTTATATAAATTATACATATTATATATCATATTATACATAATATATTAAATTTATACGTGCATATGCCTCTCTCTCTCTCTCTCTCTATATATATATATATATATATATATATATATATATAAATATATATATACATATATATATATATTCACACATACTTTGTGTGGGAATTAGGGAGAACTACTTAAGTCCAATTAACATATCGCTAATTAAGTAATATTATTTTTCATACCCATAAATTTCATCATTATACCTTATTTATCAATTTATTCAACTTATGGATATATAAGCAATAGCTAAGGAAATTTGAAAGTTTTTGTTGCATTTTCTGTTATTTATCGTTTTTCTTGAACGAGCAACTTTGATACAAGCATGGCGTAAAAAGTTAAGTATAAAGTGAAAGAAAATGAATGATTTCATTTTTATATTTAGATTTCTTGATAATCAGGGATTGAGTTATCATAAAATCTCTTTAATTGACACTTGTAAGAATATTGTTTAAAGTCATCATCCATATTGTATTCTATGGAGGGCCTTTTAAAGTTTTTATTATTTCTTGAAAAATCTCTTTCGCTCCCACATTCAATAATGGTTTTTCAACAAGGTTTGTAAATGGTATTTCAACAATATACATTTTACTAGTTTCTCGTATAGCTAATAAATTTTAAGAGTTCTTGAATGGGTAAATCTTTCTTTTTCAAGAATGCAAAATATTTTTCAAAATATAATTTTTACTTTTCTCCCATTAATTATCTTTTATATTGTCAAAACTGTATAGTTTTCGAAATATTTGCTACTAATATTTCAGAATATAATTTAAATTTTGCAAATTTTATTTGATTTTTCTAAGTTTACGATATTTAATACATTTTTATTATTCCTCTCTCTCTCTCTCTTTCCTAAGATAAAAATTTATATCAATTATAAAACTCCCATTTTTTTTTTTTACAAAGTGTAAAATTTTTATCGGCATTTATCGCGTCAACCATTTCCGCCATGTCGCCAAATGTTACAACTTAGAAACTTTCCTCACGTTTTTTATTTTATTAAATTTAAATATATTTGTATAACATTCACATGTATAAAGTTTCCATCTATTTTAATTTCAGAGAAGGTAACTGTTCTTTTTTTCTTCTCATATTTTGTAAAGAGAGTTTAAGAGCAGCAACATTCTGTGACATATTTTTTGGGCGAAAATTTTCCGCGAGATAAGACTTAACTTTTTTATCTACGAAAACAGGCAAGAATAGACTTTATTATTTTGACACTATAATGTAATACACCACCTGAATTTATTTATCGAATTAAATATTGATTTGCATTCTTGATATATATATATATATATATATATATATATATATATATATATATATATATATATATATATATATATATATATATATATATATATATATATATATATTCATATATATATATATATACAGTATATTTTTATAAAATTATTCAAAAACCAAATTGAGAATGGAGGTCATGCTGGTGCTTCGTTCCATTTTCCTTTATTCTATGTTCTTTAAAATTTTAAACTGCATTTTAACATTTTCCCATCTGTTTACTATATTTCGTATTTTCAATGTTTTATTCTTAAATTGGTTTTTGACTAATTTTATAAAAATGTAGTATTAATTATATTTTAGTAATTCTATTTTAGCTGCTTTTGCACAGCATGTGTTGCTGAACTTAAGTATTATATCTGTTCTTGTACTCTACAATTTTTATATATATTCTTGTATCTTTCAATTTTCGCTTATGATACTTCTAATCTTGCTTTATATATATATATATATATATACATATATATATATATATATATATATATATATATATATATATATATATATGTATATATATATATATATATATATATATATCCCATGAGAAATTTTAATCAGCCTGACATTTATCCTTTGCAGTATAATGAGCTACGTGATGCCCATATTTAAAGGTGCTCTCAGCTCCTGTCTAAATCCTTCCCCTACAACAGCTTTTGAGAATGTATGGGATGATATGCTTCCATAAAACAAAGAAATACAACTTATTTTTAAATTTGATGTAATATAATTTAATAAATTAAAAAAAATGTAAGGAAATTATATATTTTAAAATATCTGAACTCCAGGAGAATTTATCAGGAGCGCACCTGTACATGTTATATATATATATATATATATATATATATATATATATATATATATATATATATATATATATATATATATATATATATATATATAATGACTGTTGCAAAACGTTTCAGTATATTTAATTATTGGGAGAAGAACGTTTCTCTCTGATAGATATAAAGCCGTGGTATTCTCCTCTGGCAGCAAAGAAAGAAAATGCTTGCATCTTTGTGGCATCCACATCCCCGTGCTATCTTGTTGAGATGTTTTCAGATGGTTACACAGACAGATGTGTAGACGTGAAAGAAGAAATGAATCTCTCGGTGTTTATGAGGCGGCAATCCTTTCATCTGTGTTCCATTGCATTCTTGGCTGTGTAATGCGAAAGGCGGAAGCACATTCGCTGCGGAAGGTAAAAAAAAAGACACTTTTAATACAAAAAAATCTTGGAAATAAAAGCATTTTTATCTTTTTCTAAATCATATGCCGGGGAAAAAGAAAGAGGATCAGATGTTTTACATGTTTCTTCCCTAAAAAAAGAGTTTCTCTTAGATGGCAATTTTAAAAGGGGAAGGAGAGTCGCATGGCTCTGTATCCGAAGCTATCAGTGTTTCCGTGTAGTTTGCACAGCTATAGAATGAATTGAATCCATCAGTTCAAATCAATACTTATTTACAGTTTAAATTAGTTATAAGCACGACAATCAAAATTTCGAAATAAATTACAGATTACATTATCTAAAGACCAGATTCCTGATTTTTAAAAAAAAAATTCCTTTCCTTCCGTTTAGAATTCATCCTCAATTGAACATTCATTTAATGAGGATTTCATTTACCATACACTGTTTAAAACAATTAAAGGATATTGTAATTTTTTTTATAAAATATCGGCATATGCATATTTTTGTTGCATGAAATGGAAGAAGAGATTTACGATTCTACTGGTACCACAGTTTCGACACAAACTACTTGAAATCGCTTTCACGCTGTACGACTGTATGCTCTCCGAAAAATAGCATGTGTCACTTTTACAGTACACCAGCAAGGAGAGGGCAACAGAAGATGTGAACTGGAGGAGAAATGAATAGTTGCAACACTGCGAGTGATCGCTTAACGAATAGTTTGGACTGTGCGAACATTTTCACGAAACATTTTTATATTCAGGCAGCGAGCACATTTTCGGGTAACGAACTAATACGAATTCAAACGAACACTTCTCAGATCTAGGAGTCAATGTGCAAGATTGCCAAACCCAACGGACCGAAAATCGTTTTTCATTTCTTTTGAATTATATTGATTGAATATTAAACTTCAAAATAGACAGTTGAAGCTGATTTCATTTTGAGCACCCCCTCCTCTCGTTCCTACATTAAAGATTTAAGAGAGTGTCAGAGCAATGATCTTAAAATGACACCCAAATCAAGCTGATGTCAGTAAGGCGAGGGATTTGTACAACAACAATGCTATGAATCATATGAATCACTTAGAAACAATGCTAAGTCTTAAAAAAGAGAGAAAAGCAATTGACATTGGACATGTTTTCAAACACTCCATAAAAATTAAAATATCCAAGGCTATATGCATGTAATTTTTAGTAAACTTACTAAGAAATTATACATTCCTTTCTTCAATTTAATTATCAGGGTCACTGAAACGAATGAATCGATTTCACATAAATCTATGATCGGTTAATGAACGATTCGGAAAGCGAACATAGTCTTGTAACGGATTATGTTCGGTAATACCCCGTTCGCATTGCACTTTTAAACTCGTTTAAGTCTCGACAAAACTTTTTTGCGATGGCAACTTGTGATTTAAGTGAGTTCGAACAGATTTAAATCAGTTTGGGGAAACTCACTTAAATACGCGTTCCAACTGATTTAGCGCTATCTTGTTTTCTGCTATCTTGTTGTCAGTGATTGTTGAAATGTGTCTGAAACCCATCAAAATAAATGCAAGAGAAGCAAAATTTTAGAAAATAATAACACAGATATATTTACATAAAAGTAATAAATAAACATAAAAAAATTATATTAAGTTTGAAAAGAAATAAGTTTGTCTACTACACTCTTTTTTTTTTTTGGTTTCGTATTCTTCATTTGAAATACCATAATCTTAATGTCATTTTGGTCTGTCATTACTTAATAAACGTGCTCAACTATATAAAAATTCGAAAATATCATGTTATTTGTAATAACAAACGATAAATATGGTTTTGAACAAAAACCAATATTACTTAAATCAGTTTCAGCAGTGCGACAGCTATTTTAAGCATGGTACTTAAGTTAAATCAGATTTAACTTTAAATTGATTTAAAAAAGGCAGTGCGAATGGGGTATAACCGATCACTCACTGTAATATTTTTTCTGACAAGTCCCATTTTTTCCTTTACTCTGTTAGGCACATTATCATGTGGAAGCATGTTTGAGCAGTGTATTTTCCACTGACAGGGCAAGGGGAATTAATCAAATAAACTCAATCGCAAAAGGAGCTAAAAATTTCCCGGAAGTATTTGGATATTGATATGCATTCTAGTAAGAACTGCGCCTCTTTCTTTCAGTTTTTCTTCTCTGTTCTCAACAGTATTGAAAAGGAGACATTTCTCAACACAGTTCAAGGAGTCCTCTCTTCCATCTCATTGAGAGATGAACAGTCCCTTTGTAAGGGCATAGTTTTAGGCAAGGGTGGTAGTTCAAAATTCAATGGAAATAGATTGTATTTTCAAGCTCCTTTACCGATTAGAAGGTCCTAATTTTGATACTATCCATTGCTGAACTCTCAAATAGAATTATACGTTTCTGCATGAAAATCTATCCATGAGGTGGTTGGGAATTTTCTAAATTTTCTTCCAAGCGACATGAAAATAGTCAGAGAAGATGACGACTAAGTCTTCTTGCAAAGGAAATTGTGGGGGAATGTTATAAAGTAGCTTTACAAAATCTTTGAGCTTTTATACTATCTATCATATGGTGTCAAATTGAAAAAAAATATGAATGACCAAGTTTTTCATACTATTATGATACACTTGTAAGGCAATTTTATAATATGCTACGAGGAACAACAAGTCGAATACACTTTCAGACATCATTAAAACAGCATTGTATTAACACACTAGGGCTCTAACTTAAAAAAAAAAATCTATACTTTTAAGTAAATCTCAGACATTTTATCGTTCTTAAAATTATAAAAATCGAAACCATTGTAACTTCATATCTGAAAATAGTAATGAATTTTGTCCCGACGTTGTTCTAGGTACATAAAAGTATGCACTTCACTTCAAGTGCATTATAAATCTAACAGTATGCACTGTTTATTTGGCCATCTATTCTTATATACCTTTAAAATGACATTTTCACTGAATAACGAATCACTATTTTCATCCGTATTTTCTAGTTCAACATTGTGTTTGGTGCGCCCTCTACAAAATTATTAAGTTTCTCCTTTTAACATAGATCGCACTCTGGTTACATGAGTTTCTTCTACGGAGTTGTGGGTTGTGTTAACAGTTTTCTTATTTAAGAGTTCCGAAGAGTTTCCATTGGTGAATAATTTAAGATGGGCCTCTTTTTCCGTCGGCGTCCTTCTAGGTTGATCTTTTGATACCGATGATGGACGGGCTAACGGGGAGGCATTTCATTGTCCAATGCTTAAATTTTGTCATAAATAGACGCCATCGATTTTGTCAGAGATCATCGATAGCATTCACATGTTACAACGGAGAAAATTCGGAAAACTCCCATCCACCCACTCCGTTAGATGTGCATCTGTTAGATGTACGTTAGATCAACATCGTTGCAAAATGGTAGCTGAAATCGAACTCTGGAACCTCTGTTGAAAAGCGCTGCCCTGCCATAAGGTTACATTTAGCCAAAATAGGTGCTTTGTCACTTCTTACTAGAGAATTTATATGCCAAAAGCCGTTGTAAATTATTTTTGTGTCCACTGTGTTCATTTCTCCCGGGTGAACCTCCCACCGACTGTGGGATTTCTCACACAGCTTGGAAGCATCCAGACTGGGAGACTCGGAAGTTTCCACCTCCTACTGCTCATGGGGGGGGCGGGGTAAGCTATATGCTCCGGAGGGGATTCCTCTACTCCTAAATCACGTTGAGTTTCGGAATGGGTGCTTGTTGAATTTTCCGGTGTTTTTTCGTGGAGACACGTGAATACGCCCCTTTCTCTATGAAAAGTCAAATATCAACAGGTGCTTATATACCTTGCAATAGAGGTCACTTATTAAAGCGCTTCTATTCAATGCTAAAAGCATCTTTAATATTTGATATTTTACAGAAACTTGTTAAATTTAGAAAATATGTACAAAGTATTTTCAAATGCATATCGCAAATTTAAACGGATTTCGGATAGAAACATTTTTAAATATCAACTGTGCAAAATAAAGAGTTTTTCAATTTAATACGAGGAATACTTCGGATTTTGTAATATATTGTCAAAAATTTATAAATAATTATTGTATTTGTCTTAAAATATCTCAGACAGATCGGAAATACTCACATACATTGCGGTATTTAGACGTGATATACGTTAAAAGCGGGTTTTCTAATGCTTTGGTGACTTGGCGATGTTTTGGCGAGAAACCTTGGCGACTTGGCGAGAAATAGATACTTTTGGAAACATCCATCACATAAGCTCTAGGACCAATATTTAGCGAGATAGCCTAGAAGCTTCCAGGACCTTGGCGAAACTAGTAGGTTTCTCCACCTACTAGTTTTATCAGGTATAAATACCGCAGCCCGACATAGAACGGACGCAGTACTGTCTAAGGCTTTTGTTTAATTTAATTACTTTTAAATTTTATTTACACTTTAAGCTTTGCATTTAATTATTACCAATTGAGATGAATGAGTAGATGCCTTAGGGCAGGTACTCAGTTTTACACCAAAGAAGAAGAAGGCAAGCAGTTTTGTGTAAAACAGTGAGAGAAGACGATTAGTTTAGACTGCTAGTCTAGAGAAGTTGTTCTCTGTCTGAGGTATTTGAGACTGTGATTGGAAACTGTTTTTTATTGTATCTAACGAATTGTAGCTGTATAATTGTGATTGTTACAGCTGGAATTTTTTATATTTTGTGGAATTTTTACGAATAAAAGTCTTGTGTTCATTAAGTGGTTGCTTAATTCAACTCTCAATCCACACGAACCCCGAAGCTCGGTACAATTTCAAACAAATGAAAGAAACGAACATTGAGAGAAAATATATACCAGCCATCATAATTAATGAGTTACAACTCAATTTTCTTGTTCCATGGGACTGTTTGAATTTAATGAGAAGTATATAAGGTAAAATGTTAGTACACTACGAACGAGAAATCGTATCTGCTTTAGTCGTAAAGTACTTGATGTAGAAGACAATAGTTAAAATATCTTGAGACAAATGTATTAAAAAACCAGAAAAAAGAATAATTCTTTCACTTACATTCAGATCAAATTGATATAAGGATATTTTTATATCTGTAAGTACATGCATCTTGATATTGAATCATTTTGATTGAAAAAGTACGAATTTCTTTTTTAAACAATATATATATATAATTTGTTTTTGTGATTAAAAATCCTTTAAAATTTATAAAATCAAAAAATACCAGCCTCATGTACAATATTACTGAAACAAAATTTAGGAAAATCAAATGTAAACGTTACATTTAATTCATTTATTAATTTTTTTTTAAATTTTCTTTCATTAAAATTTTTTTAAATTTTCTTTCATTAAAAATTTTTTTTAAAACTTTTTTAAAAAATTTTTAAGAATTATTTTTTCTTTCTAATTTTTTGAGAGTGTCATTTTTGACAAATATTTTATGCGGATTTATAAAAATTTTACCAATGAGCAAAATAAAAAGAAAGCATGCTAAAATATTTAATTCATTAAAATGATTTTAATTTCATAAATAAAACGTAGTAAATAAATATATAATTTTTTTAATAAATAAAATTATTTTGCCTTAATAATTACAGTATTTTCTTCCTAAATTAAACATAAATACACGGAAAAACTGTGCTTGTTCTGCAGACAAAATGCTCTTAAGGATTTTGTTGTTTCACTGGATTATATCAGCTGTTTTTATCCAAGATTCTATTTTTATATTAAAATAAAATTAAGAAAAACGGCTGTACTGTTTTTTTTTTTTAGGAAAATTATTGACTGTAATTTTCATTAGAAACTTTCTCCACCACTGAATTTCTCGCGAAATGACAGTCAATAATTTTTCATCACGCTTTTCTGTTACTTTTAAAAACCTTAAATTATTTTTTAAACGTTTTCCTAGCACTATATGTTGTTTAAAATCTTTCGCGAATTCTGGTAAGTAGGGTTTCTTAGTTAAATCCATCAGTCAATGGAACTCAAATTCACTTACCTCTCAGTGGAATGATTTTCAACCTTTTTCTATTTCCTACCGTACTTCTATTGTTTATATTATTATTTACTGTGTGTATATATTCAGAAAACTGTGTCAGCTCAAAGACTGATTGCATTGTACTGCTTTTAATGTATTAATCTTGGAAGTATTAATGTGAAAAATTAAATTTTTTCTACGAAACATCATTTGCTGCAGAAATCGGTATTTATTCCGGCGACACGTGATCGGAGAACGAACACTAATTCCCCATGAATTTTTGATAGGCAGAGGCCCTCAAACAGTACCTCACAGCCGAACTCCCCGTTTATCAATCGGCGCATGCGCAACTCTTGATACTGGCGACGTCATCGTGGTGGAGAATTTTCTTCCTCATTACTCCGTTGTGGTCCGGTGCAGGCCGCGCTCAAAGGAGGAGTTTGCATGCAGGTGTGGGCTCATGCCGTGCTCCCTCGCCATACACACCGCGAGCAGCAAGAGCATAAGATTTTTCCACTCTCTCCGCCCCGCAGTCGCTTTACCGTGGTCTCTCACTGAAATCCTTTTTCCCCTTTAGAGGCCCATTTTAACTGCGATCAACTGTTCTATGGAATGCGATGTGGAATTATATCCAGATGCAAATGTAGGCGACTTCTCTTCTGTTGTGTGTTAATTTGGATTTGCCGTTCGAAACCCCCGATCTTGCGATTCTTTTCCGCAGAAGGAGTAGGTAAATGTTTCTTCAATTATAGTTCGCACTTTTATTGCTCACATTTTTCTCTCTCTCTCTTTCTGCACGCACATTCTTTCCTTTTTTTTTCTTCCTTCGCATGATTTCATCTCTTTTGCTTCCACTCATCATCAAAGGCAATCATTCTCAACTCTTACAGCCATCACTTTTTTTGGAAGAATGCACCACATTTTCATCTTAAATTATTTTTGATGGGAATTGGCCTGTTGATGGAAAACACTTTTTTTTAAAATAACAACACCATATCCCAGGCTGAAAGAAATCCAATTTTTTTTTTTTTGACTATTTTTGACATCAATGACTTCGATTTTTTGACTTTAATTTCCAACTTTTTGACCTTAATGAATTTTTGAACATTTTTTTAACCTTCCATTTAAAACGAATTAAATTCCTAGGGAGAAAAGAGCAACCAATGTGTCACTTTAGGAACATTTTTTAATGCTATGAAAGTATGAAGCACTTTTATTGGCAATGCTCAATGAATCAATTCTTTATTTCACCTACTTTTCTGTTTTAAGCATTTCTTTGTTACAATAGTAAAAGATTTTTTAGCTAAAATATATTTTATGCTGTTTTGCAAAGTGCACGCGGTGCGAACTCCGACCACAGATTTGGAGAAAGCAGAGACTGGGGAGTCGAAAATTTCAATTTCAATCCCTATCTGTTACAGTGAAAATCTTAGAGAAAAATGCGATTTAATTATTCTTCAGATAATTTATTTAAAAACTCTATCGAGAAAATAGCTAGGACTGTATAAAATATTTATAATAATTATAAATATATTGAGTATGGCGTCTGTTTGTATTTATGATGAACACAAATAGGTTTATGAATACAGACGAACAATTCATTGAATTGGATTCCATGTTATCAGAAATTCTGAGTTCAATAAAATATTCACGTGACTTGGAAATTCTACTTTTCTTACTCTTGGTAATCTGCATGCACCTTCCCTCCATTTTCTAAAGAGTATTTGAGCAGCCATGAAACAATCGAATGGAACAATTCGAGCATAACTCACATTTCCAACACCCTTTAGCAGCAATTTTTCTTTAAAAACTGAAAGATTTCTTATATGAAATAAATAAATTCTTCCATGCAATTAATATATAATCTCTTTAAAGAATCTGATTTTACAAATTTTAAGAATTTATAATAATGTAATAAAAGAGGATAAGTATTTGCAGCATTCTTACGCAGAATCGAGTTGTAAATTTTAATATTTACTACTAACATGTTAACATAAAAAATTCTAAAACGAAACTCATAAACGGAGTTCTTTAAAAGATGAAAATATAACAACTATTATTTTCTATTAATTACTATTAATAAAAAATTAATTTATATTAATTGCTAAACTGTTATATACTATTTTCCTTCTCCCACATCCTCCTCCATCTATCTTCGTTGCTGATGATCCTATTGGGAAGTTGGGAAGAGATATTAAAGAAGCAGGAAGAATATGTAACTCTGACTCAATAAAATAACTGATACAAATATTTTTAAGGAGCATCATTCTTAAGCTGAGTGTGGTTCAATCATACCCAAAACTTAAAATCAATATTTTGTTTCATTTTCTTTTTTACTGTGTTTCAAAGACATTTATTTCCGCACAAATAATATTTTAGGAAAAATATTAAGGATTCCAAAAACTTGCCTTATATTTTGGTTATGACTATTTGTAGATACTTTTCACTGTTGTCTCTGATGGTGGATATATTTGTCTTCAAAAAACATTAGATTTTTTGTCAGAAATAATTTTAACAATCTTTACGTAAAAGTAAAGGGAAAAAAATAGACACTATATTCAGGGGTCTTTAATTACCATTAACTTTTTTTTTAAAAGTAAAATTTTAAAGAAAGAGAAAAAAAAAAAGCATTCTAAATGTTAAAGTTCAAAATTATCATGATGTGTTTATAATTATTACCACATCTTTTTAAGCGATGAATACAAAGTTATTTCGAACAGAATAGCTTTTTTGTTCAGTTACCCCAAAAGAGACGAGATATTTTGCATCGATATCTGGTTACGATTACAAAAAACTAATATGGATCAAGCTTTTATTCAAAAATTAATATTCCAATAGATTTATATTGCAAATGTCTTGAATATGTCCAGTTTGCAAATCGGGTAACCAAACAGGAATTATTCTTGTTTCGCATTTATTTGTATTCGCAAAAGAGATATTCAGCATGTACGTTGACTTTATATCAATCTTTCAATGAATGTAAAATATATTGCTGAATGTATATTCATATTTTTTCATAAAAAAGAAAACTGAATGAATTAGCAGCAAATATTTCTTCAAAATTATGAATTACATTAAAAGCAAATTATTGGATCTGTTTGCAAATTTGTGAAAGGAAATGAGATTTACCAATAAATTGCACAACTCGATTAAAAGATTTCCAAAGTATACCTTTATTCATATATTTTCAAAAAGCAATTTAGCAAATTTTCAGTTTCTTGGTGAGCAGAAAATTCGCACCATCCAACAATAATAAGTCGGACATCAAAGCGCACGTTGTATGACTTTATATCGATGTTCGCAAAATATCTTTCAAGCTAAGATTTTGCTACCAAATTTTTCTGGCAAATCAGATAGTAAAAAAATTTTCATTCAAAATTTATTGGAAGAATATAAAGATTTGAAGACATAAAAACCATTATTATTTTTTATCATTCACTTTACGAATAGACACATAAGTAAATTTTCTTCTACCATGTAGAAAGCTCTCAAAACAAAACGATTTTTTGCCACTGTGTGTGTGTGTGTGATCCGAAGGAAACAATATATCAAATATAGATCGCTATTTTGATAAACCATTTGTGCTTTCATCAAGAACTTAGTTTTAATAATTATTTCTCTACTTCTACACCACAAAATGATTAAAATTAGGACTTACCTGGTATAGAATATAATGGAATTGAATATTTTCAAAGGCGTAAATTCAAAGCCACCAATGTCCACGTTTGGACTTTGCGTCATAAAACCCAAACAACCAATCAGAGCCACCAATGTCCACGTTTGGTCTTTGCGTCATAAAACCCAAACAACCAATCAGAGCCACCAATGTCCACGTTTGGACTTTGCGTCATAAAACCCAAACAACCAATCAGAGCCACCAATGTCCACGTTTGGACTTTGCGTCATAAAACCCAAACAACCAATCAGAGCCACCAATGTCCACGTTTGGACTTTGCGTCATAAAACCCAAACAACCAATCAGAGCCACCAATCCAATATTATTTCTTTTAGATTTTTCAAGTGAAAAAAAACTGCAACCTTTCTTCTAGTTGTCAAATACCGAATTCAAAGTACATTTATGTAACTGCCGCACAACTTTTCTTAAACCGTATGCTTTGAAGTATGCATTTCACATCATGCTTTCTTTAACTTAACTTTTTGCTTTAATTTTTATTAAATACATGCAGGGGAATAAAAATGGGAAATGATTTCGTGTCAATTTGACGGAGTCTGCGCCACATTTCGTGGTCGATGGGAATTTACACATGTACCAATCAACACATGCGCAATTTTGAAATGATTTTTTTTTATTTTAGCTTTTCACTTTAAGATTTAGTTTAAAATATTCTCACTGAAATTTTTACACACACACAATGAGCAGGAAAACTAATCTTACCACCTGTCATTGTTTGGAGGATAATGCAGGGTTGTGTACAGATGGTTTTTACTGCAAATTTGGGGCTAAGTGTGTTCTAATAATGGTTACGTTACTTCCAGTATCGATTGCTATTTTGCAGGTTAGTTTGTTGACGCTCCCCATAGCGAAAAGTGCGTTGCCTTATGAAAGAAATAAAAAAAGCACTTTGAAATGGTGCATGCACTTCTAATGCTGTTTAGAGTTTAATGCTTTTCAGTGTAGCAGGGAAAGAAATGTGTCAGCTAAGGTGTCGACTGCACCACTTAATAAAGTTATACAAGGCATCTGTGGGTGCTAAATAGTTTCAGTCACCTGAAGATGAAGCCGAGCAAATATCGCAATAACCTCTTCTAGAGAAGTTTATGTGGGAGTGGGAAAATCGTGTCAAGGAGGTGAGCCCCAGTAGCTTCACACCGCTTCCCACAAGTTAAGCAGAGGGAAGCACCACTTGTCAAAGCCTCCCTCACAGGGCTTCTGCAGATCCTTGGCTGGGGACGTGTCCATGGATGTCCATGTCCTTAATATGAGGTGAATGCTTAGAGGAGGGTACCAGCTTAAGGGTGATTTGGTCATCTAATCACGGTTCAAAATGATGAGGCACTTACATCAGTAAGTGATAGGTGAGTATCCAAACCTGTTAAGCTTAAAGTACAGTCCGGGATTCCGCCTTCATTTCCGTTCCTTGTAGTACTGAATAGCGATAAACCCCGTAACCGGGCATCAGAAAAAAGAAATGTTCATATGTATTTCTCAAAGCTACCTCCATTCATCGCAAATTTATCAGTGATAAATCATCTACCAAAGAAAATTCGAATAACTAATTTTGTAATGTTATTAGTAATGCTATTGGATGAGTTATTACTGTATAATCTTTCTGTATACAAAGGCTAATCCTTTGAGAAAGCACAAAGTGGTTTTATTTTAAATTATGCCATTGCATTTTGCTTAAAATTTCTTAAAGTTATTATAATAAATGAAATTGTAGCTAACAACAAACAAAAGAGAAATCAGCGCTATTAATATGGTAAATAAATTTTGTTAGTTAAGATATATTTTTAAATCATAAATTTAAGAACTTACCAATTAATAAATAATACATTGCTTTGATAACTTTTTACACATTATTAAAACTAATAGAAAATTTTATCCAAAAATATTTTCAAATTTGGATAAATATTTTAAAAAATATTGAAACATTTTAAGTTCTTAGTTTACGTTAGAAGAAGTTTGATTACATGTTTATCTGTCATATAAAAAGGAATTATTTAAGAGAGAGAGAGAGAGAGAGAGAGAGAGAGAGGGAGAGAGAGGGAGAGAGAGAGAGAGAGAGAGAGAGAGAGAGAGAGAGAACCGAATTGAATCGCTGAGCTATGGGCGGGATGCCTAGCGTTTTTGCATTTCATTCAAGAGTTCGCGGGTTCAAATCCTACTTCGGGTTTGGATATTTATAGTGGTTCGGAATCCACTTTAAACTGTAAGTCGCTGTCCCTCGAAAATGACCGCAGAATTACAAACAAATTAAATCTAAAAATGTTAAAATAGTGACTATTCTAACAACAAAAACTTATTAATTTTTGTATTACGTGACAAACAAAATGTTAAAATGAGAAAGTTATTTTAACTAAATGAGTGATAAAATGTTGTGCAACAAATTATTATTCTGCACATTATGTTATCATCTGAACTTATTACGAATGAAATTCACTTATTAATACTCGATTATTTTTATTCACATGAGTTCGCATGCATATATATTTGTTCTTTACACATGATAAAATTTCCCCGTCATAGGGAAAATATTCTCCATCACATTAGGGAAATATATAATATGTTATATATTATTAGAGAACCCCAATTTTTTCTTTCATCGTTTCATTATAACTTACTTATTTTGGTAATGTTTGTGATTTGCAGTAATTGGTGTCATCGAAATAAGTAAGGTAAGGGTACCATAATGATAAATGCATTTGATTTTTTGGAACTCACTGCAGATTTTCGTAACATTACCTTTTTCTCCTTACATGATACGTGAATTTACTTTTTATGAGGCCATCTTCTCGATGATAAAATGAGGACACCGGAAAACTCCTCTTCCGAACTGTGAGAGCAGAAGCAATTTTCGAGAATGCTCTGGTGATGGACCGATTGCATGCTCCCACCTGTTCTGCACTCGAATGGACGCGTCGCACGCACTCCATCCCCTCCCTCTCGACAGAAATGTCTCTCCACTTGGAGTGCATGACCCTAGCCAATGCAAGATGCATTAAGTACAGCAATTTCTAGAAAAACTCAATCTATGGATATTAAAAAAAATAGTTTACTTAAATTATTTAGAATTCAGAGTTCATTAGAATTTGGAAATGTATTCTCTACATATACAATTAATAGTGAATTTTTTATAAAATCAATCAAATACCAAATGGAGAATAATAAATTGAAAATACAAAATATAATAAACAAATGAAAAATGTGTTCAATAGATAGTTTAAAAATTTCAAAGAAATATAGAATAAAAATTTAGTGGAACGAAGTACCAGCAGGCCAGCTTCTTCAGGGAGTGTTAACCACATTGGCACAAAGTATGGCTTTTCTGCACTGGCTCCCAACTGGAGTCTTAAAAAGTCAATATACCGCAAAGCCACACTAAAAATGTCAAACCAAAATAGAAGAAACAAATGTCAAGCTAAAATATTAAAGTTGCCAAAATACCTAATTAATTTATAGCAATCAAAATCAAATCCAAATCCAAAAAATGCAAATAAATACTAAGTGTAAACCAAATACATAAATTTAAAGACTAAGTGTAACATTTTTGGCATTTTAAGCTTCTTATATGACCTTCAAGGCTAGGGTGACCCTTCTGTAGTTTGTAACTACGCCTTACTTCACTCTTATGAGCAATGCTCCTCTAGTCAAATAGTGTTTAATAAAGTTGATTGGAATGCTATTATTAATTAAAATATTTTCTTTTTTGTTTGTAATATTTTCCTTTTGTAAATATTTTCCTTTTTCCTTTCTATTTCTTCCACACGAAATTAAGTTGTCTGCGCCTTTTTCTTTCTTTCTTGAAATGAATCATAGTTGAGTAAATTTCAGACAAACGAACTAATTAAACATTTAATTACGCAAAGTTACTTGTAATAGCCTTGAAGATTTCGTTTCGCAAAGAAGAACGAACTATGGGAAAAAAAGCTATTTTTGTCCATTTATATATTTGTGATTAATATATATGTATATATGTTGGCGAATTTCACTGATTGAATTTTGTTTAACTTGGGTCATTTAATCACACACAATCTTCTGTTTGTACTCGTCTTGTTCCAGTGAACACAGCCTTAACGAAAAATAATAGCGAATGAAAAAGTCTCTTAAAATTTAAGCGGGGTCGCAGCTGATATGTTTTTGTTCCCGCCTTTGAAATTCTCACCCTTTATTTTGACAATCGAAAAAAGAATTTTTTTAAAAGTTCCGTACGCACCTGGTAAGTTTTCTCTGAAATAGAACCCTATAATTAAGAGCCATTCTGAATTTCTTGCGTGTGTTTCGGGAGATTTTAATCAACTTATTTAATCTCCTCGGGCCTAATGAAGCCCGGGTACTGTGCTTAATTTAATTAATTTTTGATTGGTTTTTTCTCAGCTCTTGGTCAGCGTAAAGAAAATTTATCAACCAGTTTTATTTTTTATATAAAAATGATTTTTAACTAAAATGCTTTATTATTACTTATTGTGTCAAATAACTATTTAATGCTATTTTATATACCCTTTGAATTTATTCACATATAACGCATTTTTTTACGTGCTGGAAAGGAATTGTATAATTTAATGATGAGCCGCTTTTGTATTAGAATTGAGTGATGCTTTAAGGGATTTCAAGGATGTTTAGAGGTGTTTTTACTCTGCAGTGCCAGTAAGGACCAATTAGTGGCTTTTAATACTGGGGCGTTTAATTGGTTGAAAAAGAAAACTCTAGTAGGGTTTTGTGTAGGGAAAACAGAGGGATTAATACTGTTAAAATTATTACATATATTATAAATTCTATTAAGTAGATTGAAAATAACATATTTTATAAATTTTAATTTAAATATTTGAGTTTTAAAAATTTATATACACACACTCTCTCACACTCGCTTTTACAAACTATTGGGTATTCCTTAGCAATTTACCATACATGCAGTAATTATTTTCCCATTTAAGAACTAAATTTTTGAAAAATTTGTTTTTACGAACTCGATTTCTTACATTTTTTACTGGCGTTTATTGTTCATCATCTGATTCTTCAGTCATCTTTTTATTTTATGGTTCAGAAAGCGGATCGATGTTGCTGTGGGAGAACCGTTGTATTGTGGATAACTAACTGCAACTCCAAGCATGAATTAATCAATGTAATAAATGAAAAATAGCTTCGATTCTGCAATCCGAATAAAAAGAAATGTTTTTTTTTCGCTTATAAACCCTTTCGTGATTAAATGTGAGCCGGCATTCAAGTCATCTTGCGCCCTTTTTTAGTAGCAATCCGTGTAGAATTTTTCCAGCCTAATCTAACTTCCAACTCTGCATGCAATTCAGTGCAATCGATTGCCTTAAAGTGAAAATATCGTAGAATACTTTCGGTAGGGTTGATCATGCCCCAAATTAGCTACATGAAATGAATTATGCTCACGTGAATGAATGTCTAGGATGATGCTGAGAAAAGAAAACGATATTTGAGTTATTTCGACCTAAGTGCGTTATTAAATAAACCACTGAACCTGAAGAAAGAGAAAAAAGTGTATCGGACGATTAAAGATTAATGATTCATCCACGAGCGTATGGAAGAAGAAACCTACAGCTCCTAAAAATTCTATTGCAGGATTTTTTGAATCTGAATACAAAACGTAATATATTCGTTAGAATTAATAAATGATTAAATTTAGGAGAAAACAATAAATAAAGTTTTCAGATATCAGTCACGCTGCCACCATCTTTAAAACAAACAATGAAAGACTGAGAAGATTAAGATACTTTTTTGAGAAAAACAGTAAAATTCATTTCTACATGGAAAAAAGTGCATTTTTAAAAATGTATTGTTTTGAATTAGAATAAAATAAGCTATTACTTTGCTTTATTTATCATCAATTGAAAAAAGTAAGAATTATTTTTAAATGTGAATTTATTTGGCATATGTTTTAATATAATGAATACTTAATAATTTTTTTCTGATAGTTCTTTGCATGTATTAATAGAGAGCAATGTGGTAAAAAAATTGGTTTTAAGATATGATAATTATTTTTCTAGAGTTTAAGTACTTTCGATTCTAAGAACTATTTTACCGCTTACTACGTGTTCGTAAAAATGAGCGTTTTTGTAAATATATCTTCATACATTTATATATATTAATGCGACCATTATTTAATTGCATATTTTTGAAAGAAAGTTATCAAAATTAATACAAATCGAAATTGTCACAACAGTTTAATTTTTTGCAAGCCTTTCATTGCTTAAAATATCCCATTTAGAGTTGAATAAACAACAGACATTTACATTTGATCCAAGTTCGTTTCATAGATATTAAAATAATATTCACACAAACACAGATATGTCAAAATCTGAGTGACCGCAGTTGTCCTTGAAATGCACTGGCAGTACCGGTGGGATTTGTTTATTTGTCGGTCAATGGTCATTTTTTTGCTCACGAGGGCTAATTAGACCGGGACCTACGGTTTAAAGTTGATTCCGAACCACTACAAACATCCATGCCTAAGGTGGGGAGTACCGGGGGAGACGCCAAGCAATGAGCAGTTTCTGTTTGTTGAAGGAATGGATTTCCGATGGAGTAAGCTCATTTGAATTAATGGACGGAAGATTACATCCATATTTGACAAGATTTGCAAACCTTGTTAGCAAACAAGGGGCATGCGCAAATCCTATTGCCATTTTTGTTTATTTTAACCTCTAATCCTTTTATGTGAATGACTTTAATATGACACCATGTTACAATAAATGAAAATTCAATACTTCATCATGCTTGCGAGTCTTCAGTTTGTTTTGTTTTGTCATTTTATTACTGCCTCTCAAGGATATTTTTTGTCAATTTGTTTTTACATTTCACCTGCACGTGCTCAGTTTTTCAATGCAAGTCACTGAAGTTAAAGTTACTCTGATAGTACATTGCAGTGTTATTAAAGTTATTCCAATGGAAAATTCTAAGAAGATTCGGAGATTATTATCAAACATAGTTTGAACAATTGCATTAAAATTCTATGTTCTTTATTTTTTTTTATTTCACACTCACAGAAGAGGAATATCGGTCATAATGGAACATTTAATGTATTTTGCCTCATTATTTTTTATTTATTAATTATTAAACATTTTTAATTTCTAAAAACAAATGACGTCGATATTATAAATATCGATTTATTATTTTAATAATAAATCTATATTTATTATTAAATAGTTTTATTAATTATTAAAAAAATAAAATTATATTAAAAAATTTATTATTAAAGAAATCGATACATAAAAAAAACAATAAAAAATTGTAAATATATAAAAAAATATCAATATGAATTTAAATTCATTGTGATATTTTGTTTGAAACCAACATGTAAAAGGTGACTGGTATCAGCTTTTCTGTATTTGTGATGAGATTATGTGCATTTTAGAGATAACTGAATAGTGGGGAGTAAAACTAAGCCATATCAGAAAAATTACAGTTAAGATATCCCACTGGTGAAAACAACATTGTTCGTATAATTAAAGCAATATTGTGAATCATAGAAGCCAAGATCCACGCATACAAACATTCTAACATTTTAATCTTTTCTAGGGTCATTTTCGATCATGTGTGTGAGTACCTTGCTAAAAATTTGAGTTTATTTATTTTATTATAGTTTATTTCTCACATATATTTCTGGGAATAAGAAAGCAAAATGCGTCGAACTCAAGCGAAACTCGTGGAAAACTTTGTACCCTGGACCCGAGGAAACGTCTTTCTAACATGGAATGCGTGGTTTAAGCAGCAGCCGAACTAAAAGTTCGGCAAGCAGCGGGAATCTGGAAATGGCTTTGTTCGAAGACACTCAAATTATTCATCGCGTCATCGGATAAACAGATAATACCGCCAACAAAAGGCCTTAATCAATGAAAAAAAAGTGCAATTGTTTGCCTTAGAAGATCCTTTTCTTGAAGATAGCGTTGAGCTGAAACTCTTTTCTTCCGTAAACCTCAGATTGTATTGTTATTTTTCCCAAAAATTAAGTTTTTCGATTTCCTTGTGCCAGCTAGGCTGACAATGTGGGGTGTGCTGCTCCACTTTTTATACTGAACCATGTTTGGTGTGGAGTCCGACTGCTTCAGTACATACATGCCATGGGACCAGTTTATAGGGTAGGCAACCATTCACACCTCATTCATACACAGAAAGGACAAAGACAGGATAGATAGAGTGAGAAAGTACATCCATGCCGGAACCGCGATTCAAACCCAACACCTCCCTATCCGCAGACAGGCACTCTGACCACTTGACCGGGCGGTCGGCTTCTTAGAGGTCATTTATACAGAATATTAGTATGCACTTAAAGATACAATTTCAGTCGTTTACACACAATGTAACTTGAAGTTTCCAGAAAATTTAGCTAAATATTTTAAGTAAAATTTGTTTGTGCGTGCAATTATATATATATATATATATATATATATATATATATATATATATATATATATATATATATATATATATATATATATATATATATATATATATATATATATATATATATATATATATATATATATATATATATATATATATATATTCTGCAAAATTCAACCCAAATTGTGAGTAAATTACTCAATATTTTTTACTAACACTTATTTGCACATGTGCTTAATATACATGCATCTTTCTAATGATTTCCCTGTTTGTAATACACATTTTTCTATCCAATCTTTAGAAATTAATTCTGTACATTCATGCATATAAATATGTACATTTGTCTATTTGCCATTAAATATAAAAATATGACTATATAATTTGCCATTTAAGACACATTCATAAGGGTTATTGAATAATATAGAAAGTGAGATTGTAGAATGAATAATATTTTTGTGTGCGGGTGAGAAGGGAATTTAAAATGGGAGGAACGCAAACACACGCACACACACTTAAAATTGATAAAATCGAGGAGTTAAAATTGATAAAATCGAATCTATATTTTCAAAGCGATAATAATAACTAGTGCAGTGAAGTAATTATCATTAATTTTTAAAAATGTGAAGTGATTAATCATTGACTTAATGCATAGTTTCTTTAGTGTATTAGGCCTTTTATTTTTTTTATTCAATAAACATTTCAACACATTTTATTTGACAATAGAGATAATTTATTTTCTTCATATACTGCTTATTAAACTGTTATTTAATAGTAAATAAATCGCATTTTTAATAATTATATATAACTAATAAGAAATGCGAGAAATTCTTATTCGACTAATAAGAATGCCACCGAATGGTGGAAAAAATTCATTAGACTAACAAAGAAAGATGGTTAAAAAAATGTAAAAAATAATAATATTAACATAATTAATAATAACAAAACATGTTAATAAAATATAAAAAAAATAAACACATAATTTTAAAACAAATTGAAGCTGGATAGTATTTAAAAGCTTGGTTGCATTATTACGATCGAGGTGGGAATTGATCTTATGCGCTATTCTGACGGATGGAGATAGCTCTGCTCACGGGCAGATAACAGTTCAATAATACAACCGAGATCTTCTCCAATTTGCGTAAGCAGTTTTAAGGAAAGTGTAGGAATAAGTATTGAGATTCCAAAGAAAAATAACCTCGCTCTAAATCCAAGAGAAAAAAAAATGCATCTTTGGCAATATGATTATTGCATCATATTTTTGACTTGAATTACTTAAATGGCGATAGTTTCAATCAATCCGTATATTTTTCCAAAAAATTTCAAGACGAAAAAACTTCTTGCTGTTGCGACATTTTGCATATTAAAAACTTCTGCTAAGAAAGAGAGCTTGTTTAGTTTGCAGTAAATAGCATCAAGCAATGTGCCAGTGATTGAAATAGCGTAACTTTCTTTAAACACATGGAACTTGATTCAGTTTAGACTCTGAATTTGAGACTAATGATAGTCCAGTGCTTTGTTTTAAAATTCGAGAAATGAAACATAAATTATTAGAGCCGTTCTTGATAATAATCAAGTTGAGCCATTACTTGAGTTTTTAGCTTCCTACGTATTATAGTCCTTAGAGATTTGCTTTAAGAAAACCTAGGCTTGAATTGAAATAAAAATGGATATTCAGTGGTGTTTCAAATGTATACACTGCATCTAAATGTTTTTCACTAGTAATTTCTTAAAGATTTCAACCTGCATCACTTCTTACATTCCATCTGGAGAATATTTTTTCTTTCAAGAGAATATTCTCTAAATAGATCATTTTATGAAATTTTAAGATTTAAAAGTGACTGAAAATAACTCTGGAGTATTCTTTAAAACATTATGACATAGTACTGTCTCTCCATAAAAACTCATTTACAGTTTGAGGATGTATTTTAGGAACTGTTATATGTTGTTAGGAATATACTTAAGGGCTAAAATTTCCTGATGAAATTAAATCTTAGACCCTAACTATACTTAAGATTGTTTATTATAAATATAATAAAATTAATTTATTAGAGTCAGATTCCATACAATTCACATATCTAGGAAAGTTTTCTTAAAGCTTTTGAGAGATCAATACACTCTATTTACATATAGGTCACCAAGCATTTATCTAATATATATTGTTGGCAGCTATTGTCCGGACATGTCTGCCAACAATGTGTGGGACTAATTGGTAGCCAAATCCTGAGGGTATTGTACATCTACCCATTTGATATTGTACATCTATCTGCATACTATATGACATTAAAAATGTTTGCAAAGAATGCTAAATGTGCAGTTCTCCAATGTGCATTGAATAAGATATTAGGAAAGGTATCTGCGGAATGTTTAAATTTTTGCTAGGAAAATCATCATTAAATTCTTATAACAGAGGACGTAAGTAATAGCAAAATATTCTAGACCGCTATTTACCGAAATAGGTACAGCAGGCATAAGATTTTACAAGGGGCATGGTGATCTGACTGAGAAAGACATGCTAATCTAAGTACCAAAACTCCGTTGGCACAGAACTAAACGCATCCACAGTACACCATCTGTGGCGTAGATGGTTGGAAAAAATACATATGGTAAATTTAAGGAGTATGCAGAAGTGACAATAATTCACGTGGATAGACAGATCTATTTTCTTTGTATGGCATCTTAATAATTCAATTATACTTACAATCTGCTGCAAGCTCAGGACTCCTGAATTTTTTCATATCAACCAGTATTATTTTCCGTTTATTGGCTGCTAATGTTCACCACTCATGGTGTCCGGTAAGGGGATTGCCATTAGCCCACAAAACAGACGCAAATGTTTGATTTTATGACGAACTTGAGCGATGTAGACGATATAATGACAGAGTCGATGCTTAAATGATCCACGCTTCTGTTTTTGTAATACTAATTGTTAGAATCAAGGGTACCGCTTACGTGGAGATAAGCAAAATTGTCTACCAATCATGAGACACCTCACAACGTAACATGGACGCAATTGCGTATAATTCTAGATCAACTCTATATCGTATTAAGGGCACTATAGCGATTCAACGATACGTGGATAATTTTCTGAGACCATTGAATCTTCCTACAATAAGTGAAATGTTTCACTTCATCAACAGAATAATGTTTTTCCGCACACTTCTTGCATGAGCAACGTACTTTCATATGTAATTCTTCAGGAATGATTTTGTGTATGGCTGCGGATCCAATGTTAAGTTCTTTCTGCATCATTTGATAGGTACAGAGATTATAATTCATTAACATTTTTCGTATGGCAGACACATTATCCGGGATTACTGCCGACGGCGGCCTTCTTCCTGTGTGTTCTTCATCCTGAAGAAAATGGCGACCTCTTCTAAATTCTCTAAACCATCTGAATACAGTAACATGAGCTGGAAATTCATCACCAAATGCTAATTGTAACCGTTGAACGCATTCTTCTTGATTTAATCCTGCTTTAAAATCGTAGAGAATCATTGTCCAAAAATGTTCTCGCGTCAACTCCATTTTCTCTTCTGTTTAAAATTTATTCTACGCTCAACAAGTTGAAGAGAGTAAAAAATCGCCTTTTGTGTTAAA
This sequence comes from Latrodectus elegans, assembly GCA_030067965.1. Taxonomy (NCBI): domain Eukaryota; kingdom Metazoa; phylum Arthropoda; class Arachnida; order Araneae; family Theridiidae; genus Latrodectus; species Latrodectus elegans. The sequence goes on from CM057818.1 coordinate 20,064,908, forward strand.
ATACTTTGTATTTTAAAATTAAACCGTTATTTTTATTTTGTATATTCTCTCAAAAATTTCAGAGTAACCCTCGTAATTAAAATTGAAATTTTTTCACTACAAATAGTTTGTGCTCATACAAAACAATTTATTAAAAATAACATGCGCCTCTGAGGTAAAAAGCTTCTTTAAGTAGTAATTTAATAGGCTCATTTATAGAAAGCAAAATTAATGTTCATATCTACTTCGTATACATTGGTAAGAATCGAATGTGAGGCCTTCTATTTCGAAAAAGTTGCTACTTTATCTCTACGTAACTGTTAATTACAACGATTACACTGAAGCATAATTTTGAGAAAATTTATTTCCCAAAAGTAAGAAATTGCAAAATTCAGTACTTCCTGTAATTGCATAAGCAGGTGTTGCATTGTAATAAATAGAACGTCCACAAAATGTATGTGTTATCTACAAACGGAGTGAGAATTATAGAACTATATGAAATGAAACGCGTAAATTAAGTAAAAACTATTGAGTGCAAAAACGTGTAAATGTTACAACAGATATTGGCTATGAATGTTTCATATGCCATTCGGTATGACTTGGCGCAGACGAATAGCCAAATTTTTCATGACCTGTTGGTGTCTGTCAGTGACCACCTGTGTGAAAGTTTTCAGCTCAGCAATGGTTTTGGTTTCTTTTTCTGTACACCTTATCTTTAACACAGTCCCTCAAAAAAGGGCCACATGTGTTCAGATCCGGAAACTATGGTGACCTGGCGATTCCCGTGTTCCAGAGAGTTTTTGGTACCCCAGAACCAGAAGGTTGTTCTCAAAGTGCTCGTCCTGGACATCAAGCATTTTCTTATTCCCATGGGGTGGAGCTCCGCCTTGAAACAAACCACACATTATCAAAATCAAGGGGACTTCAGATAGTATGCGGATGAAATCATCTTCCAGAACTTTCATGCATCAGTTTCATACATCGTGCTATCAACGGATATCGCGCTGATTATTCCGTGATTGGGTACTGCACACTACACGGATATTCGTTGAGGGTGGAGAGTTTTATCGATCGTGAAATGAGAAATGTCTCACCCCAAAACGCCAATTTTGCTTTTTGTTGAACTTATTTTAAGTTTTTTTAAATAATGACGGGCACTGGGTGACTCATCTTTCATTACAACAAGGCTGAATATTGCTACTCATTTATTTTTACCCTGTGGGCATTTGTGAACCAAGTCACAGAAGCTAATAGTATTACTCACGCTATGCCACCTCAAATTCGTTTAAAGGGTGGGCCAAATTCATTCATCATCTTGGAAGAAAGAACAGAGAAACACAGAGAGAAAGAAACTTCCATGCCAGAACCAGGACCAACCACCTAGGAACTTGGAACGCTAACTTCTTAGTCATGGGCCGGCTATTTAAATAAAAGTGGGCCTCGTCGTGAAACCAAACGCTATTCCCATCAAATTCCTATTCGGCAGTTCTAAGGACATTGTGTTGGAGGAACACAACTGCTGTTCGATGGCCATGGTTTTGAATTCTGTACAGGAAGAGATGCAGGTCTTCACAACAATTAGTCGATGGGTGTTTCTGTAAATACCGTCTGTTGTGCTGCTCATTTGATCAATTTCTTGTGCATGGTTAGAAACCCAGCGTCGGTTTTCTAGATATTTTAGACGAGTTCACACTTGTTTGAGTACTGACTTTACCAACACTGTCAACTCAAACGCTGCTAGTTACCTTAAACTTGCACATTTTTTCTTGATTTTTAGCTTACTTTGATAGGTTATTACAAACTTACTTTGAGCTGCATTCGGGCTCTTATTGTTCCTTTATTTGGCTTTCACAAAAGTTTTACTCTCAGGCATGTACCTTGACATTTACTTGCAAATGGGAGATTACAAGTTTTGTCCCCATGTGCATACTGATTCCCATCATGCCCTGCGGCAAACCATGAAGCTTGAGCTTCATCACACAGACAGTTCAGAAGTTACGTCATTTCTTGTTATGCTTGCTGTTCAATAATTGTCTTTCGACAGGCAAAGACAAATATATATGTGTGTGTGGCGTATGATTGTTCCAATATAGTTCTGGAACACCATCACAAATTAAAGTAAAACACGGAAAAATGCATCAGTCTATTTTGAGCACCAGCTTTATGTGAAACATGTGAAAGATTAGTCGGGAACCACCAACATGAGTGTCGAGCCCGTAATTTCCAGGTTTGCCGAAATAAAGGGTCCCTCAATTAATCTGTATTCGTATGGGCTGTTCGCAGTTATTTTTGTAAGCAAGTACAAATTGAAATAGGATTTTTAGGTTAAAGTGCATTTTGGTGTATTCCTTATATTCTCATTCTTCAATTGAAAACTTGGATTTTTATAACAAATAAAATCTTTCTACCGTGATTTTTATACTAATATTATATGTATATAGTGAAGTACTGAATATATGTTCATAGCGTTACCCTTATTGGAAATGCTTTTATTATTGTATTCTGCTGCTGATAGATTTAAACATTCATCAATTTACCTGCAAGCGTTCATTATTACTAAGCTTGTCCGCATGTGAAGGATACAAGCAAGAATTACTCCCAATCGGGTTACCATTTGTATTTAAAATCCTGTGTTGGCAAAAAATAAAAGGAATAAAAACTTAATATGCAAGCTATGTGAACAATTTTTAACACAAGCTCAAATTTTGTTGGTATGAACTATCTACTCTTCTTAAAAAAGTCTATTCCTTACAAAAATAGAGCAGTTTCAATTGAATATCAAATCAACAATGTTTTCAAAGGATAAACATGCTAAAATCAAGAGAGTACGAAATTATGTTTATGCTGTAATAAATTGTTTATATTAATAACATTTAAGTTGAGTAATAGGGTATTCTGATAATGGAAATCGATGTAGATAAAACAAATTCGATTTACTACTAAATATTTTTGTGTGGTTGAACTGAAAAAGATTGCATAAAAAGAAGGGAAATTTATATTATGATATTGATATTTCTAATTAATTAGAATAAAAGCATTAATAAAATAAGTATTTCGAAATTTCGATTACAAGGTTTACAGCTCATTTGAAACTTAATTAGAGTTAAAATGGACCAATGAACTGTAAATTAAATTCTTTCATGATATAGTTAATTTAAGGGATTTAACAGAAACTCTTCCTGTTTCACGAAAGAAGCTTCACTTTTTTCCTCTTTTAAAATTGTCATACATGTTTATACACTGGGAAAGGGCAAAAACATATACTGCGTCAAATTTTCTCTTCTTATTAATGTTTCTTAAGAAACAACACTTTTAATAATATTTCATTTTTATTTTTAAAAATAGTCCTTTTTTTTCTTTTTTCTTTCAGAAACGAGTGAGATTTCGCCTTTCCCAATATGTCGCCAACCGGAAATGTTTTGTAATGTTGATAAAGAGTCACAATTTTAATATTTAATTTCATTGTTAGAGCATTATAAACCTAATTCGATTAACACTTCACTTCATTTCGTGATGCAAAATATCATTTTGGGACAATGTTAATTAAATAATTTTGTAACGTTTGCGACTAAACTGTACATTTTCATATTTAAATTAAAATTTCAGTCAATAGGGATTTTTTTTAAAAATCTTTCGATTTCTTTTATGACGGTATCAATTTTATGTAAGTAATAATGCAAAAAATAAAATAATCTAAATTGCTTTATTAAAAAAAAAAAAAAAAAAAAAAAAAAATCCTCAAAAAGGCGGAACCCGAAATTTAGTCCCCACGTACAATTTATTGGCACCCATTCTTCTATTTAAATGTCAAATATAAGTTCTTCAAAAGTGAGATGTAAAAATATATCATCTTAACACATCCAAGATGGTGCATTGAGGAAGTAATGTATGTAGGTAATTTCAGTTATTTTAATTTTTAATATTTTCTTAACTGTTTATATTTACTAGTTGCTAAATTATCTCTCATATGCTACTGTAAGAGAAACAGGCCCATTGAGTCACGAAGTTCAAGGCTTTTGAAATAATTAAAAATCTAACTATAGAATAAATCATTTTGGTTGCTTATCATAACTGGCGAATGTAAAATTTATAAGAATCAGAAAAAATGTAATTTTTATTTTATGAGGAAATTAAATTAAAAATTCCAGGAAATTCTGGATTTTTTGCTCAAATGATTGTCACATTTAGGGATGAAAAAAAAATGTTGCATTAATTGCTAAAAAAATAAGTTTTTTTCAAATATTTCCAAGATCCTGCCATTGATGCATTGAGAGAAGATGTTGAATTTTATCAGAACTTATGGAAATTAAAAGTATAATGTGGAAGTACGAATATTTTCCCAAACAAGATATATTCATTCTAATTATATCATACCTTTATAAGATTTTAAAGATATGAAACACTAAATATAGTAAAAAAACATGTCTTCATTAATTTTCACTGTGCAAACTTCTTAAATCTATTATAAATTATGCAGGGTAAATTATTTTTAAATTTTATTGTAATTTAGGTTTATTTATTTTAGAATTTTAATTTGAGAATTACAATGACAGCATAGAAATTTTACTGTGGCCGCACGTATTATTTGTTTTGAGAACAATATTTGATTACTGTCATGCATTTACCCTATTTGTAGAAAGAAATTGATAATTAATTTATCATCTATTATAAGCAATTGAGTCCAATCTTTTATCTGGTGTAATTCGAATCTCTTGAACTCAACCAGCGGACAAGTTGAGTTCAGTCAGAAAGTGTTCAGATTTACAAAATGATTCCTTTTCCAAAAAGAAATTTAGCGGATACAAATTATACAGAAGTGGATAATTTTTGTTCCCTTAAATATAAACAACATTCTACAAAAAAAATGACCTTTTCGCAAAGTTCGACATCTTATTTAATGCATGAAGGTAACAAATACATTTTACATTTGAAAGAGATTATTTTTTATGTGAAGGAAGAAAATCTGTGTGTGAGAGAGAAAATGTGATTGCTGATAACAATATCGATGTTGTTTCTTTCTTTGAAGAGGAAAATATTTCGATTATATGAGGACAAAAGAGTGAATCTTAAGTTTTATTTATGAAAAAGTTGTAATAAAAACTGCTAAATAGTGGATTTTTACGATATTTTAATTTCCTTTTAAAACCTAAAACTTTTTTATTAGCTTATCACAGTTTAATATTTATGAATAACTAAGCATGAAGTGGCGATCAATTTTGGGTTTATGCTAACTTAGCTCATATTGAGAGAAGAAGGAATGGTATCAATCAAGGGAAATATTAGAAGGTAGTTGAATCTACGTAATTCTGCTGCAGGGATCCCAAGCTCGAAATCCCCAATACTTGACCGGCCATCAACATGTTTGTCTAGACAGACCAAAAAGGACCATTGCCTTTCTTTGAATTCTTTCCCACTGCATTCTACTTAAAATTGTGCGTTATTTTCTTTTCTTGATAATGAAGAAGTCCAGGGACTCCAACCATCTTATTTTGGGCCACTTTCGCCTGGTTGGTAGGGTGTCACTCTCATTATCAGAAAGTAATGAGTTTGAATTCCGGCTTAACCAAAAATCCGTCGTGTTCGCAAATGGCAACTAGAGAACGTTAAAATTGGGCGTGGTTGCTATGCCCTCCAAGTGAAATGATACCTCTGGGGGGGCAGGCCAAGTATTGGGAGTTGCTTCAAAATCACGAAGATTCAACCCGGCTGTTTCTATCTAACTGGTAGAACTGAATTCAGGGCTAGGTACAGGGAAGCATGCTGATACAATAACAACCATCTCATTTCGGGGCTGAATCTTTTTCTGCTTGTTAGGGATTTATACAAAAAACATTTTTTAAGATGGAATCACCATCCTTTCTAAATATAGGAGTTTCTCAGTTCATCCGATTTATTTTTGTGAACTTTATAATATATGGCTATCTATAGCTTACATATAGTTCAAAGTTGTGCCTTTTTCTTGTATCAATGTTGACTGCTATCTCAACCAGAATGGCTCACATTTTTCTTTCAAAAATGGTTATTTTATTTTCTTCAACTTTGGTCAGAGTCAGAGTCTTTGAGCTATCGGTAAGTATTGGTATAATTAAGGTTTCAAAAAATGTGTATGTCTTGATAGTAGCTAGAGTTATCATCCGCATGAGACAAAATTTGTGCTCATTGAGCAAAATTGTACGTTGCTTCTGATGTTAGTTTAATTTGGTCTTGACCTGTCCCACTCAGAAATATCACTTCATTTAGAGGCAGCTATGGCCTACTTTACCTGCCCTATATCCACCTTTAAGGAACAGGACAGAGCTTCGGCAGTGGAGCTTCCGCAAATGAAAATGTAATACGTTTCTCACATTTTCATTTAAACAGAGGCTTTATAAAACATTTCAAAACATATTTAAAAGTATTTTTTCTATCTGTAGAAAATCGTTCTTATCATGAACCGAAAATGTTCGATTTTAGAATAAACTATGAATATCGTTAAAAACTCTTAATAAAAAACGCAACTTTGTGCTTAATAAACCTAATAATTTTATTTTTAGTAGTTTTTGGCAACAACGGGTGCATTTACATGGTTGAATTCGCTAGCACAAAAAGCAACCCAAAACTAGCTGATGGGGAATCTTTCAAATAAATTTTTGTTAAAGTCAAAAGTTAATTCCGCTCTGTAAACTTTGAAATATTTTTATTCATGATAGTTTTGGTTGTGGTTCAACGGTCAACACGAAAGTTAATAAGTCCGGTGATTACAGTTTAAAATGGATTCAGAACCACTATAAACGTCCAAGGTGGGATCCGAATCCATAAACTGTTGAACTGGATAGTAGAGAGCTGAATATATGCGACTGCCGACTCGGTTGATATTTATGAACCGAGAAAATCCTTCCCGCAAACAGATCTTCAATTGAAACTATTTCAAAAACAATTAATGTTGACAGGACACGAATCTTTTCCTACATTAACGCGAAATGAGTGAGACAGTCAAGATCTATCTGTGATGAGAAATGAGTGAGACAGTCAAGTGATACTTTTAAAAAGTTTAAAATATAATATTTCGTGTTACAACACATTTGCAATAAAATTATATATATTAAAAACATAGATATGAATATACCGAATTTCTAGTCCCAGTTTTAAATACATAAGACTTTTGTCACATAAATTGACATAAATTTTCTTTAAAAAAGTAAAATTATAAGAAGAAATCGAATCACATTTAATGAAATTATTTTTATTTTTCCAAACATAACTGGTAAAATAAATTAAATCTTATAAAAACTAACGAAAGAGGAAAATAAAAATTTTATTTTTGAAGCTAAATCCACAGCAAACTTTCTAATACTGTATGTTGTAACTTTATTGCTTAATAGATCAAAACAGCTTGGAACTTTTTGATAAAAAAAATGCAAAACGTCCTTTTACAATAAGAATAGAACAAGAGATATATATTCCTTAGCTTCACTTGGTATTTCGAGAATTGTTTTGTATCCTCCATTTTCGCTCATTTTAATCGTGGAATAATTTAAAGGAATTCAAACGCAAATGCAAATCTCAATCGCAAATGAATTACTTGATATTAAATTCTGACTACTCTTTTTCAACATCAGATAAACCCTTAGAAATCTCTTTCATTGTGTCAATACTGTACTCGCCGCAGAATTCTCCGTAGCTAGATGATGTTGGAAAATTAATATCTGCTTCAGTAGGGGCCGAACTCAATTTTCGTAATGACCTGATCGATCAGCGCCTTGGCCTGCTGCGGTTATCCGTTTACCTTTTTCTCTCGAGCTCGCTGCCTGGGCAGGTCATCGCAACCGATAATCATTCCATTTGACATAAATCAGCAGTAAAATAGGGAGTCAGCCCTTAACCAAAATCCCTTCTCTAAAGGCGATACACATGCGTAGGACGGTTTCATCCGAAAGAAACCATTTTACGAAAAGATCGATCAGTCTCGAAAGATAAAGGATCGGTGGCAGATCGATTTTGACAGAAATGGCCAAAGTTACCATAAATGTCATTTGAAACTTGTTTTTCTCACCCTGTGACTTATTTGAGTGTTGTTTCCCCCAAATTTGTGTTTCGTTGAAGAGCAACTACCTTTATTAACTATTATAGTGTCTGTAAACTGATTTCTCAAAGAAAGAGTTCCTCATTTGAAAACATAAGTTTTGGTTTCGGCGTAACGAATATTAGAACTATGTGGTGCGTTAATTAGAAAGTTATTTAATAAAGATACACAATTCCAATATTATTTATTTAACACATTGTTCACCAAAGTCAAATTGGTTAATACTGCTCTAACATGGAAGCAGATTGTATATCCAAATGTCAACATAATTATTGTTTGAAATATGATTTAAAAATAATTATCTGTGGTATTTAAATATTACTTATAAACTTTTCCTTATTCTATGCCAATACCAGTAACAATACCCTGCATGAAATATTAAGTGAATTGGAGAAAAACCTAGTATATTTCCTTGCCATAGCGTGATTGGCTCGTTGCTGCCACTACGTCACGCGCTGGTGCATGATTGCCAGTCAATGTGTAGATAACAAAGTGCATAAATTATTGCTACACAATAGAAGAAAGATTAATAGTAACCGATATAAATAACTGTTTCTACAGTTATTAATGAATACTGATGCTGCATATTTATATACATAGAAGCATACAAGATATATAACAGTAAAAGTTGACTTGCTAACTAGTTAATTTTATTTACAAAAAGTAGCCATCATTACAGAACAATCTAAAAACGCTGATATGTTAAGAAACAATTTTATTTTGAATCCATATGGTATAAAGTTAGTTTTAATTGATAAAATGTAATATTATTGAAGTGTTTTCCGAAAAATTCAAGTTGCGGAATATATACTGCTTTAATCAATCAAAAGTCTGTATATTTATTTCTGCTCTGGGAATTAATTTTTTTTATCTCAAATAGTGTTTGAATAGTTTCTCCTTTTGCGATCACTTTTTTTATCTGCGGAAGGATTAATTTGATGAGGACCTACATTTGAAAGTGGATATCGCAAGACAACAACCCTCCATTCTCGTTTACTGTTAAATTCAAGATCAAAAAAAAAAAAAAAAATTTCTCACCCATAGTTAATTTTTGAGTTGTAGATTTTTTAAGCGCATTATGTGTTATACTTCATAAAACTTAAAAAATTTGAGCAGTTAAGACTTTGGCCAATGAGATGCTTGTGGCCGTATCAATCATGTTTTAATTTAAGACAGTGAAGATAATTCTAACTTTCTAACGGAAATTATTGTAATTTTTGTTTGCAAGTCTTAACATAATAAAGGTTTTTTGCTATAACATAAATACACATGCACATGTAACATACAACATGTGAGCCAACAGCACGTTAAGCATGAAACATGTTTACATAAAAAGTAAAGAAAGACTGTGCGATTTCCAAGAAAAGACACATAAGCATTTCGGATGTTTAGAAATAAAATGTTTGCTAAAATTATCTGCTAGAAATGATTCAACAAGATGGAAGACATTATATGCATTTATTTGCTCCGTAATACGAGATCAATACAGGAATATATAAAACATGTGCGGTGTGATTATATATATTCGTATTCGAGTATTTTTAAATACAATAATTAATAATTTAAAAGCAGTCTGCAGCATAGTGTTAAGGCAGTGAATACAAGACTCAGATATATTCCAAGTAGAATTTATTTCAAGAAAAGAGAAAATAAGGTTAAATTGTCCATCTGTAACATAGGTATGACCCATACTGTGGTTAGCACATATCTTTTTGTTGTTTTTGTATAATGGGGCTTAATAGGAGATGCTACGGGGTGGTTAAATGTATAAGAAATGTCCTTAGGAATTCACTGTTACTTGTGTTTCAGGACTTCGGTGTAAGAGTAATTTGATGGAACATTCATAAATTTAGAATTGTACACTGCTGGACAATTGCTATGGACGGATAACACTATCATCCATAGCAACCACAAAATGAAAGGAAGTAAAATGTGGAAAACTAGAATAAGTGCGGGATTTAGTAAGAAGTATGCGTATGTAAATTTTTTTCCACATCTGTTCATCACGTGATAGCGTTCATAAGAGCTTTAACGGTATTGACGCGTGTGGTCAGTTGTTGTTTGAAGTCAATTTTTTACAAGAAAGATTTAATAGACGAACTTGAAATTTTTTTCTGTCTTCTCGACATAACACAGATGATTTTATGCGTGGTAGAGTTACTGAAAAGATCGAAGAAGGGCAAAAAATAACAGATGTTTCCAGGGAGTTCGACATCGCTCACAGCGTTGTTTCACGGCTGTGGAAGTCATTTAAAACTACTGGAATGTGTAGTAGGCGGCACGGGGGAGGTCGAGTTAGAAGTACAACGCCTTCAGTAGACACATATATCGTCCTATCTGCCAAAAGAAACAGGCACACCACAGCTCAGCAGGTGGCAAATTAGTTTCTTGCTGCCTCAGGAAAGCAGATCTCCTAAAATACTGTTGCCAAACGTTTAAGGGGAGGAAGACTATACGCCCGCAGACCTGTTGTGTGTGTCCCATTGACCAGACAGCATCGTACTGTTCGTTTGCAATGGTGTCGTGAGCATCGCAATTGGACTGAAGAGGACGGCTTGCGTAATATTCTTAGAGGAGAGTAGGTTCATTCTGTTATCGGATTGTTGACGCCAATTGATCTGGTGCGATAGTGGTACTATTCATCGTCCAGAAAATATCCACGAAAGGACCGATATCCGACAGGACTGTTGAGTCCAATTGCGATGCTCACGACACAATTGCAAACGGGCAGTACGGTGCCGTCTGGTCAGTGGGACACACACAACAGGTCTGCGGGCGCATAGCCCTCCTCCCCTCAAACGTCTGGCAACAGTTTTTAAGGAGATCTGCTTTCTTGAGGCAGCAAGAAATTGATTGGCCACCGGCTGAGCTGTAGTGCGCCTGTTCCTTTTTGCTGATTGGACGATATATCTGTCTTCTGCAGGCGTCGTACGTCTAACACGACCTCTCCCATACCACCTACTACACATTCCAGTAGATTTAAATGACTTCCACAGCCGTGAAACAACGCTGTGAGCGATGTCGAACTCCCTGGAAACATCTGTTATTTTTCTCCCTTCTTCGATCTTTCCAATAATTCGGCCACGCATAAAATCATCTAAGTGATGTTGAGAAGACATACCAAAAATTTCAAGTTTATCTATCAAATCTTTCCTGTAAAACTTTGACTTGAAACAACAGCTGTCCACACGCATCAAAACCTTTAAAGCTCTTATTAGCGCTATCACGTGATGAACAGACGTGGAAAAAAAATTTGCATATGCCTACTTTTTCTTACTATATCCCGCACTTATTCTAATTTTCCACATTTTGCTTCCTTTCATTTTGTGGTTGCTATGGATGATAGTGTTATCCGTTCTTAGAAATTGTCCAGTAGTGTGTTAAATAGGTTACATGATCAAAGAACTCTTATTCTCTTAGTTTAACGTTATCTTAAATTATATATATATATATACATATATATCCATATATATATATATATATATATATATATCCATATATATATATATATATATATATATATTGCTTTTTGTATCCTTATTCACTTTTTTTTAATTCATGATAAACATTTGATTTTATTATAAATCATATGTACTTTGATGATATCAAATCCAATAAGTAAATAAGAATTTGGGGTAAAGTCAGATTGAGGTGTATTAAAGAATTAAAGGACTAATCTAGAGAAAGTTAGTGGTCCTAATTGTATGCTGTGGGTATAGATGGAAGTTATAGAAAGATATAAAACTTGGATGCTTTTTGAGAGCGAAAATGCTTTGCGAATTCATCACATCACATGTTGGCGTTGTTGCTTGGTAGTTTTTATTTCCTTATATTGAGACACATGAAGGAGACTTTTTGTCTGTGGAAAGTCCTCCTTACTGTCACACAAGCAAGACTTTCACTTATAGAGCTATTCATTATGTTGTCGAAATTGCCATCAACATGAACGGCATCGTAAATTCCACAACCACAAAGTGTATTGTTACCACTTTCACTAAAACTTCAGTTTACTCAGGGACAGGAATTCCCTTGAAAGTTTTTAATTTAAGGATTTCATTTCAATGTATTTGAGTCAAAGCGAAAGATGTATGTGGAATAATACATGATTCAATGTAATCAATTTAAAAGCTATTTTTAAATGGGAGAAACAGAAGATTTATAAAGCCTGGCTTAAACTTTTAGATAGCCTAAAAGTAGAATTTATATTTGCGAAAATTGCTTACGAAATGTTTTGATAGCCAAAACAGAATATACGAACAATTGTGTGATTCATTACTAGGCTCTATTATCTCAGAAAATTTCCTACAATGGAACTTTTTCAAGAAGCCCCTGTTTGCAGAAAATGTAACATGAAAGAAACTCCAATCATATTGCATAATTCCTATGCAATACGATTGGCGTTTCTTTCATGTTACGACATTTTCTGCAAACAGGGTCTTGTTGAAAATGTCCCATCTTGAGGTCTTTACTCGATTGACCCCTCTAGGTACTCATCTAACATTAAGTCTTAGCTTCATAAGGGGCTTTTTTAATTTCATTTGCAAAGTGGGAGATAAGGCTGGCTTCTTTTTTTGGATCTTGTTACAAAATAATTTAGCAGGGGTACCTTGATTTTCAAGTACAGTTATTAAAAGATAATAGTAATAATAATGCATTCAAAAGATACTTTTACTTAATTTTTGTTCATCAAGGCATATATTTGTTTCTTTTGCATAAATTTCAAGCAAATCAAAATAATTTATGAAATTAGCGACTCTTAAATCACTGAAAGTTTTGTCATTTTAGTAATATTTTACCCTTTGAAATGTTTTCTGTTTTTAATGTTCTTTAATATATTAGGTTGGGGAATAAGTTAGTAGTGCTTTTTCAGACTTTTATTTAGGCAAAAAAATAAATAAATAAAATAATTCTATCAATAAGTTAATCAATCATATATTATATTAGCCGTTGCTGTTTACAACCTCTTCCCACCTTCCGACGCATTTCTTGATGCCGTTCCGTCAAAAATCGCCTTGTCTGGTATCAAAGAGTTGTTGAGCCAGTTTTTAAGGATATCTTTGTTATCGAAGGCCAAGCCATTCATATGGTTTGACGAAAAGTGGAAAAGATGGTAATCGGTCAATGCAAGGTCCGTAAATATGGCGGATACTGAAAGATTTCCCATTTGATCACTTCGAGTGCGGCTTTGACGACGATGGGGCATGTCGTGAACTAGTATGGTTTGACCATGTCGATCAGGTCTCTTCAGTCGAATAGCCTCATTCACGTGATATAGATGGGCAATGTAGAGTTCCTTGTTGACTGTGGCATTCTTTTCAAGCATTTGCCAGTGCACCAAGAGGTCCTTAAAAACTTGCTTAACAATCTCTTTGACACCAGACCAGGTGATTTTTGATGGAACGGCATTAACAAATGAGTCGAGAGGTGAGAAGAGGTTGTAAACAGCCACGGTGAATATATAATTGATTAACTTATAGATCTTATAGGTTTTTTACCAGACTTTTATTTAAACACAAAACAACAATTAAAAATTGTTGTTTTGTGTTTAAATAAAAGTCTGGTAAAAAACCTATGAACTTATTCCCCAACCTAATATAAATTTGTTCACGTGTAATTGTGTGAGAAGCTAAATAACTTTCTCCATATTTAATGCTGATAAATAGATGGCTGAACAAATTTCTGGCAGGAGCAGTGAAATATATTTTCTCTAAATATTTGTTTTGTTAGGAAATTTCTTATGCTTTGATAAATCAACCCATTTCGGTACACGCAGAGATGAAGAGTCACTCTCATTTATTTTTATCTACGTCTTCGTACTCATTAATGAACAATGCTTTAATAATAATCATGGATGATAAAAATTTGGCCTGAAATCCTTATTGAAAATGCTGAAGCTTATATGCGATGGTAAGAAAGACTTTTTGAGCCCAAGAGAATTTCTGCACATTTACTTGAGCGGGAAAGAATTTTCTTAGCGACTTGAAGTAACAAAATAACTTACCATCAAAGGAATCTCTTTTTCTTAAAATAATTTTCTTGCGTTCAAAAATTTGGGGTGAAAGATTATATTTGTACAAAATCGTTTTGGTAATTATATTATCGAGCAGTGTTAAAAATGTAATGAAAAGAGTTCATACAAGTAATAAATGCTTGTATGTATTCTTTTCTGATTTACCAATCAAAATAATATGTTACGAAACATGTAAATCATTAAATATTGATATAGGCCGTGGTAGCCTAGTGGTTAGGGCATTGGTCTTCCATACGGAAGGGCGGGGTTCAATACCCAATGCCACAAAAGACCCACCAAGCACATGCGATATCATTAGAATCTGTGGAATCGAAAGTCCTGTGGTCGGTCACTGAGCAGTTACCATGGGCACTTTGATTAGGAGAAAATTTCCTGCCCCTTCAGATCAATGTGAAAATTGAGGGAGTATATCGTCTGGTGGTGCCATCTATTGGAGGACAGGACTTAAAGAGCAAAGACGTATGTTCACCTTCGTAATGTTATGATTAAAACGAAATATTCTTCCTATTGACTTAAATTCGCATAGCGAATACATAGCGAGCTTGGCTTGTCCAAGTGTCCTTAATAACAACAAATATTTATATGAGTCTTGTATTTCTGTTTAATTACGTGTTTTAGCTATTATCGTTCCGCCTTTCCTTTCTCTTTGGGTTTCTTTGTCCTTTCTTCTCAGCTCAAGTGTGACCAGCTCTGCAGTCACCTCATCATCTGACCATGGTTCAAAATGCCGAAGCATTTAGAGATGGGCAAGTATCTTAAAACCGTTAACCTAAAGAACTGATATTAAAGTGTTTGAACATAAAGGAATTATATAATTATTTTATTTCTGGATTACAACATCTTCATTGCCACGAAGAAGTTTGTAACAGTATTTTTTTTTTGGCCATAGCTCAATATTTTAAAAAATAGAATGCATAAAGGAGGAAAATCCATTTCAATTTTGTTCAAAACGTAGGACAGGTATTTGAAGAATTCTTTTGTAAGGTGTCTACCTGTAAGGTACAGGTAATAGAACGTAGAGTATGCCGATGCAGCAACACCAATTTCTACGTTGCAATAAGCATGCACATTATAGCATTAACATGAGTAAGTGTCGTTCAAAATTAATTAGAATAACTGTGATTTATTTAAATAATCTAACACATTTTTTTTACCTGAAATCATTATTTTTAGCAGTTTGTTTTACTTATTTTACAAACAAAACGATCAGAAATCTGTCATTTGAAAAATGCAAATTAGTGCATCTAAACTAAAGTATAGCATTAATTTTTTTCAGCTGACTGAATTCATATCATTGAATTGTTAAACCTGTGGCCTCTCTCATCCTGCGATTCGTACTGGTTTTTAAAGTTTACCCAGTGAAGTAAATACATGCAATATTAGACTTTTAATTTAGTTTTCGACAGATGTCATTTGTTTTCTATACATTGGGCAATTGAAATATTTATTTTTCTAACTTCATTATGTTTGTCGCTTTTTCTTTCCTGAAAATAAATGGCCATTTGAAAATGTTGAATAATTGACGGAGTTTATATTTCTAGTGATTTACTAGATTCTGAAAGTGATTTTAGTTTTGATATTGTTATAGATTTTTTGGTGATAGTAATACTCTTCAACAGTGTAACAGTGTGTTCTATATATATTCTGAAGCTTTACAGATTTTCTTATTTATATTATGTAATAAAGAAAAATCAACTGTAAGTCAATTGAATTTCAATAAAATGTTTTTTTTATTGACCTCTAATTTTTTTTTTGACAGAATAGATTCTTCTGATAAAAATTTGTACAAAATATCTTTTCGAGGAAGAAATAAATGCATATTACAAAATACATCGATTTAAAATATCCAAAACTTAACATAATATTTTAAGCAGTTTGAACAAATCAATTTCATATGAACCTTTTCAAATTTGTTCATTTTAGTATCGTCATTTTTTAAGCAGTTTTTAATTTTTAGGCAAGTCTTAAATTTATCTTTATATTGATGCACGTGATTCCCATATATCATGTAATAAAATAACAAAAGACTTTTTTTTAAAAAAAAAAAAAAGAATGCTCAGTAAAATAAGATATTCATAAGAAACTTGGAAATCACTTTTGGATCCTTTCGATGAATTCTTAAAACACTCTTTTTTATTGACCAAAGAATCGTTCTTTCTTTTGTTACAGTTGCGATCGCCACTTTATTATGATTCGCATTAGTTCAAAACATTCATGACGTCAGATAAGCGTTTCATTCTCGTCACATCGTATAATCCGACTTATCGACGAATTTTCTGCCTACCTTCAAAATCGTATACTTCAAGCGGCAGTAAACAATGCGAAGTTCATTATTGAATGTCTAAGAGTAGTGTTGAAGTTCATTTTGGCACAGGTTTCTTACAATCCACGATTCCAAATTCTGAATTTTTGGGCGATGAAGAAATGTTGACAAGATGGCGTATCGTGACGTGAGCGGTGACGTAAATATTGGGATTACCAAAATAAAAATTTCTCCATATGTATGACGTAATAAAAACAAGGTTGCAGAATAAAACAGATACAGAAGAAAATCCACCAAAAAAATCACCCATCTCAGAATTTGAATCATGGATTATACGGCACCTGTGTCTTCATTTTGTTAATAAAATGATTTCTTATATAAAGACCAAAACATCAGTTACCGAAACCTTTTTCCATGAATTCAAGCAATTAACACATGAGCAATAAAGCAACAGAAAAAGCAAAATGAAAAAGACATGACAAAACATCCACTTTATGGTTAGTTTAAATCGGCAAAAACGATTTCACTTTTTTAAAATTTCATAAATAGAATTCTAAATTAATAATTGCAACATTTATAAACAATCTCTTTTGAATCTTAAGACTATTGCCTGGCTTACGCCAACATTAAAAATTTCTTTGAATTAATATTGCTGAAATAATTAAAAGCAGATTTGTAAAACATGTGCTCAAAAAGGATGTTGAATTTCTTAAAATTGTTTTTTAAATTTTTTGATTGCCAGTGTTATATTTGTTGTATATAAACGAGGTGTCTACCAATTCCTGCTTACATAAAGAACTTAATATATGTATGATTCTCAAATAAAAATATCCTTTCAAATTGAATCGAAATAAGAACTTAAAATTAATAATAGCAATGACAGCAGCAATTGAAAATATATTTCTTAAATAAATAATTTTCATTAGTAATAATAATAATGATAAATATAATCACGTGATTGTTTTGTGCTTAAATTTCTATTCATTTTTTTAAAAGGAAGGATATACGTCATGGCCAGCGATGCGATAATGCGGCCGCAGAATCATTCTGATTCGGATCTTTCTTATCAATCGAGTTCTTCAAGATTAGGAAATTGAAACTCGTGGTGGGTTTCTGATTTACTATGAAAGTGCACATATTCTGCTAATTAATTTAAATAAGTAAATGCTTTAATAATCAGTAACGAAATCGATGTCTACTCGGGCAATAAATAAGTAACTAAATCTTCTGTTTTTTAACTTTCTCCTGGCGCGCTAGTTTAAAAGTGAAAAATCTTTCCGGTGGAAATGGAGCTGAGCTGTCAGCCGAATGGTTAGTGCTCTTGCATTCAGCTCAACAATTTATGAATTCAAGTACGTCTTTGGGCACGGATGCTTATAGTGGTTTCTTAAACCACAGGAGTTGGTCCAATTAACTCTTATGTGTAAAATGTGGCTCTTGAGCGACAAACAAGCCAATCTGGATAAATGGAAATAGTATCGACTGAATTTTAAATGAGAAAACTGTTAAATTTAGTAGCAAAATGCTATGTATTCAGCTTTATAAAAAATAACAGTTCGAAACTCATTATGAGCTGATTTATGATCATGGAATTTGAATTTATGACGCTATTGTTGAGAAGATCAAAACATACCATAATCCAATAACATAAATGTGACCACCACGTACTTTCAATGTCGACGTTAAATAACCAATTACTGAAGACAGGTGGCAGCACAGTGCAGCTAAGTGTATTAAAAGGGCATGCGATGCCTTCGGAAAAATTGCAATCGTTGGCGCTGTGCAAAAACGGAACTATTTATCCGATATCCAAAAGGGCATTGGCATTGGCTTTCGGGCCAAGGGTGGGAGAATTTCCGAAATGGCTAAATTTATGATTTGTTCCCATGCCATTGTGGTAAAAGTATACCATGCATGGCAAAATGTGACTATTCAAAATCAGCGACGTGGCAATTGTAGTGCACCATGAACCACTGATGATAGAGTTGAAAGACGGCTGCGGAGATGCATTCGGGAGAATAGATGTGCTACATTGGAGCAAGTGAGAAATTGGTGTGAACTAAGAACTAACAGTCTCTCTCAAATTACTGTTCACCTAACTTTACTGCGCCTGACCTCCAAAGAAGACGCCTGATTCATGCCCATATACTGACTGCTGTTCATTGACGACGAAGGCTAGAGTTCGTATCGACTACCACAATTGAACGTCCATTGAATGGCGGCAGTTGCAGAACATAAAACTTTATTCTTCGGTATCGTTTTCCGATGAATTACGCTTTATTCTCCATTGGGCAGATATACACGTTACTGTATACGACGTGAAACCTCAGGAAGCAAATTCTTTGTAACCATTGTCAGAACGGTCCAGGCTGAAGGCGGGAGCATTATGGTCTGTGGAGTGTTTTTCTGTCATCTCTGGGTTCATTCCTTATTGTGTAAGCGCGATTGATCAATACAAGTATGCATCGTTCCTTGCGGACCACATCTACCAGCAAGATAATTTGAGGTGTCATATAGCTGCCAGAGAACACCAGGAAGATTTTACAGTCCTCCCCTGTCCAAGCAGACTCATCTGATTTAAGACTAATTGGGAATCTGTAAGACCATTTTGATCGAATGTTTCACGATATGAATCCTCACCCGCATAATCTTGCGCAGCTGCCCACGTCACTGGGAGTCGGCATGGCTTAGCATTCCACTCAGCAATTTCAGAAGCCTAATGAGTGAGTGACCTTATGCCTCTGTATTAACCAGATATTGTTCGAGCACTACCAGTGCACAAACTAATGGACTTTGACCAACTCAAATCCTATTTTGTCACATATTCGTCGAGGATATTGACATATTTTCTGCTGTTGCACTTCGAGTAATGGTTTTCAAAAACAGAAAGTCTTCAATGACAGTAAAACCACCAATGAAAAATACATAGCGAATGAGATGTGCACCTTTATTTTTGCCTGCGGTCTCATCCAGTCCAAATTCATTTCCTTTCATTTTTTTCTATCAATGGATTTTTGGATTCTGAGCCATGCTCTATATTCTTCGACTGTTGTAATTATTCAACAAAGATTCGCCAGAAGTTCTTTCGCATTTTCTGCTATCATTATATTTGAGATGTCCACAGCAGCCGATAGAATTTATTTCTCATCAATACTGTGAGCTCTATTGCACTTCCCTACTCGGTATGCCACACTTTGAGCGACGCCAAAAAGGTATTTTCTGGCATTTATTTACGTGATGCCAAAAGGTATTTTTATTGGCACTTATAATTGCTTAATGAAAATATTTTTGATTGGTGCAAATCTTTCCCTTTAATGCTCAAATATTTATGCATTGTTTGAAGGTGACGCTTCATTTGGATTCACGCCTTTAGATGATAGAACTTTAGAACCGATCACACACTGTGCTCTCTTTTCATGGTTGACTTCGATTGAATTGAAACCAAAATCCAAGTAACTGTCTTCGTATTTGCAGCATTTCCTATTTTTTCATGCAATTCACGCTTCTATGCATGATCTTTATTATCATTTTCAGAATCAGTTTTTCCATCAAAATTCTATTCATTCTTATAAAATTAACAGCTTTCTGAAACATGACATGCACAACGACCACTAGTTGATGCACTTGATTGACTCAAACAACTTGATCAATTGGAAAAAAAGGCTTTGAATGTCACCGCTTTAATCTTCATTCGTTAGTGGTTATTCGTTATTGTTAAACATCTGCAGCCGAGAAGGTAGGAGAAAAGAACATAAAAAAAATTAAAAATTCTTGGAGCTGGTGCATTTTGATCGTGAGAGAGTGAACTGTTTTTTTGGCCAGCAAATTTGACACATATTTACCTTGATTAGAATGAAGGCCGCTTAGCGGCACCTTTATTCTCTCTGCTTGGTCCCCTAGAATGCCACAGCACATACTTTGGAAGTCACTAGACTAAAGATAACAATTATAGTCTTTTTCCTGGTTGTGATATCCATTTTTATAAATACATGTCAGAAGCAGACAATTCACACAATCAACCACTTGTTAGAGCCATTGAAGGACAACTAATAGGAAAATTACTAGTTTCTCGAGATAGAGCCCTGAAAGTCGTGTAATTCTAACGCATTCTCATAAGAAGAAAGTGGTTGTATTAATTTGGCGGTATATAATGTGAATATTGTGCAGATTTATTTTAGGCAATCCTATTATTTCCTAAACCTCAGTGTTGTAATTTCTATTAGGATTTACTGTAAAAATGAATGTAAGCAAGTTTTGTTTTTAGATGACAACATCGAAGGAAACATTAACAACATTTATTTAAATCAAACAGTACACAGCACATCACAAACATTAAAACACTTATCTCTTTTGACATTCATATATTTTAAAACACAACCATTACCGACGTTCTATATTTTTTCTCTGTTGCCACTCCCGAATCGAGAAACGTACCTCTCGTGGTTTGCTCGTGACGCAACATTCTTCCCATTCCACGCATCGCTTAGATGAAGTCATTTGTACTGAGTGAAGGTATTGATTCTAGATTGACAGCTCTATATACAGCACAAGTAAAGAGCACTATTCACACCTTTTGTTTAGATTTAGTTAATAAAGGTCCAGTTAAGTCCACACCTTATACTTGAAAAACAGCTGCTAATTTTGTTCTGTCTTTTGGACGAGGTGGAAAAGATACCTCAAGATGTTCTCTTTTTGTCGTTTACATATTAGGCATTCTTTTAAAACACTCCAGACAGTCTTTTTTCTTTTTACTATCCAAAATATTTTAGGTAAAATAGTCAAAATAGTTAATGTCCCAGCGTGTTTGTTAGAGAGATGTTCTTGAGCAATAAATCTTTTGTCAGGTGTTTCGATGGTAGAATCACTGACGACATAAAATCTTTCGATTCTTCCTCATTTATCAGTCTGGATTTTAATCATAAAATTCCTTCCTCATCTTTAAATATTTGAAGACCTTTCAAATTTTTCCTTGTTTCTTCATTAGAGAAACATTCCTTCTGTACTAAACGGAAAATAATTTTTGCTCATTTAACAATCCTTCAATTTTAAGATCCTTAAATTTTCTTAAGACTTTGGCCTTTGCTTGAAAACGCAGTACCCAAGCCAAAACCCTAATCATCTTTGAAAAGCTAGAAAATCTTCTGGCTAACTGTAATGAAATTGACTCTAGTTCTATGTTATAAGCAGAGATGACCGACTTTCGTTTCTCTATATCTACTTCTTTCTCGTTAACATTTACAGGTTACTTTGCCTACTGTTCTTTGGAATTCTGTCACCAAGCTGGTCCTTGCCACCACTTGCATTTCTGAATTTGTTTAGGCCCCCAACCTCGCGATAAAATGTCTGCTGGATTCTGATCAGTTGAAATATGGTACCAGTCTTCAGAAGATGTCAATTTTCTAATCTCGCTTATTCTGTTGGCAACGAATACTGATCACTGTTCTCGACGAGTTATCCACGTTAGAACTGTGAAAGAATCGGTCCAAATGTAAGTCTCTATATTGGAAAGTTTCAGAGCTTGCTTCACAGAACTAAACAGCCTTCCGCCGATGGTAGAGGACTTTAATTCAAGACATGGTGTAGTATAAGTAGGACTTATTTGTGACCTGTCTTGAAGTAATTGAACAGTCACTAAACCCGCACTAGATTCACTTCTTAAGAAAATGCATGCCGTATAAACTGTCTTACGGGCATCGACAAAAGTTCGAATACTTAAATTGAATTTCCCCATCACACCTAACCATCTTGGGATTTTTATATTTTTGAAGCATTTTCATTGTTTAATCCATTTTAAAAATTTCTTCTTTATTTCATGATATTCCTCACCTCACTTCCTCATCTCATGATATTTTGGCTTTTCAAGTAGCTTGGAGTAAAATCTTAGGTTAATCATAACAGGTTCAAGGAAACCTATGGGATCAAATACTCGACTAACCAGTGAAAGTATTTTCCTTTTAGTTATCTTTTCGTTTTCATCCAATTTCAAAGATTCTGAGTCTATTTCAAAGGTATCTAAATTTTTGTTCCTAATCAATCCTAATACTGGTGTTGTTCTTCTATCATAATACTTCTACAATTAAAGCAAGAAATAGTGAAACTAAAAGATTCACTTGATCTCCTAAATAATGAAATGCTAATGCTAGCTGAAAACCGTAAAATAAGATTTATAGCAGCCTATATCACATTGGGTGCTATCTTAACTGAATTAATGCAGATTCCATTTCCATCCGCCAGGTCTCAATATAATACTTCTTCATACAATTAATTACTTTCTGAGGATGTAGTAATGGTAGAATTTTCCCATCCTCTGAGATCAAGCATTCCTTCTTTCATTACATTAGTTGCAGATTTGTTGAATGTTTTTAGTTCGGCATTATTTTGTACACTTGTTACACAATTATCGACATAAAAACTATCTTGCAATTTTTTAAGAAATTCATCATAATACCATTCTTTTGTTGAATATTTTGATAAATGGTAATTAATAACCGCCATTAACAGAAAAGGGCTACTGGTGATGACAAAAACATCTCGAGTATGACGGAAAATTCGGATATTACTCTCATTGTCATTCAAAAGAAATTGTAAGAAATCACGATCTTTCTCATGTAAGGATATTTGTAGCAAAGCCCTTCTAATGTCTGAAATTGTACCTATTGGCTTCAATATAAATCTCCCCAAAATAGAAGGAATTGTTTAAATTAAATTATTTCTAGTCTCCAAACAGTCATTTAATGACGGATGGTTATGGATCTTAGCAGAGGTATCAAAGACCGGTCTTATTTTCATTGAAGATGTTGCAGATGTTTCTTTGATGACGGGTCTATGCGGAAGGTAATGAGCATCAGCTGGTAACTCTTTGCTAGGAACTTCCTCGATAACTCCTTCTTCTAACCATTCTGTAAATACTTCATGACACTTTTCTCTAAAACCAATTTTTTCCAATTTCCTGGTACTAGATTCAAGTCTTTTCAAGCACAACTCGTAATTGTCAGTTAGAAACGCATGATCCACTTTCCAAGGCATATGGACCTCGTATTTTTCATCTTCTTTTTGTCGAACTGTTTCTTCAAAGTGAAGCATAACAGCTGTTTCCGCTTCCTCTCTTGATTTTTGATGAATAGGATCCCGTATACCAAGTAGTTCCGGGTCCCACAGTGAAGAAACAGGAATATCTGCTTGAGATAACATATTAACAATATTCATTTTTGCACCTATTTCATCGGTATATCGGGGTACTTTACCCATCAAAGTGCAACCTAATTTAGTTTATAATGCAACTAAGCTAGTCTCTAACTCTTCTCGTCGACCAGTAACTAATTTACCAGCAACATCTGCACCCATAGTACTTCAATTAATCCTGCGTTTTTTTGAATATCGGTTAAGAAAATCCTTTTAGTTTTCAATTCATGCATCCAAGAGACACTTTATAGACTAGAAATATCATATTACAATTGACATCATGATCTAAAGCATCTAATTTACAAGTATAGTTACCATCAAGATTACTTAAGTAAATTTTATAACAGTTATGTTTATACATTCTAGTTTTCATTCCGCCAAATAAGGAGTGACAAAATTCCTCTTCTCTTGGCAAATTAAAACCCAACTCTTCAGCAGTAGATCTCAAAATATATGATTTTTGTGATCCTGTATCGATAAAAGCTCTAGTTTTACGCACTTTCTTGATACCATGTACATTTACAACAAGAGTTTGTAATATAACTTCATTCGTTGCACGAGAATGTAAAGAATCAACTGTTTTTTCATTAATATTTTTATCATTTACTCCTTGTTTGGGTGAATCAGATTTATTGGATCGCATATTAAGACACATGAACTTCAGATGTCTTTTTGACACGTTATTTGAGATTGGATTTAAAAGCAACATCATGACCTTTAGCCAAGCAGACCAGGCACAATGCTTTCCTTTTTATTAGGGCGATCTTTTCTTCCAATGTGATGAAAAACCCCTTTTTAGAAAAATGAGAGGCATGCATGATCTTTTAAACAAAACGTACATATTTCATTCGATCCTTGAATGAATAACTCAACGGAAGAGGGAAGCGAATGTTGGCTTTCTGCCAAGTATTTACCTTCGCGTTCCATAGGAATAAATATCTGATCCACCTAATTTTATGTTTTCTTCTAATTGCACTGCTCTCTTCAGAAATGAAGCTATAGCATCAAGAGCTGATTTAGTACTTTGTTCAGACTCAGTACTTTTTCTTTGTCTTTCAAATGATTGCAGTATATGGGTCGGTAACGAACTTTCGACCAACGGATATAATATAATACCAACTTCATCAGTAGTCACACTGCTGAGAGTCCGAAGTTAAGTAGGAAATTTACTATAGAAAGCACTTAAAGAATCTTTTGTTTCTTTTTAACGTCGTTATTTAAAACAAGTTTTAACAATTCTCGTGCGGGCCAACTTGCACGTGTGTGCTTTCCTAGTGTGTGAATGAGGTGTCAATGGTTGCCTATCCTTTAAACGGGTCACTATGGCATGTGTGAGTGCTGAAGAAGTCGGACTCCACATCAAATACGGTTCAGTTGGAAAAGTGGAGCAGCGCACTCCAATTTGCCAGCCTAGCTGGTTCATGAGAACAACAACAATTTTCGTACATAAAAATCAATTAATAACTCTTTTCGCCCATATCTTTCAATTAAGCCTTCTATGGATAATTTTCATTAGTTATAGGAAAAGATTCAACAAGTTCTCTTGCTTCTAACTTGATTTTTGTCGACTGAATTAAATAATCAAATTTATCGCAATCAGTTAAATTTATATTTTTGTGTATGTTTTTAAATTGATTCCAGAAAATTAACCAGTCTTTTAATTCACCGCCAAATTTATACAGTTCAACTTCAGGAAGTGGTGCTTAATCATTTTATACAGATTATCGCACACACACACAGTCAAGTGAGAATTATCACCAAAATTACTACTTTTATTATTATTTTGTTTACTCTTAATATTTTCTAATATTCGTTTAGATTTTAATTCTATTCTCAATGCCTTTTCCCTGTATTCTTCGACAATATTAAATTTAGTTTTGAATTCTGTTGCATTAGTTAAAGCATCTAAATAATTATTATGTGTTAACTCTAATGAATCTGCTTTTTGCTTAAGCAAATATAAACACATTTCAATTTCTTCGGCCTCAGAATTTTCTTTCATCAATACATTCTCTAACTTAGTATATGCTATCGAAAATGAAGCGCGCTGTGCTGTTTTATTTCGTTAAATAATTTCCATCTTTAATATCTTATAAAATCAATTCGTACATTCAATGATAAATGTGTCAGTTCAAGATATATTATAAATGTATCAATAACTTCAAAATGTGAATTTGTTTTTCTTATCTTCCGTTATCAAACTTCAAAACAAAACGGCCCACCCAGGGGCGCCAGAAATGTTATAATTCCTATTAGAATTTGCTGTAAATATGAATTTCAAGTTTTATTTTTAGATGACAACATCGAAGGAAACATTAACAACATTTATTTTTAAATCAAACAGTACAGAACATCACAAACATTAAAACACTTAACCCTTTTTACATTCATATATTTTCAAAACACAACCGCTACCGACGTTCTATATTTTTTCATCTGATGCCACTCCCGAACCGAGTAATTTACCTCTCGTGGTTTGCTCGTGAGGCAACACTCAGTCTAATTTAAAATGTAGTTCTCTAGTCGATTTAATCTTTTACCTTTCCCATTTTTTCTTGCGTGCTTGCGAAAAGTGATTAAAAATAGAATGACTGCAGTTATCACATTTCTTTATGATTTTTGTATTATAGTAAAGATATAAACATTCATTTAATTTTAATGTGACGTTTTTACCAATGACATTTAAATAAAATGTCATTGGTAAAAACGTCACATTAAAATTAAATGAATTTTTGTCATTAAATTTACCAAGCAAAATGATTATAAATTGTTTGTTTCCTTTTATCATTTTTGATTATAAATGCATCATCTCATAGTTTTTATTTTATTTTCAAAACCAAAAAAAAAAAAAAAAAAAAAAAAATAAAATAAAATTTTTTGTCAATTTTAATTGAAAAGTGTTTAAATTTTTTGAATGCATAAACTGTTTTTCCGGGTGACAACATTATCCTGTTGACAAAAAAAAATATTATATTAAACTAAAAACATGGAATTTATTTTCAAAAAACTAACTTTACTTAAGTCATTTGTTACTTAGATGCAACATATTTAAGCATTTTCAAAATGGCCCCCTTGGACATCGATACAGAACCTTAAACGTCGCTTAAAATTTTCTGCAATGGGCCGCAGTTCATCAGGCGTTAATTTAGGCCATTCCTACTTAAGAGTAGTCTTTAGACATTCCAAAATTCAATGTGGTTTAGAGATTATTCTTGATTGTAGAATAGACCAAACATTATAGTCCATCGGATTTAAGTCAAGTGAATTGGGGAGCCACATTCCCACAGATATGAAATCTTAAAGATTTGCTTGACTCAAGTCTTGCGTTGCTTTTGCTCTATGAGAAGGGGCAGAATCTTGTTGAAGTGTCCAGATGCTGTTTTTAAAATGTTTTTGGACCAAAAGAAGTAAAATAGACTTTAAAATCTTTTTACAGTATATGGCCTTGTTCATTTTGAAGCCTTAATCTATGAAAATCAAAGGAATTTTTCCAGATTTACAAGTGCCTCCCCAAACCATAACGGATTGTGAATTTTGTTGACGTTCTACTCTTGTGGAATTTCCAGGATGATCTGATGACTAGTAAAGGTTATTTTGTTGATTATAGGATTGTTCAATTGTGAAAAGTTTTTCGTTCTTTAAGATGAAATGTTTCATGTGACTTTTGCGAACATTCAAAGGTGATCTTTGCTATCGTGATTGCTTATTTTCTCATTTAATTTCTGTACTTTTCGAAGTTTATATGGCCTAAGTCCAAGTTCTTCCTTTGCAATTTGTCTAACTGATTCTCTATTAACCTCCATTTCTTTAGCTATTTTTCTCATTGAGTTTCTTGAATTTCGATTAGTTCGTTTGTTGATAATTTTGCAAATTTCATTTGTATTCACAATTTTAATTTTTTTTTTTTTTTTTTGCTTTTAGGAGTTTATCTCTATTATGGCCAATCTCCAAGAATTGTTTTACAGTATGTGATACCGTTTATCTGTAGATATTCAGCTTTTTAGCAATCTGAATTTTCTTTAATCCAGTCTCAAATAAAGCAGTTAGTTGTTGCCATTGATTTGGCATTTTATTTCAAACAAGGAATAAGGAGTACCTATTTGTTTTACTAACATTAAGATCTCTTAAGCAAATGAAATTATTATAAAAAGTAGTGGACATGAATTAAACCGATCAAAAGCAGTACAATTTTGTCAACAGTATAAAGTTGTCACCCTGTAATAAGCTTTACATATAGTACAAATATCAATTTAAAAAAGACTGTAATATTAAAATATATATTTTGTTACTTAGTATGTATATAAATTTATAAAATTACAAGTTACGCATTAACTAACAAATTTAATATTAAACATCAATATCTGCTCAAATAAAGAGAACAAAAGTAAGGAATAATAAATTAATATAATATCTACATATAATAAAGGATATAGTTTCTTAAAAATAGAATCAATGCAAATGTCCGTACGTTTGTGTGATACGTTTCCTTTCATTAATTTATTACATAAATACACATAAATTTATTAATATAATAATTTTTTACAGTATTTTTATTTCAGTAACTTACATTAAATATGTAAAACAATTACAATCTTAAGCTACTTAATTTTACTTGTGGATGATTTTGAATTGTTTAGTAATAATTTTTTTAAGCAAAAGGATAAACCGGGTATTTTAGCAATGATGAGTCAAAATATGACTCTCCATAAAACCTTCCCAAACGAAAAACATTTTTACCTTTCATTTTAAATACATTAATTGGTGTTTATCAATAATTGGTTTTTATTATTACTTACAAATAGTCTGCGAGAGAAAAAATATAAAGTTATCTCTTCATACAATCATAATAAACTATTAAAGTTCTGAAACATAATAAGAAATTTTGTGTTTTTAGGAAATATGTGACAAATGGAACCCATTTAGAAGTGATTGCAATTTAAATATTTGCTGTATTCTGTATAGCAATCAATATTATCAATACCTATGGCGATAATCTGTGCAAAGCAGTTAAAATGTCCATTTTTTCTTGTTCAAATACGAGTTGCTCTTTCCATGCCTCTTTCAAATAAAATTTTCTACAGCAGTGTTTTCATATTTCGATTAAAAGGCCTTTTTTTAGTATATTCAAACATGATTTGCTTTTTTCATAAATCTTCGAGATAAAATATCCAAGAAAAGTGTTTTGGAATATCAATTTTTTCTATTGGATTCATTTTCTACTATGTTTTACAATAATTAAAGGGTTCTTCATTTGTATAATAACGAAGTAATTTATATGTTTGAAATTGTTCTGGATTTAGACTTTTATTTTAGTAGAATATACATTGTAATTTTTAGAAAAATAGGGAAAATTTAAATAATTTTGTTAATTTATTAATAACAATAAATAAAATACGAAAGCCACTATACTACTTTGTAAAAAACAAATGCATAATGCAATATTGTTCAATGATTTACCACTTGAAGAAAAAGAAATTTAACCCTTCCTATTATCGCATTTAGAATGAACTCAAACCAATTGTTTGGCAGCTCTTTGGACAAGCTGTTTGTGCTGTCCAATCGGATGAAAAACTGTTCCAACTCAAGTTGTAAATTTATGCTCGATGAAACGATATTTGAACTCCATCGAGATTGGAAATTACTAGAAAATATTTTGGATGCATCTTGAATTAAATGAAAATTCTTGAATTCCTCTGGAACATTATTCGTAATCTTTAAAATAGGATATATCTTTACATTATGGAGTGCTTATAAATGTTTTATTACAAAAAAAGATAAACATTTTCAAAACTCTTTGTCTAACTTCAATCCTTGCCTTTTTATTTTGTAACAAATAAATAAATGAACGCTTCTTAAACGTTTATAATCCAACAAAACTTTTTTTTTTTTTTTTTGCCAAAACACTTTTTTAATACTGAAACAAAAGTCCAGGAATATTTAAATTAGAAATAATTTAATACAAATCTCTTCTTTTTCCATATTGTTTATTTAATGGTAGGCGTTTAATAATGTAATATTTTTTTTAATAATTCAAGCTTCTCAGAGCTATTTTTTAAAATTAAATTCATTTTCCATTTGCTCTTATTCATTTATAGCTTTATAGTTTATTTTGAAGCAAATTAGATGGACTTGGAATAGGTAATGAGCCACATCGACGTTAATTACTTTTTAAAATTATATCTGACTACTTTAACCTTTTTCGTCACTTTACTTCAACCAGCAGGTACACCATCCTGAACCCGAAAAGGAGTCAGTCTCCATACTTCAGAATCAGGGACTAAACAGAAGACCCACAAACTTGATATCCCAGAGGTATCATTTCAATGACAGGACATTACGCTCACAAGCTATATTAGGCGCCCTAGACGCCATTAGTGAACACAATTGATCTTCGATTCGAACCCACTACCTTCTGGTTGTGAGAACGACTTCCTAACTAGGCCACCAATTTCTCTTTCTTTTAACTATTAATTATGCATTTTTATTTCTTTGATTTTGGTTGTAATTAATTTCAAATGGTATTTATTCCGGGGAAAATTAAATATTCAAACATCACTTTGTTTACATATGAAAAAGTACTTAAAAGTTTTCTTTGGTCACGAAGTTTGTTTTTACGGCTAATTTAACTCCATAAAAAATTTCTGATCGAAAAGAGAATATTTTGCTTTCATTGTAAGAACTCTATTTAGTAGTGCTTTCTCTTCTGATTTATTAAGAAAAATTGGTTTCCCGAATGCATTTGAATAGGAAAATTTAATTGATAAAACAGGTCACCACCCACATTTTACATGCTATGAACCAAGAAGGGTAAACATAAAAGTTCAATTATAGTAACTCTTCCGCATGAATCAATAGAAAGTTAATATTATTAATTCTTTGACAAACATGCTTAATAATTTATTGTTTAAGTTCATTGTGTTATTAGTGTTATTAGTGTTATTAGTTCATTGTGTTATTATAAATTGACTTTAGTCCATCTGAAATCTTTGGCAAATCTCAATTTGTTTTTTGTTCCCCAAAATGTTTACAAATCTCAAAATTGTGTAATTTTCTTCCGGAGTTAAAAATGTTCTCTTGGAACACAAGCAGTTACAACATAATTTAAGAAAACTCGGTTAAAATAATTTCATTGGATTGAATATTATGTGATATTCATACAATTTTCATAACAGCGTTATTAAATAATTTTAACTCACCTTAACTAAACCTTGATATTTTTGTTAAATGTTTTAAATTATTGTTGGAAATATGAAATGAATGTTTATAAAAATCATATATCTATCTATCTATATATATATATATATATATATATATATATATATATATATATATATATATATATATATCATAATTTATTATATTAACATAAAAGTGTATATGAGAGAGAAAGAGAGATTTTAAACATACTACTCTTTCCTATTTATTCTAAGTGATTAAATTTGTTATTGCTGTGAATAAAATTATTATTTTAAACTAGAAATGCATGTCCTTTTACTCAAATATAAGTTGCATGTATTCTTCAAATTTTGGCTACCTAGATTCTCAAAATAATATGAATTTGATGCGAAAAATCTCTTTTTTTAAATAAAGTTTTTACATTCATTAATTGAAAGAATGCAATATTTTACTGTGCAATAAATAAATTCTGATATAAGTATTATATGTTAATATACATGAAATTGAATTCACATTTTGAAAGTTTTTTCATAAAATACAAATAGCTTTCAATTTATTAATTGATAACTAAAGATATTTCTTAGTAGATAGACTTTGTAATTGATTTTTTTTTATTTCCCTTTTTACTGGTTTATTTATTTACCCAATTTTATCTACGCATATTTAACTCATATTATATAGTTGAAGGAAAATTGTGTTAAAAAATATTAGTTCTATTGATTTATTTATTATATTTTTCAGAAATTAGAAATTTATTTTTATTGATAATATTTTTTTAAAGTTTTATTTCTAATACTATGATGTAGAAATTTTCCTTCAGTATTCAAAGAAAATTTCTTGTCCACTTTGAAAGCAGCTTTTTTAATATGAAATATTATTTCTTACCTCTATTGTTTCACTTCAATCTCTATTTTCTACATAACAGGATTCTATTTATCTCTTGTTTGAGTTGCGTCTTTGGTGCCGCGTTGTGGACAACTTGACGGACTGCGACTATATTATAAAGTTTTTTATATCCACACACACACTGCTTAAATCATCTTCCGGGATATCCTTTTCGTAGATAGTGGGCAGTATTTGTGTGTCACAAAGGTGAAAACCAGGAACTATCACCAACACCCAAACTACCAGACGTTCATACAGATGGAGAAGCTCAACATTCACCTGCCGTTATTTAATAGCGGCTGGAATCGAACATGGGACTGTATGCTCTGAAAAACGCTGTCCTCCTCTGTGCCCGTGAGATGAACACCTGAGTTAAAATTTCAACTAAATGAGGATGGAAGATCTCTCTAAATGTTAGGGACGTGGGCAAGTTTGTATTGATTCGTTAAAATATAATTTTCAAATCATGGTGCATACATGTTGTAATATATTCAAATAGACTGTTAATTTTAACGTTTTTAAAAATTACAGAATGAAAGCATAATATTAAATATTTATCTGAAATCTTCCAATTAAACTTCTTGTTTAAAATGCATTTAAATAACGGAAAACTTTTATAAAGAAATGTTATTCACAAAGAAAATATTACAATCTGTATGCAATTTCGGAATAAAAATGAATTGTATTTTCATTGTATATGCCAAAAAAGTTGACAACTAATACTTGATATTAGAACCAGAAGGTACTGAGTTTGAATCCTGGCCGACGAAGATCCATCGTGTTCTCTAAAGGTGGCCGGGGCTCATTAAAACTGCACATGGTTGCAATGTCCTCCAGGTGAAATGATACCTTTAGGGATGGCAAGCCCAG
The DNA here is from genome assembly GCA_030067965.1 of Latrodectus elegans. NCBI lineage: Eukaryota > Metazoa > Arthropoda > Arachnida > Araneae > Theridiidae > Latrodectus > Latrodectus elegans. The sequence goes on from CM057818.1 coordinate 20,097,356, forward strand.
TATTGGGGGTCTTCTGCTTGGTCCTACTTCAAAATCACGAAGACTCTACTCGGCATTTATACTAACATCTGAGAAACGAATTATGGAAAAAATTAGGAATAGGAGTATTATCTCTCTCTCATTCTCTTGGATACTTGAATTATCTTAAAATCCGGAAAGTAAAATTCTTGCTTGCTGCGAATTTTTACAATTATCTAAAACATTTTAATCTTAATGGCATAAAAAGTGAAATTTTGTAATATCTAAATTCCTTGAACTCTTCTCGATCACATATATTGTTAATCTGCATTATCTGCTTATGTCAAGATACGTCTCTTAATGGTCAACGATTGTTTATAAAAATTCCATCAACTTTTTTAAACAATGCTAATTAATTGACTATAAATCTCTCCAGTAATTTTTATATGTGAGTTACAAGCATCTTAGTATAGAAATCCAAATGTGCCCACCCACCAGCCATGGAATCTCTGCTTAACTCAATTTCCAAACATTTAAATGCTGTAGTGCCAGCCTCAAGGAGTCCCGTATGTATATATATATATAATGTGTGTGTGTGTATGTGTGTATATATATATATATATATATATATATACATAAATATATATATATATATATATATATATATATATATATATATATATATATATATATATATATATATATATTAAAAATAAAAAGAAAAAATATTTATAAACTTTGTTATCACAACTAATTGATGTAAGAAAGAAAGAAATCGAAGTGTGAAAGGAGTATTTAACATAAAGTGAATCTTTTTACCTCAAACTGATATACAGTTTGAATTTATTGTATCGCAGATATCATATAATCGAAAAACTTTTAGAATTTTTTTTTCTGTTTAGCTTGGCAGTCTAAAATTCTGAAGCTGTTAAGGAAAACTCGAAGTTAAACTTTGATGACAAATGGCAACAGAGAATCACAAATGAAAGCAGGAAGTGGACAAAAATACTGATATAATCTGTAGAAAAAATCAGTGAAAGTGTTTTCAACCACATCCTTAAAAATATCGATTTCCCTTTTTCTTCTTAAAACTTAACCAATCTTTTAAGATTGAAATTCATATTTTGAAACACCAAATTGTATCGAATTGAATTAAAACACTTTCAATTAAATACCAAGAAAAAGTTTACTTTCATTAATATTTATTTGTCAATAAAATAATAAAATTAGAATAAATGTATCGTAGGAAGTTACTTAATTTTACATTTTGCTTTTAATTTCCTGTTTACAATTATAGCTGATTTTATTAAGTGATTCTTCAAATAATTTTTATTAAATTTGTCCTATTTGTCAATTTGAATTAATAAATTCCAAATGGGTATGCTTCGAGCTCCTTAAATATTTTCAATATGATACACTTTTGGTTTTTTAAATAATTTTCAGTAATAGTGACCGAAAAAATTTATTGTTGGCTCAATACCCCTCAAGAGTATTGATACCTGCGGGTTTATAGGCCAAACATAGGGATTTTTTTGCTGGGTCCTTGTTCCCAAAATTACGAAAAATCGCCCACTAATGGAGAACAGAAGGCACACCCAGTAATTGCTCTTCTCTATTAGATCCAGTAACTCCACCCCTAGTACCAAAAGGTAGGACTTGTTGTCAACCAATTGTTCAATCATTCGAAATACGAGAATAAAAGTTCATAATAAAAGAATCCTATTCATAGAATTAGTGGTACTGAAACATTCTGATTGAATCCCAATTTAAAGCTTTAGATGGAATAATTGATAACATTAAAGAGTAAAATCAGTGTTATAAATGGTACCGTTACGATTGCGCATATTCTTAAAAAAAAAAAGCCGGTCAACTTGTCTAGTGGTCAGCGTGCCTGACTACGGATAGGGAGGTCCTTTGTTCGAATCCCTGTTCAGGCATGGATGTAATTTCTCTATCCTGCCTTTGTCTTTTTCTTGTGTGTGTGAATGCAGTATGAATGATGCCTACCCTATAAACGGGTTGCTATGGCATGTGTGAGGGTGCGCTGGTGGCCCACCCCTTGGGGTGCTCCCGGGGAAACGCCTGGGCGGCTAAGAGATCGCTGTGTCTGGCCGGTTCCTTGGTATCAGGGAACAATAGATTAATAGACTCTATTGCAGTTGTAACTGTCTACAATCTGCCAATGGAAAAAAAGAATTCTTAAAAAAATATATTTATTAAATTCTAAAAAAAATATATTATATTGATTAAGTGAAATCTTATTAATTTATGTATATATATATATATATATATATATATATATATATATATATATATATATATATATATATATATATATATATATATATATATATATATATATATTGGACTTTAGAATATTGAAGGCACACCTTCTTCTCAAGAAATAATGGAGTTTAATGTGGAAAAGAACATATCCCGGAGATAGGAAAAATGAAAATATATTGATTGATTGAAAAGGGAGTGAAACAGGGAATATCTGAATGAAAGAAGAAAATTCCCTGATAATAAAGAAAACTCTGCGCAGAAAACATGAGAGATCGTCTATGACGGAATGCAAAGAGGATTTATTGCAATAAAAAAGTGACAATTGATTGTTGATAATTATTTAATGAAAGACAATTTTTTTTTAAGTTTTCCTTCAAAATAATAAATTATTTTACTCGCAGTTCATTAAGATTCCAAACCATTTTACAACGTTGACGACTTTTGTTGATGGAAATTTTATTGTATGTAACGTCGTACAAAAATTTGCATACTATCAGAAAAATGGTAATCATATTTTGCTATTGAATAAATTTAAATATTGCGGGGCTAAAATATATTTCTAGTGTGCTTATATGCTTATATTAAAAAATAAGGGGTCTTTTGAACGCAGCAACTCACAGATGTTACACCATTTCGGTTTTCATTTCATCATCAGAACCCGAAGAAGAGGAATGCAGGAAATGCAAACAAAATTCTAAGCAATAAATTGAAAAAAAAAAAAAAAACATAGGATCTTATTGTCGAGGAAGGTGCATATAAGTTTCAGTTTCATAATAAGGAAAAAGACATATTGTGACTCGGAAAACCTATCTTTTCCACCTGCAAACCAAATTTGGCTCCGAATAAGAAAATGGTGAATATATGAAGGACCTTCACGAGAATTCATACATTATAATCTTTTAAAACCAAACGAAAACCTCAATTTAGAGAAGTATTGCCAACAACTGAGTACATTAGAAACAGCATCACAAGAAAGGTTCTTTCAGTGGGTCAATAAAATAGAGTACGAAGCATCCTTGAGAACTAAACTTTGGGAGTTTTATGTTAGGTTGCCCACTTTACTGCGAAAAATGGTTCACATCCTATTTGCATCAGTCATGAAAACAGATAAAAGCATTATAGACCTTGGACCTCATGTGGGCTGTGATATCTCTGAGTATAGTTTAGTTTACTTATTCCAAGAAAAGAGGCCGCTGATGTCCTTAGAAAGTGACCTTCAAACAAGAGTTCAAGTAAAAAGTTCATTAAAAAAAATGGCAGAACTAGTATGGATAATTTGGTCACATTCACCACAATCCTCGGACTTATCATCTTCCGAGAACCATTTAATTTTAACTTTACAAAATTTCTAAACAATATTGATTCAATTTTTCGCATCAAAACATGAAACATTTTTCATGTATACAAATTGTCCTCACGATAGCAAGAAGCCATTAATAAAAGTTGAAAAATTATATTATTTAATACAATTTATTGACGATAAAAATTTTTTGTATTCTGTTTTATTCCAAAAACGGCAAAACTTTCCTTTAGACCTGATATATACGAGGGTTACTATGAAATTTCTGAGATACGCGCAGACGAGAATTTACAAAATAAAAATAAAGGTTTAATTTTAAAATACAAAGTATTTTAACACAGAAGATGAGTTCTTACTGACTTGTTTAGCGTAGAATAAATTTTAAACAGAAGAGAAAATGGAGTTGATGCGAGATCATTTTCGCGCTATGATTTTCTACGATTTTAAGGCAGGATTAAATCAAGAAGAATGTTATCAATGGTTGCAATTAGTATTTGATGATGAATCTCCAGCTCGTGCTACTGTATTCAGATGGTTTAGAGAATTTAGAAGAGATCACAATTTTCTTCAGGATGAAGAACACACAGGAAGGCCGCCGTCGGCAGTAATCCCGGATAATGTGTCTGCCATACGAAAAATGTTAATGGATGATAATCGCTGTTCCTATCAAATGATACAGAAGGAACTTAACATAAGATCCGCAGCTCTACACAAAATCATTCATGAAGAATTACATATGAAAAAATAGTTTGCCTTTGGGTTCCTCATAATCTAACTGAGCACCAAAAAGAGGAGCGTGTCAGAATCAGTAAAGAAACTCTTAAATTGCTAAATGATGGTCGCCACCTCAATCATTTCTAAACTTGTAACAGGTGATGAAACATACATACCGTTTTTTGACGTTCCAACACGTCGAGAAAGCAAAGTATGGGTCTTTGAAGATGATCCCACGCCCAAAATGGTGAAAAAATAACACGCACTGAAAAAAGTGATGTATGCCGTTTTCTTCAGAAGTACGGGATTGGTCAAAGCCATCAAGTTGGAAGGACAGAAGACAGTAACAGCAAACTGGTATACCACTAAATGTCTTCCAGAAATTCTACAAGAACTGAATGTTAAGGGCCTAATGCTTTACAATAACAATGCATCTTCACATGCAGCCGGATTAACAGTTGAGTTTCTTAAATAAAAACAAATTAAAATGATCGTACCCCCACCGTATTCATCTGATCTAGCTATGTGCGACTTTTGGTTATTCTTTAATCTAAAAAAGAACTTACGTGGACGACTATTTCATTCAGAAGAAGAAATTGATGTGGCTATAAATGCAATTTTTTCATCTATTCCAAGAAATGAATGGCTTGAGGCATTTAATCTGTGGAAAATTCGTCTACAAAAGTGCGTTGATGCTGGAGGAGACTACTTTTAACACACCTAAATTAAAGTAAAACTTTAAAAACCTAGTTGTATCTCAAAAATTTCAGTGTGACCCTCGTATTAATTGAATTAATTAGTTCCTTGATAACATATAATTGTTTGCGTAAACATTTCATTTTATTAACTATGACAGTTAGAAGGCATGCAGTGCATTTATACAAAATGGAAATATAAAAAAATAAAAATGTTTTCTACTTTAAATAGCAACACAAGGATTCTTGAATTTATTAACCTCGCTCTAGCACTGATGCAGCTAGTGCTCATAAAAGATCGGCCTCCGGCTAGGAAAATCTTCATGAGTTTAAAAATTGTTCATTAAATTAGGGATAAATTTTTAAAGAATTCACATTGCTTATCCACTGTTCTGCATAAAAACACGGTTTTGGAAATATCTGGATCACCTGTGAAAACCTTCATAAGTTTAAAAATTGTTCAATGAATTGGAGATAAATTCTTATAGAATGAACATTCCTTGTCTATTTTTCTCTATAAAAACACGACTTTGGAAAGATTTGGATAACTGTCAAAAGCACTTGAATAATACAGCTGCGATTATCTTGCAGCATTTCCATAAACTTACTCAAGCTTAACTGAAGGATTCTGCAGAATAACAGTTAAAAATATGTTTCCATTTGTGAGAAAACGGCAAAAGTAATACGAGCTGAATGCAAGAGTGACTTGAAAAGCAATGCGAATGTCTTGATGATCGCTTTCAGCAAACATTTCGACCTTAACCTACATATGTGAAGTACTCGAATAGTGCGTTCAATGGATTGGCTTAGAAATTATAAGTCACTTGAAACCATATTTACTAAGTTTTGTCTTTAATCATTAATATCACATTTTTAATTGTTGACTGAAAATTGAATTTTAATGAAGAATTTTTATTACAATGAATCTATTTAATATTAGCACTGCCCTACGATGAAAAGTATCATAATATGAAAAATATCTTTGTTTTGAAGTGAAAGTTTTGATATTTTTATATTCTTCAGGTGAAAAGAAAAAAAAATTAAGAAGTCTTTTTAAAAAATAAATCAATTTAAAGAAAGCTTCACTTTCTCAAACGAAGCCTTCATATCACTAATTAAAATCGTAAAAAGGGATTTGAGTCGATTTTTCCTACGCAAAGCGAGAAAGATTCTTTCGAATTCTCTGAGGAATCCGGAAAATAATAAGGTTGCATTCCATTATCTCTCAGTTGTTTTTTTCTTACGCACTCAGAAAGTAGTTTTTTTCTCAGCGATTTCTTTCGACTTTATTATCTTTTTTCAATAATTTCTTTACAAGAACTAAACATGTCGTCGGTAACACAATTTGTGAATCTTCTTTATATTTCATGTAAAGTTCTATTATTCATTAATTTGTTTAAAAAATAAAGAGTTATATATATATATACATATATATAATTGCCACATTAACTAATGAAGTAAGAACTCAAATTGAATTTTAATCAAAAATATATAAAATATTAAAATAGTATTTTTTTACTCTCCATACATGAGAGAGGGAACAACAAATCGAAAGAATGTAAAGATTTACAATATGAGAAATTAGAAAAACAAAAACAATTAATTCCGCCGGCAATCACAGTGATTCCCCGATTGAATATGAACAATTTTATGTTCAGTAGACCACACACACACTATGTATACATACAATATGTTTCGTACAATATTTTTTGTATAGTATATAAATATCAAATATTTTATATCAATTGTTTCAATTTTTTCTATAAAACTAAGAACATATGTTGTGTGTGTGTAAATCATGAAAGCTGTTTTGAAATCGTACGTACATAGAATCATATTGACAATTATCTGCATAAATCTAAAAAGCCAAATAGATCGTCATATTTTTTTTTTTTAAATGGAATTTAAATTTGTACTACGGAACTCAAATTTGGCTATCTTAAGACTTAAATTTCTAACGTTTGAAGCAAATGTTTTGTGGATTTAACACATGGTATGGCGCATTATTTTGCTGAAATGTCCAGTTTGGCACTCTATAAGAGTCGATTAATGGATGTAAAGGGTTGGTAAAGCAGTGACAACTGAGGCTAGTTTTTCGAGAAGTCTTTGCAGTTCATATTTACCGTGACAAGCAAAGTTGTCCACACCATCAGAAAGCTTCCCTCATTGAACAGTCTGTTAAAGAGATCTCATATCTGCATCCCAGCCACATGAGTAAAGTTTTTTTTTTTATCATCATAAAAACACGTTTTCCATGTCATGACCTCAATTGTTTTAACAATTTCGGTATCCGCGAAGGACAACATTTAATAAGAATGAATATGCGATAATTTTAATTGCATGTGTTTTGTTAATTTACAAGTAGATAAACTCTATCAAAATCTTGTAAACTTTTCTAACACTTAGAGCTGATAATTTATTCTTTCTCCGTAATTCCTTTCATTTTCCCTAAATTTCTCTTTTACTTTAAAAATTCTTAATAATTTTGTCTATTTCCCAAAATTTTGAGAACATTTATGGAACCAACTTTTTAAAATTTCTAGCTCACGTATTTCTTTACCACGCCTCATTGGGAATTTTCTCGTGAAACAAATTAAATATTAATTTCTCTTACAACATTATGTTGTTGTTACATGACGCCCGGCTACTAAGATTTCCAAGCCTATGAGGAGCGAACGTGAGGGCACATGTTGAATGGATAACCCAGAGGGTGTGCCATCGGAGCACTGAATGCGGATTTTCCTTATTTAGAAGCAAGGAACAAGAAGAAAACCGCCAAACTTGACCTACCACACCCAGAGCTATCGTTTCACAGGGAAGACATTGCGACCTATTTAACTTTTAACTAGACTTCTGCCATGTTCACTCATGAGCCCCAGATGACATAAGTGAACATGACGGATCGTCGATTGAATCAGATTCGACTCACTCACTACCTTCCGATAACGAATGTACTCACCAAGCAGGCCACAGAGACCTACCTTAATTTTTGCACTCTTTTGTGATGCAAAGTTGCAGTTCATAGGTGTAATTGAAAGAGAAACTTTCTCTATAATAATTTTAAGAACTAAAGCGATTGTAACACTGAAATTAAAAAATAGGAAAGAGTTTCTGCCGTGTGTGTTATTAATTAATTTTTTTTCATTTAATGATTTATTTGAGAAAAATATGATTCATTTCCTTTGTTTTAATCTATTAAAATGATCGATTTTATATTGTGTACTGTTTAAATGAATGATAATTTAGGGCATCCTATGAAGTTTTGGAACACATTATTATGTTTGTTTTTATGCATACTTGTTAATGTAGCTAAGTATATATAGTGTTAGATAATGGACTGCATGATTGTTTTTACCATTTCAGGTGAGGGAAGGCGATGTGAGGCAGCGCTTACATGAGACGGACCCTGCAGCATGGTGAGTGGGTTTTCCGTTCTCTGTTACAGCATGCATGGTGCTTATTGACCATTCATCCATCAGGAATGAATTGTTGTCTAATATAATCGTGTAATGGGCAGTAAAGTGGCCCGTTGTGAGACATTTTAATGTCCACCTTTTGGAAGGGCATTTTATAGGTTGTGGGCCTACATTCACATGTCTCAAGGGAGAAAACTTGGAAAACCCTCATGCACTCACCCTGACACATGTACATGGGCACAAGTGCCGTATAATCAATGATTCCAAATTCTGAATTTTTTTGGTGATGTAGAAATGTTGCCAAGATGACGTATCCTGACGTATGCGATGACGTAAATACTAGGGCTATCAAAATAGAATTTTCTGCATAGGTCTCCTTATGTACGACGTAATAAAAATGAGGTTGCCAGATATATAAGAAAATACGCCAAAAAAATCACCTAACTCAGAATTTGGCATCCTGGATTATACGGCACCTGAGCCCGTGCATCCAAAAGATAGAAGCGCAATATCCATCTCCCATTGATCAACAGTGACTGGGATCGAACCCGGAAACTTGTGCTTTGAAGAGCTTTGTGCTAACCTCAGGCCATGATAAGTTTACTGTTTCTAATATGAACCGACAGCATCTGTATAAGACTGATATTTCTATCGATAAGAACTATGCCAGTAGATTTATTGATGAACAAAAATAGTCTCTCTGAGATATAAGCAATATCTGTTGTTTCGTATTTTCAAATGTTACAAGAGGAGAGATTAATATTATGCTTTAAAATTTCGATAGTAAGTCCGCCTGAAAGTTATGTCCATTGATCGATGATGATGTTGTTAGACCCATATTAGAAGCAGATCTTTCTCTCTCTCTCTCTCTCTCTCTCTCTGACGACATCAGAAATCACGGAAAGCTTAAATCAGCTCAATTTCGGACCCTATTCGGATGATAGGGCTGGTGTGGAAATATTCAAAATGGGTGCCACATGGATTAAATCTGAAGAATTTGGAAGATCGGGTCATTATATGCCTATGTATACTTGTTCGGAATAAAATTTTTTCTTGAGCCGGATTTGAGATGAAAAGTTGATTGATTACCTACGAAAATGTCATAAGAAAAATAGTTTATTGTGTGGAAAACCTAACCTTCAGGCTCTAAAACGAATTTGACTCTGAACAAGAGAATGTTGTGCATATGGTGGGACGTATGAAGACCGTTACATTATGATCATTAAAAACTGAAAGAAAAGCTGAATTCGAGAAATTCACCAACTGGATAATTTAAAAAGAACAGTCCAAGCAAAGAGGGTTGCGATGTTTCGAGAAAGATTAGTCTAAGAAAGAGACCAAAGAAAAGTGTTCGTCAAAAAATTGCGGAACTAGTTTGGGAAATTCTATCCCATGCATCATATTCCTCGGATTTCTCACTCTCCAAGTATCACTTTTGCAAAATTTTTTGTAGGGCGGAAAATTCAAGAATGAAGAAGATATCAGACAAACACTGATACAATTTTCGGCCTATAAGGCATTTTTTAAAAAAATGGGATGTGCAAATTGTCATCCCGCTCACAAGAATTCACAAATAATGGTGGCAATTATATTATTCAATAAAGTTTATTCAAGAAATGTGAAAAATTTATTCTTTTGTTTTATTATACGGGGAGAATTTTCTTAAGTAGACTTAAAAACTTTAACGGGGCCTACATAACGCTATATGGTGTATTTTATGAACCACAATTGTGTTAATATGGTTATGCCTGAATATTCGTGGTTTGGAAACTTATATATTTATTCGGTGATTGAATCGCCGATGAGGAAGATCTTTTTCGAGTATTGTGATTAATTCTTTCTATTGAAAAATATCATCATTATCTTCTTTTCGACTTTTTTTTCAATATCAGCTTGTTATTCTTGAACTAGATGTCAATGTACATATGGTGTAATATCTTTCAGATTAATAAATTCTGTAAAATGCTTAACTCACGGTCAAAAATTTTTTTATCGTATTATCTTTGATGTGAATTTCCGAATCATCCTATATGCATTTTACTTGCCAAAATAGGAGAAAGAAAAGCTTAAAATATCCTAAGAAGTGACATGAGAAAAAAATATTCAAAACAAAAAGTTATTTGAACACCATATATTTTTAATGTGAAATTTCTCATGGTTTTTTAAACGATGGAAAAGAATTTTTTTTTATTTCTTATTAAATTATTTATTCGAGATTTGTAGTTGATATTTTACCAAAAGGAATTTAAGTGCCGATTTTCTCACCACAATGCATTCGAAAAAAATATCTAGAATAATATTGCTCCTAACATGATTTTAAAACCGTGGGTACTGCTTCATTTTTACTCGTTAAGCGTTGATTTTGAATTTCGAGAACAAATCGATTTATTTTACAAATTGCTTTTTAATAAGTCTTAGTTCAAAATTGTTGAGACCACCATTATTTGTTTTTGTGAAAAATTTTCATTTTATGAGGTTGCGCGCGCGCTATCATTAGAAATCGCTCGCCAAAACGGTGTGTAAGAACTGGTGCGGTTGTCATGGCAACGGTGTACAAAAGAGAGAAACGAACTTTGCATAACACATACTTCCAAAAAAATGAGAAGACCGATTTTCAGCACATTTTTGTGGGGGTCATTTCTTGCTTTAATAGCTCTCCGATTGGCCTCAAGGTCAGCTGTTTATTTTTAGGCGTTTTAAGTAGATTAGTAAGCATTAAAAATAGAAGTACAACAGCTATACTGGAGTGGGTTTTAAGGAGTTGTCAGAAAAAGAACACTGGATTGGAAAACTCTGAACATAACTTATTTACCTGCTCTGCCAGGTAATCATCGCTATTATTGGACTGTAATGGCACAGTTATATGCACCCAAAGAGATGTAATTGGAACCACTTAGTATGCGGTCGACCACAGCGCTATCACTCTGAGGGAACTTATTAACGCGCTATTAGGGCAACTACTTTGAATGTGAGCCATTAAATTAATTTCAGTTATATTTTTATACACAGATTTCTTAATGTTTTTTTTTTAAGTCTTTATTATAATATTTTATTAAAAAATATTATTTACGCTCATATTTAGGATTATTTTAATGGTGACGCATTTAATAGAAATTTTCTACATTTTTTTTGTACAATTATTTACAGAGAAAAGTTTTACAAATATAAATATTAAATTATATTTAATGAACTTGATTTTATAGGGGTGATCATTATACTGAATGTCTAGATCACAACTTTGTAAGCGATGGATCAAAACTATTTGTTACAAACTGAAATGGCATCTATTGATAACACAAGGTTATAAAAAATTGAGCCAATTTTTCCAAAGCATGAAATAAAAGTAAAAAAAAATATAAAAAAATTTACTCTTTGCGTAAGTAAGGTATTAAGATTTAAAAGCGATTGCTTACAATTATTGCAAGCATTAATTTAAAATTAAACTAATAATGAAAGTTTTAAAAATTCAATTCATTGTTGCCCGTTTAAATGGTAAAATTTTACCGTATGGTTACTCTTGGCGAAATTTAAAAAAATTCACTTAGGGTGACCGCATGCTGAATATCCGACCAGGAAAAACGGCGGGAAGAAATGGCTGAAATAGTGGCAAATATTTTATACATTGTTGATATCTAACAATATGCTCAACTAACTTTACAAAAGTAACAAAAATCGCAGATTTATAGATTTGAAACATCAATGGTAAAATAATAAAGTTGATATGTTAAATTATCCATAAAATTGTTTGATAACATTTTATATTAATGAATTTAAATCGGTAAATATTCATGAGAAATTAAAGACAAATAGGGTTGGCAAAAAACTAATTTGCCGGGTTTCCAATAAAACTGTTCACGAAATTTGGCGCCAAAAGAAAAACCCGCCATGGGTGACCGTACAGTAAATATGATCCGATTTATATCAACCATAAAGTGGATGTTTTGCCTAATCTTTTTCATTTTGTTTTTCCTTTTTTCTATTGTTAATGTGTTAATGGTTGAATCAATGGAAAAAGGCTTCTCAAACCAATGTTTTTCTCCTTATAAAAGAGATAGTTTTAGTAACAAAATGAGCTTCGACACTATTCTCAGACATTCCATAGTGAAGTTCGCCCTTGCTTGCTGCCGGTGGAAGAACGTGATTAAAAGGCATGCAGCAAATTCGTCGACAAGTCGAATTTACGACTCCGTCTCAGTTCGATGTGACGTAGATGAAACGTTATCTGACGTTATAGATATTTTAAACCGATAAGAATTAAAGTGCATTCCAAACTCTCATATCAAGGTGAGATTCAGACTTACGAACTGTTGAATCGAAGAACAGAATAGTAACCATTCGGCTTCAAGCTTGAAGATTTCGGTTTCTTTTAAACAAATTTGACATTAAATCTCCAGTTTAAACTAATAACAGAAACTTCACCAGTGCAATTACTTATCGGATCCTATGAAGTTTACAAGTAACTTGATGAAATTGGGTTTCCAATTTCATTCAGTTTCATGCCCACAGGGTTTGTAAATCTTTTCTGAAATAGGAGGGAAGCAATGCTTTTTGCATACTCAATGAGTGTTAACAAAGAAAGTAAAGCACCCACCTGGAAAACTAAAGCGATGTTTTATCGACTTGGAAAATTTAAGTTTGGCCGATATGTATGCTCATTTTCTGTTAGCGATGAGGAAACGCTTTTTCTTGAACTAATTTTACATTTCTTACCTTAAAAAATCGCATTTATCATTTTAGGAAGAATTGAAATTGGATAGATATTTTTTTTTTAAATTAATTTCATCTCTCTCTCTCATGTTGAAGAGTAAGTTGTTTTATATCGAAAGATCAAAGACGTTGCACACACACTATCATTCAGGGAATAATTAAGGTAAGCCGACTGATAACGTAGAGGTTGGCGTCCCTAACTACGAATCAGCGAGTCCCGGGTTCGAGTCATAGTTCGGGCATGGATGTTTCTTTCTCTCTTTTTGACTGTCTTTCTTTATCGCCTCACTTTCGGTTCGAAGACGGCACACCCACTGAGTGCCCCACTATAGAGTTGAATAGGGCAAAGGCCTAAGTGCAGTTGGGCATTATAAAAAATAATAAATAATGTAAAGAGTGTTAATAATTCTAAAGGTATTCAGTCTATTCACCAGAATATGTGCCGTAATTTGCCTATCTTCTGGATTTAAATACAGTTCTGCTTCACTTAGAGTTTGTTGAAGATTATCCGTACAGCATTTTTGTGATCGTTCCCTAGATGCATATTCTCATTACAGGCTTAGTAAAAATATACAAAAATGAAAATACTACCAAATATAATCACGATGGAATAGGATTGGTTATTTCCAGCTTCCTCGCGTTTTTAAAATGCTTACTAATGAAAAGGTAAGTACTATGCAGTACTGAATCCATCTCTAGGTTTATAAGCAGTAAGCAACGATCTCTGGTACTCCATCTAGTAACTGGAACCCGTAAGAAATGTAGCATTAAAGTTTTTTCCAATTTTTAAATTTTAGCTAGCAGAAGTTGGATTATACTATGCATTTATTATGAAATGCAGTTTTGAAAGTGTTTTTTCAAAATACTCTCTTTGTATATGAAAACCTATCTGGAGCACATATTTCATGCCTGGAAGGCAATGGGTTCGATAACGGATCCAGCCGAAAGTCATTTAGATGAGATGATGCATGCCTCTTAAAACATTTAGTAACGGCCTATGTATCTCGTCGGCGTAGGTGGAAAGGTGTCAGCTCTGGGGTTGACAATAGTATTTAACAGTGTTAGCCAGAAATAGCCGAATCAAATTGCAAAAATAAAAGCTTCAAATGTTGAAAGGGATTTCAACACTTGATCATGACAAAGACCCAGCGGAAGGCAACGATGCGTTTCTATCTTCTGCAAGTACGTCTGTCGGCGTAAGAGCTTGGAGTTTTACGAGTCATCTCTTTTGGAACACATGAATATAGACCATTAGTTGGAAAAAATGTTTTTGATAGGTAATTGTGAGGCGAATACTAAAATTATTTAAAGAAGCATGAGAGAGAGAGAGGCTGTCCCCTACATGGTATGTAGGCTTTTATGCATTAGACTCACCATGCCTTAACAGAACACTGTTATTCAGACATCCATCCTCAGGTTCGATTCCAGCCAGTGTTGAACAACGGGAGGTGAATGCTGCGTATCTGCCTTTAAGTGCTTGGGAGTTTTCCAAGATTCTTCCTTTGGGACACTAGACTTCAGAAAAGTTATCACGAAAAGTAATTACACTGAGACCATTAAAACACCTTGCAGTGGCATAGGCCTGCTCGGTGCAAATGGTCTATGAAGACGCTCCGACCGATCAGTTTTCCTCTTCGCTCATCTGTCAATCAACATTTAAGTTCACTGTAACCACGCAGAGTCCGTTTCTGACTGTACATAATAGCTCATTGCTTAAGAATTCAGTTTGTCACTCCGAGATCCTCTCGATTCTAAAAAGTTAATTGCATAGTAAATAATGACGTTATTAAAAATTGACACCCTGCTGTATCACATTTGTGCATAACCGTCACCAGACAGATGAAATGAAATCACGTACTTCAACTTTTATGGGAAAAAAAATCGTTTAAAATTCCTTTCGTATGCACTCTGCATGGAAATCTTTTTAGAGGTAAAAAACAGAGGAGGAAGAAATCTCGTCTGAGGCAGCCAAGTCACGCTTCAAGGCCGGGGAGACGCATAAATGTCTCGCATGCATAAGCAATGAGCAGCGGGTGAAGAAGCTCCCGTTCACATCTTTGCCTGTTTCCAGGGCTTTTATTCCAAGCGGAGCACGATCGGAAACTCAGCATGAAAGAAAGCTCTCTTTATACTGAGACGCATGCGCAATAGGCACACCATCACCTACTAGTAGGACAGCCATCTTTGGAGCATCAGGTACTGAGTTTGATACCAGTGACTGATGAACAGCGGCTGACATAGCAGAGATGTTGATTTCGTCAGTGGAGTGTAGATCAAAAGGAGAAGTGGTGATTGGGTTTTTTCAATGCTTTTATGCTGGCAATTGAAATAGGATGAATCATAATTTCTAGGGTGTTAAAGTGACAAATGTTTATGATTAAAAAAAATTCAGTATGCATTTTTTCTGTCCCTTAGTAAGTGTTACAAAATAAAAATTGAAAATTATTTTGCTCCGAATCAAATGCCTAAGACATTTCCTGCTACGTAAGTATTCGAAGAAGAATCCCATAATTAACGTTGCCCAGCTAATAGAAGACTGTTTAAAGGTGACCTTCGATTTAACAATTTGTAAGTTCGAATATTATCTTGGACATGGATATTTGCAGTCGATCGGGATCCACTCTCAGTCTAATGAGTTCAAAAGATGATCGTTGTGGGAATGTGCTTACAATGCGAACTTCCTATAGCCTAGTGGTAGGACACCTGTCTTGAGAGGGAAGAGTCCCCGGTTCGATTCCAGCCACTTCTGAACAACGGAAGATGCCATATACACGGAAGTCTGTCTGGCTGGGAATTTTAAATATTATTGTAATCAACCATTTATCCTCTAGTCTCGTGGATGACTACAAATCTTTTTTTTACAACCATCTGTTTATTGAAATCTCATTAGTTGAATTTATCAAGCCAGTCTCATAAAAATGTCGCTTTTGAGTATAATAACACGAATCCAAAGAAATTGTATCATTTGTGTCCAGATCAACTTGATCTTTTATCAATGGCTTGAAGCAAAGGTCACCATGAGGAATTTGTGGATGGCTTGAATTTTTAATTTAGATTTGCATTCAAAGGTCCTTCATGTCAGAAATAGCGAACAATTTTCTGTTACTAACCTATAGGCAACCTATAGGCTGTGGTTCAAATAGAAAGAGAACAGTTATGAAGAGGAAAATTGGGTAAACTGCAAACGAATTGATGGATGAGGCTAAGCGTGGGGTTGATTCCTGATTAAATTCGAATGGAATAAAGCAGCGATTCTCAACCAGGATCTCGAGCATCCAAGAGAAAAATTATTTTTAAAAATTGATTAACTGGACTGAAAGGAAAGCACATATACACAAAACAAAATACACATTTCGACATAATAGTTAATAAGTTGTTTTAACTTTAATAAGTTAATTATTAAATAGAAATTTACTTCTTGAAAACTTATTAAATTAAAAACAAATTTAATAATTATTAGTGAATTCCTTGGATATGTCTTGCAGAGAAAGTATTTTAAAATAAGACTTAATATTAGAAACAAACACTCAACTCTTTTTCTTTGTTTAATTGATATTTATATTTTGTTTTCAAAGAAGCCACAGCAGGAAACAAGTTTCACAAAGGTAGGATACTGAAAATAGTAATAGAATGAAAATGACTTAATTTTTTTAGTGTAGAAAACTCCTCATCTCCTCCTACCCAAAATTCAAAGAGGAATTTATAGTTAAATTGTCTTTTGGTTTCTTCTCTCTCTTGTGATTTCTATGAGGATTTCTTCCTGGAATATTATGAAGTGGATCCTAACCCATTTGTAGCATTCTATCAATTTATCGTCAGCAAAAAATACTTTTTCAAATTTTTTCAGCATGACTAAATAAATTGCGATATGTAATTGCATTTTTAACCATTTCAGTGGTTAAAACTTTTACAAATTGTATTTCGGTCTTTAAGTGTTAGAACAATCACCCCGATTTGCAAACACTGTCAAGAAATTTTGCTTTAAATTTCTTCTCCACAATTCCAATTTTTTTACGAAAAACCTTAAATTTATAATTTGTATCCAATATATGTAATATTTGATCGTTAGGTTATTTAATTTCCCGAATATGTCGTCAAAGTAACTCAATTTCATCTCGTTTTCTTCTCTGTTTTCCTCTTTTAGGTACATGGCTATTTCTTCTCTTTAATCATAAACACACGCTGCAAAAATTTACAATCTTGCCTTGCGATTTAATTCTTGATTTCAGAGATCTCATTTTTATATAATTTATTACTGTTACAGCCGTAATTCACACAATTTTCAGAAAAGGACTTTTTTCTTTGGAAGTCAGAACATCTTTATGGATTTAGACGCTATGTATCCAATGTGGCGGTTTTTTTAGAAGGATTTGTATACTTTAGAATCTTCCGGGTGTTGAAAACGCTTCATCAGTGCATATTCGGACACACTTTTTCTATTCTATATTTGCCTCATTTTTAAATTTATTTAAGTTAGAAAATAATGGGAATGCTGTTGTTTTGAGTTCTATTGGTTTGTAGAAAAGTTGCTCTGACATATCACCACAAAATCGTACACAGGCAATGAACTAAGAGGTTTGTTATGTCGTCATGTTCAATTGAAAACAGTTTGTCACCCAACTTCGAGAAAAGATGACATTGTACATCTTCAGCTACATCACCATTTCGATTGGAAGCAGTACCATTTGATAAAGGTGTGGACTATACAGTTGCTTTGCAAAGTTATCTGCAAGCATAATTTGTGGAATCTTATTGCTGTCTGTTTATTGCATTAATTGCTGCTGGCAAAATAAGCTTTTCTCCAATAATGTGGGACATTTTACATCTTCCTATTTTGCATGAAACTGTGTGAAAGGCAATTATAAAGCTTTATCTTTCACAAATAAAGTTTTTTGTTTTTAGAGCGATTTTTCTCTTTTCATAATTTTAATGCCAGAAATTCTGTAGGTTTGTTGACGAACTCATTATGAAACGTATCCAAATGTCGTTTAAGTATATTATGTTTCAAGTCGTTTAAGTCGAAAATGTCGCTTAAGTTATGGACTATAGAGAGAGGGAAAGAGAGAGAAAGAGAAAGAGAGAGAGAGAAAGAGATAGAGAATGAGAGAGAGAGAGAAAGAGAGAGAGAAAGAGAGAAAGAGAAAGAGAGAAAGAGAAAGAGAGAGAAAGAAAGAGAGAGAAAGAGAGAAAGAGAAAGAGAGAGAAAGAAAGAGAGAGAAAGAGAGAGAAAGAGAGAAAGAGAAAGAGAGAGAAAGAGAGAGAAAGAGAGAAAGAGAGAGAGAAAGAGAGAAAGAGAGAGAAAGAAAGAGAGAGTTTTGTTAATGCTGAGGTGTCGCCAAAATGTCAACAAATTTCCGTATTATTGATAATGTGTAATGTTTAAATGTAAGTTCGTATAGGGTTGGTTTAGGACCAAAATACTCTAAGTACATTATTACTGTATATTACTGTATACATTTTATTGTATGCAAAAAACACGATGAAAATTGTGATTGATAAATGGTCCTATAATAACGAAAGGTCACTGTAATAGAAGAAAAGAAATATCCTTCCGCTCTTAAATACTTTTAAGTGGAATAAAATATTGCGTTTTTAGGAAAAATGCAAACATTTTGCTGCACATAAATACTTTTTCAGGTAGTTATTAATTGACATTAGTATTTCAATTAAATAAGATATAAGAGTGAAATATAACATATTGTGAAACATTTGAGCTTTCTTATTTAATTTATACACAAAATATGACTTGAAAGGACTGAAAAAATATGAAACATACGATGCGTAATTCAGATGAATATAATATTGAAAAATATATTAAAATTAGTAATATTTTATATTACACAATTGCTAATATTAATATTTTAATCATTATTTACGTATATTTTTATTACAATATAAATAAACTCACTGTAAACACATAGATTAAGGTTATTGAATTCTTAAAAATTAAGAATTAAATGTTATGATTACTTATTTTATCTTATTTGATTACTTATTTTATCTTATGATTACTTATTTTTTCTTATTTAATTCTTAAAAATTTAATTCTTAAAAATTAAGAATTGAATAAGAAACATTCATCCAAAGTGTCTGAATACTATTTTGATTTTGAAAGAAACTGAAAGAAATTTCTTTACTTGTTCAGTTATTTTTGAAATATCCAATACATTTATTTGAATTAATAATAAATTTGAAACTGATTGAAAAACCAAAAAATAATTTTAATTATGTTTTTTAATTCCCTGAAGTAAATAATTGATTTTGCTTCTTTGTGAATGAGTGTTAGACCATATCCGGATGAAATTCCTTTTCGAAGAAAAGCAAAAAACATGATCAGATTGAAGCTTAATAAGAGAACACGGAACCAAACTGAGGATGTTCAGTAGAGAGTGTTTTCGAATGGAATCTTACCTTCTTTGAAAAAAATAAATATGGAACAATATCTCTTAGAAAATGAATTCAATGGTGGGGTGAAGTTCAGAAATAAGGTTTTTGTCACGTTCCACTTCCTCCTTTCTTCTTTTCCTGAAAGGAAGCGAACCGGAAGGAATGTCTGCTGTGAGTTTGGAGTGGATTGAGAATATTTCCGATTCTATTGATGCTTCATAGTTTTCCCCAAAACATTTTCTTTGTGTACTGTTTGGATTTGCATAGAAATTCGACAAAAAGAGCATTTCCAGAAAAGGATTCTAAGCATACGCTGTTTCAAGAATGACATTCTTGAAACCCCGGCCAAGTTGCAGTTCTTTCTGTTCATCACAGAGAATAATGATCATTTTATATATTCTTAACATTCAATTTAAAAAAATCTATGATTTTATAGAAACTTTTAAACTGTAATCGAAATGATATCATGGAAGGATTTTTTTCCCTAAAGTCATTCTAAGAAAAATTGTGATTTAGTTAGAAAAATTTGATTTTCAAATTGATTGATATTGCTTCCAAAATTATAACTCATTTTAGTGTACAATAATAAATGGCCATGATTTCACACTTATGAAATCATTCCAGCTGTGCTCGTATAAATTAAAAAAAAAGTCACTTCCCGTTGTTCTAGCAGTGGTAATTCTAAATGTCACGATAATGTGGACAGTAAGTACAAGAATTTACAAAATACTTGTATAAAGATTTTCCAAATTCTGGCAGTTACTATCCCCCTTTTGGTCCCAGAAAGAAGAGCATTGATGGATTTATGGGTATTATTAACCATAAAAGGGTTGTTTTTTTCTTTCGTTCCAGTTGGAATCATGATTGCCCCACTTTATTTCAATTCTCATTGGTTTAAAACATCCATGATGTCCGATACTGTATCATCTGTATCACATTGTATTGAGACGGCGTCGTGAAACCGACTTATCGATGAATTTGCTGCCTCCCTTGAAATCGCAATCTTCGAGTGGCTTCGAATGTTTGAGAATATTATTGAAGTTCATTTTAATAAAAAATAATTTATTTTATAAAGACGAAAGCATTGGTTTGAGAAGCCATTTTTCCTTAGATTCAAGTATTGTGTTGACAATATTTTTATAAGTACTCCAAATAAGTTTCCGTAGTATTTGGATTGATGTGTTTGGGAAAATATATAAAATTCCTGTACTTCACCAATATCCACAATCATGCTTTTTATATGTAACAAAAGTCTCATATTAAAGTAGTTCATCATTAACTTATTTCAAGTGAACAAATGATGAATACATATTTTAATAAGATTCAGAATATATGACAAAAAGAAAAGGAGCTTCATAAATATAGTGTTTACATATTTGATGAAAATGTTCCGCTTTAAAGGGCGCTTACGTAGCTTTTATAAATTTGATACAGTGATCTGTTTTCATCACTCAACAAATTAAAACATGTCTTCTATTGTTTCTCTGATCATTTATAAATATTTTTCATTCCTATAAAAAAAATTCAAAAGATGTGCTTACATTGGTTTACAATTAATTTCTGCAGCCGACCGATGGTTGAGTGGTTAGCGATTCGCATTCCTAAGCTGTTGGTTCTGGGATCAAATCCCGATTCGGACATGGATGTTTTTTTCTTTTTGTATTTTGTTCTTTCTTCTGAGATGATGTATGATTGTGGCCCATGCTATAAACGGGTGTGTAGTGGTATGGCGTTATTAATGCTACTCGCCTCCGTGACTTGGTTAACAGGTGACCACCGGGTAATCATGAATGAGTCACAGTTTCCGGCCTTGTTGTGGTGAATAGTTAGTCATCCAAGTGCTCGCTGTTATTAAGAAAAAGCCTTCACAAGACTTAAACTATGCGGGTAGAGGAACAATCCCTGTTTTTCTATTGTTATCTTTGACTCCATGCCGTCTATCGATATATTCTTCTCATGGGAGCTTCTGTTGGGAGTATTTGGTTCCTGTTTATAAAACTTTACTGGTTTGACGTCTTACAACTTAAAAACTGTCATACTTAAATCGTGAGGGTGTTCTCTTTATAATTTCGTCTTTATAAAAGTAATTTAAACCACACACGTAGATTATTAAACTTACGATGATTAATCAATATGTTAAAAAACTAATTAAAATTAGTACATAACAGATTAAACAAATTTTTCTCTATTGAAATTTTGATGAACTTTGAAATACTAGGGAAATACATATCTGTATCGTACACCAATAAATATTTTTAACTATAAATATCCGCCAAAAGGGAAAAAAATTCCTAATAAATTTTATCTATCTATAACAGTATACATTATTGCTTTCAAAATCTGATAATTATACATTATAAACTGTATAAATAGAGGTTATGGATATTAAAATGTGCTTGGATTATATAAGTCGAGCAATAGTTAATTTAATAATTTTAATTTTAAAGTTTTAATTTTTAAGTTTAATATTAATTTTAAAGTTTAATAGTCGCGCAATTTGCTTAATTTCACAGATATTATACAAATTATTTTAACTAAAATAAATAATGCGTTTTAAAATAATAATTAATTCAATTTGATTTTATCCATATACTATTTTCTCAGCCCATACATGTTATCTTTTATTTTATACCCACCTTTATATTTATTATTGAACAGTTGGAATTCCATCGCTTTATTATACCTAAGTCCTAAAATTAATATGTAAACACACACAAGATTAAACTTTCAAACGGTGTTGTATCACATAAGCAAATGTGTTACAACACCGTTTGAATGGCCTAAAATTACAGAATTCTAAAAGTAATCCAAAATTCAATGAAATTTTGAATTTATTGTAAGTGGTCAAACAGATTCAAGAAGTTTTATTAAACAGAAATATTTTTAAATTTAGGTATCAATTTTGATACATTTTATTTTTAACAAAGGAAATAATATAAAATGTTTTTTCAATATTCACCAATTGCCATGTGTTTATGGAAAATTGAATCTCCAGAACATAAGCGATTTCATTCATTAAGGCAGAAAAACTGCCGAAACACATTAACTGTACCCAATAAGTTGGAAAGGAACAATTGCTTTCTGTAATTGGATTCTTGTAGCATACAAATCTAAGATGACTCTTCTTGCAATAACCTAAAAAGATATTAGAATAAAAAATTATGGAGCATTTTTTTATTAGAGAGGCATATTGCAAAATTACATTTACTTATCAAAAGCCGAATTAGTTCATCCAGCCTTTTGCTATTATAAATCTTCTTCTTCGTAAGGTTGGGTTTGTATGTCATTGGGCACCTCTGGCTTTTATCAACATTTTGTACTGTTAACTCCAAACCCAATGTTTCCTAGTTCCAGTTGCTCGGGTCACCCCATTTTATTGATAAAGTCCGATAACCCTTTAATGGAGTCTAGGTGTAACTCTCTAGTATGGATGATGCCTAAAGAAGTTAATCTAGGCAGGGCAAGGGCCTCGCATTCATAAATGATATGCTTGGCCGTTTCCTCTTGCATATGACGTTTCAAGCAGATAGGGTCTTGCTGAAACAGTCCCATTTTATGGAGATGTTTTCTGAAATAGTAATTGTCAGTTATGAAGCCTACCATTAAACATATCTTCTGTCTAGAGCATCTTAGAATTTCAGAGGCAATCCTCGCTGATGATCCACAGATCATACTTTTAGCATGGATTTGACCAGGAGTGTTGAGCCAAGCTTCTTACATCTTCTGTTTTTCCCATCTAAGAACATTGGTTTTTGCTTTTTCAAATTGATCCCACAAAAAGGTTCTGCACCAAAGGGAACAAAAGACAATGGGATCCTTGTTTAGCAAGTTCATCAAACTTTTCCTTACCTTCGATACCTTTGTGCCCTGGCACCCATACAAAGATCACCTTGTTTCTAGTTGTCAGTTCTGTAAGAAGGTTTCTGCATTCCAAAATCATTTTAGATTTGATTTCGAAAGAATCGAGCCCTTTTAAAGCGGCTTGACTGTCACTAAAAATGAGAATCCGCTTACCGTCACATACTCCCAGTCTCGAGAGGCTATTTTTCAGTGATCCATCTCTATACTAGATTAGATATCCTGTTTTAGTTTCGAACATGATGTTGTCCCGTTTGTTTCTAGTTGGAAAAACTATTTCAAATGTCCTTTCAAACATGTATGACTTTTCCATGATGTCCGAGGGCATCAGGAAAGTAGGATCTTGAATTTTCCCGGTAATACCCCTGTGGCAACAGGCTGGTCGTATCATTCGTTTTGCAAATTCATTCTGTATACAGTCATTCTGGCAGTGCTACAGATGAAGATGTCTAAGGGAGTCAGATCCAACATAACTTCCAATGCTCTGGTTGGCGCAGTGGACATTGCTCCTGTGATGCAGAGACAGGCCAGTCTTTGTAGACCTCCTAGTAAGTCAATCACAGTTTTCTGTTCCACCTTACGCCACCAGATCACACAGGCATATGTGAAAATGGGCCTGACAGTAGCTGTGTACATTCAAAACTGATATTTTGGATGTAAACCCCAGTTTTTACCAAGCATTCACCTGAAAATCATAATGCTTTTCTTTGCTCGGTTAATTTTAACATCAATGTGCTTATCCCAGGTAAGTGTTTGGTCTAAATAAATGCCCAGATACTTCACCTCTGAATCCACATTAATTTCAACATCAAAAAGTCTTGGTATGAAAAACCCTCCTGTTTCCTTTTGCGTGTAAAAGGTATAAGGTAGGTTTTCTAAGGATTAACCATCAGGTGCATCCATGCACCATTGACTTACATAACTTAGAGCATCCTGCATGAGATGAGAAGTTATGTCAAAATCTTTACCAAGGATAAGGATGACAATGTCATCAGCATATCCTTGCGTATAATAGCTCCTATTATTTAGATATTTTATAAGGCTATTTACAACTAGGTTCCAAAGTAATGGTAGGAGAACACCTCCTTGAGGACAATCTCTAGTAGCCTTTTTTTTCAAATGATTCACCGAAGATGCTCATTTGTATACATCTATCTGAAATGAAGGCCTAATCCAAATATACAGGGTCTGATTAATCCCTGCTCCTCTAAGTGCATTGAGGATGGATAGATGAGAAGTGTTATATCAAATGGCACTTCGGATGTCGAGGAAAGTTGCCAAGGCAATTTCTTTTTGATCCAGAGTGGTTTCAATCTTAGAAACTAGCTGATGTAAAGCAGTTTCAGTAGATTTGCCGGATTGATAGGCAAATTGAAGGTTATGCAAAGGACTGTTACTACCCAAGTAATCTCTAATATGCCAATCAATGATTTTCTCCATAATTTTAAGAAATTATGCAGAAAGACTGATTGGTCATAGGTGTCCTTGCCAGGTTTAGGAATGAAAACAATCCTGGTCTTCTGCCATATCTTTGGTATGTAAACCAGTGCTAAGCTAGCTCTGTAAATTCTAGTTAGCACTGGTATGATAACCTTCTCTGCCTTCTGGATCATGGTGAGCATAGTTCCATCCGTCCCTGGGCTTTTTAGATGGTTTAAAGGCAGAGATTACCCATTTAACATTGTTGTAGTTAACGATATTTTTAGCCAAGGTCCATTGATCGCTATTGCCTCTTTGCAAAGAGCCAATGCAGCGCTCCCCTTCGTTGCTATAAATATTACTAGCACCTGGAAAGTGGGTTTTTGTCATAATTTTCATAATCTCTTTCCCGGAAGCAGCAAACTTACCATCTTCGTCCTTTAAGGTACCACCCAAAAAAGTTCATCCTTTTTGAGGAATTTTCGGAGTCTAGCTCCTTCAGAGATAGAATCCATCTCTTCACAGAACTTCCGTTATTATAAATAAAACAATATATAAAAAAATCCATTTTACTGTCAGTACAGCAACGGGTAACTTATTTCAATAACTTACATTTTCCACTGAGGGTATAATATTGAAAATTTGAAATTCTTTAAAGGCAAAGCAGTTTAAAATTCACAGAAGCGTTACTGAGTTACGAGACCGTTTTTAATACTTTGCGAATGGTTTTCATTTTGATGACAGCTTCTTAGATTACAGATTGTTTTCCCGGTTCTTGTAAAGCAAACTTCAGAATTTTTTTTCGTGTCCTGAAGAACCCTCTATCAGGATCATGTCGCAATGTTTGAACCACAGAATCTTTCAGGTCCCATCTCACGATAGCAAGCTAAGAGTAGTTAGGAGGTGCAGAATGAATCTAAATATACAACTCTAATGTCAAAAAAATTTTCCTCAAAACTAGTTTCTAACACTCCTTTATAATCAACAGTGTTTATCTTCTCTTCCTTATTGAAGTTACAAATAATTTGACTAAACATTTATGCTTCATTTTCATAATAAGTTAAATTATTATATTCGTAAACAATGACAATCATAGACAAAATAATTCAGCGACACAGTGAACATTTTTTAATTAACACAAACTCTTAACATAACACAAATTTACAATTATTAAAGTAAACTGAATTTGTTTTACTATATATATATATATATATATACACACACACACACACACACACACACACACACACACACACACACACACACACACACACACACACACATATATATATATATATATATATATATATATATATATATATATATATATATGTATATATATATATGTATATATATATGTATATATATATGTAGATATAGATGTATATATATGTATGTATATATATATGTATATATATATATGTATATATATATGTATATATATGTATGTATATATATGTATATATATGTATGTATATATATATGTATATATATGTATGTATATATATATGTATATATATGTATGTATATATATATGTATATATATGTATGTATATATATATGTATATATATGTATGTATATATATATGTATATATATATATGTATATATATATATACATGTATATATATATATATATATAAATATATATATTATATATATATATAACATATATATTTATATATATATATATATATATATATATTATTGTGGCTTATCCTTTTTAAAGATCTGACATTTCTCAGATGAACACTCCAATAAATTAGAAATATATATTAAAGAAATATCACAAACATTGATTTGTTTTCCCCTAAATGGAAGAAGCAGCATCTGTGTAAAGAGACAATCTTCGTGATCTAATCTCCCGATGTTTATTTGGAGCAAACTAATGCACTTTCTAATCAAGTATCCCTAAAGAAAGTGAGTAAAAATGCATGAAGTAAATTCCCGGGCGCCGGAAGTTCTGCTCTTCCTCAACGTTAATTAAAAACTGTGGGAAGAAAGCAGCGTTCTCTGCCAGGCGGGATAAAGCGCAACTTGTTTCGCATTTTCTTTTCTGATGCGTTCATCTTTCTTTTTTTTCATTCTTTCTCTCTCCCCTCCTTTCAGGTTATCGAGCCGCAGGCCGAAGGACTGGAGGACGATTACCATGGCAACAGGACTGCTAGTCGCTACGGTACGTATGATGGTTATATTCTCCGCATCCTTATCGCTGTTCTATTTTATAATCGCTTTCACGGTATAAGAAGTGGAGGGTGATCCAGGCACACCTGTTTCCCTTCAAGAAACGGTCATCAGTTTCTGAAAAGAAAACAGATGTGTATGTGTGTGGCTCAAGTAAAGTGATATGTCATCGATTATGAAAACGACGGAAATTCCGTTTGAAATAACCTCCTTTGTTCATATTTGTATGTAAATAGTATACAAAAATCCGTTTATACTTATCTAATTTCTCTGAGGACTGTGTTTATAAAAGAAACTCTTCCCTTTTGATTTATAGAAAGCACTTTAGAAATAAATCATTTTACGATTAAACTGTGATCGTCAATATGCTGCTGATAAAGATTTTTTTCTTTGCTCCAGAATACATTATTTCGTATTTAGAGTTAGAAAAAAATATGACCATAATTTTCTGTTGCGGAAAACAGTTCCTTTCTTTTTTCATGAATTTAAATGTAAAATTAGGTGAAATGACATAAAACCATTCTCTCTATAGAATCAATTTATAATTAAGAAACCACTTTAGGGAAATATATTTTAAAATATATATATATATAAATACAAAATGGAAACAAGAAATAAACCGTAAAAATGTTAACACAAACATCATTAGTAAACGAACGAGACTGAAGAAGGGCAAAAAGAAAAATCACGAGTTTTACAAAGTTTGAAGAAACCAGATAGGTAGGACAACTTAAAGACTGTCCAGGAAATGAATAAAACGATGGATTGTTGAGAGGATGGCTTCAGACATCATAAATTGATTTTTTGGAAATCGAGCAACGATTAAGATTTGAAAATTCTTGCTTTACATCTCACACGAGAAAAGTACATAATACCCAACTGTAACTGTACTCCAATACAAAGGCAGAAATGTGTTGCAAAAATTTCTTTTCGTGGTGATAGGTTGGCAGAGCCAAGTTTCTGAGAAAATCATATTGTTACATGTTTCTTCGTGGCAACGAGAATGTGATCATGAAGAAATAAAGAATAGTTTTCTTCAAAGCAGACAATTCATCAGCCGTTGTCTCAGTCACAAATTAGCAACAAATACTTAAACTTCAAACTTTTTCTCGGACTAAGAACAAAACTAATGCATTTTCTATAATACACAAACTAAAGAGTAACTTTCGAAGTTGAAGACTGAGACTTCTGAATGATCGACTCACTTTCAACTGACTCACTGCTTGGCTGAAGAATTTTGACTTTGGCTATTTATACTTCGTCGGAAGTTCCCCGAATCTTCTTTACTAAAACATTACTGTAATGAGTCAATGGTAACTCAGCCCTTTTATTGCTCCAATCAACACGAAACTTCGAAAATGTTTACCTATGTTTTAATGCCAAAAAAGATCGCCAAACACTGCCAAGCTGTCTTGGAATTTAGTCACTATTTTTGTCAGAATAAGCACTGTTTAGACACAATAATTTTCCGAGTCAAACAATAATGACACAGTAAAAAAAGTACTTAAATAAAAATGTAAGATATTTGTACAAATATTTACAGCATTTATATTTTTCGCAATGATATCGTTTCTATTTTTACATGCGGAATCAGAGAAACTATTTGGCTAATCACAATATGTCAAAATACCACTGAATGTATATGAAAAAGAATTATAATTGCAAACTGAATTGAAAAATATCCCATTATATATGTATATATTAAAAATCGTTTTATACAATAAGTTATTAGAGAGGAAGAAAATTAATAATTTTAATTTAGAGAACTTATTTGAACGCATTCTAGAGAAATATGTTTTTGTCAAATAAGGAATAACAGTTACATCCGCCATGATGGAAATCAATGCAAGCAGCGGTTCTTGTCTCAAACAAAAAGAAAAGGTTTAAAATTGAACAAATTGCTATGGTAACTAGACAGCGAAAGGAAAAGTTTAGGACCGTTTATTAAAATTACAGACCTATTTCTTCTAGCTTGTCATTGAAAGTAATACCTGAAGAGAGTTTTACTTTGGAATCCTGTATGCATCCAGATTTTATTTTGCAATGAGATATAAATGACTTATAAATTAGACGGTATGAGTGTTATTCATAAATGAATGACACTTATATTGTCCATAAATACTTTTTTTAAAGGAAAGCATTCACACAGTTTTCAGAAGAATTTAACACAATGCTATACTGCTCGTATTATTGTAATGGTAATTTATAGAAAACTCCTGTTCATGGGTTCGAAAGATTAAGGACCTAAGAGCAATCTATTAAAAAATAAAGTTTATGGAAGATTTATTTCATTCTAAAAAAAAAAATAAATAAATACGTCAATTTGGAATAAAAGGCCAAAAATATAATTAATCAAAACCATAATTACGATCCAATACTTTCTTCAATAAATATGAAGAAAATTTGTTGAAAGAAAGTTTTGTTTATCTCCTATAGTTACACTGTCCCTGGATTCGAACCTCACCATGCGCGTAGGTTTTTGCAGTGTTTTGAAATCCACTTTAACGGAAGATCTCGGTCCAATAAACCATCGTTAGCAAAAAAGGACCGGTGAGCGACAAACAAACCGAAATTGCTTTGGTTTATTTTTGCACACCAGAATTAATTAGATCGGGACGTTAAATTTAAGTTGGACACGAAAATATTAAAAACAACCACGCTTTTGGTGAGATTAGAGCCTTTGATTTGTTACCTGAATACTAAAATTCTAACGTTTCAGTTACCAGTTTAGGAATCAAGTTATTTCTATTTTTATATAGAGCTAAATATAATGAATATACTCTTATAAATGAATTTTTATTTGCACATTATATTTTTGATTAAATCACCTTTGAATTCAAAAGTAAATCCATAGTCTTTAAAAAAAAAAGCTGTTTTTTTCTTGTATGAAAATAATTTGGTAAAAAGAAGTTTGCACAAATTGTTCATACGTTTGAATGAAGGAAATCACTCATAAAGAATATACCATCGCTGCAAAATTTCAAAGCAGATGAACAGATTTTAAACAAGTGGTAAATGTATTTTTCTGCGCTGTTTGAAATATTAAAAGATTGTTAACAAACATAAACAGTAATAAAAGATATTCATTTTGTAAGTGATTTGGATACTGGAAAGAAAGGAAATGTGTCTTACAGCTAAAAATATTTTGAAAAGCATTCAACTTTTGTTTTAAAATATGAATGAATTAATATTTCACTTATAATTAATTTTCATTGATTGGTTTTATAAATTTTCGAGGCCTAAGAATGTTGTTGTTATTAAGATGTTACTACAAGTACGGCATTTGTGATAGTGAGTTTATACTGCACAGTTACAGTTAAACAATATAAGAAATATTGTGCTAACAAAACATCAAACCACTTAAAGAGAAAAGAAATTTTTTTTTATAAAAACCAGGAATTTTTCTCAAGAATTACAGAATTCGGATAGAAATAACTAAATGCAACCAATTTTCTTTACAAGGAATATTTTTTTTTATCTCGCAAAATCCTGTAGTAGTAGATTTTAAAAGTAAAGGTATTTTCTCAGAGCGTCCAGGTCTTGCGAATTTTGCATCGGTAACTATTATTGAAAAAAAGAGCAGTTTTCAATTGGCAAAGTTCCAAAAATGCTTCGATAACTTAATTAAGTATTGTTAATTAAGTTATAATGGTACCTAAGTACAAATTTTAATATTTTTTAAATTTATTTCCTGTATTTCAAAAAGGGAAAAATATTCAATTCTGCAGAGTTGATTTCGACAGTAATTTTATTTCATCGTGACATTTTAAAGAAACGAGTTGTAAATTCAGCCAAAAGCTTTCGCCAATTGGCAGTCATCCAGCGATTTCATTTCGCCATCAAAACACTCTCATGAGGTAATTAATTAAAATCTCTGAGCAGCTATTCGAGCAAAAGTTAACCGAAGTAAGCTAATAACAGGACAGAGAAGTTTGGCCAAATTTTATAACCAAAACCAGTGAAAGTTTGAAAGATGATAGTATTTTCCATTCTCGTAGAAAGTTCATAAGTCAGCCGCATTTAGAGGAAAATTTAAATTCAGTTTTTTTGTAAATCGGTGATCACACATGTAACGAATCAAAATCTCTTACTTCATTTTAATAAAAGTTATATCAATATAAATTGTATAGAAGGAAAATGAAACAACATTCTACAATACATTCATATATTACGAATTCATTTATATTACATATATATTGAGATTTGTTGTTGTTATTTATGACACTTATACAAACTAAGCTTTTCAATCCGATGGTTATGTGAAATTAAGCTAGAAGAGTGGTGTTTCTGTCGTTTAATCAGAGCACCAATAAGGTGAAAGCTCGTCTTTTCTCTAGGACTCCTCCGATAGATGGCTCAGAGAATGATGGCTCAGAGTTTAATAAATTCAACTCTTTGGAAAAACATTAATAAAAAACGTTGTACGCCCTATTAAGAAACAACTCTAACACCTATTGTCCATTAGAATGGGGAATAATGTAGCAAAAATATTTACCTGAAATGAGATTTTAATGCAGAAGCGTAAATGAGGGAAGCTGGTATGCTGATTTCTAAGTAAATTATTTAGAATTTAATGTTTTTCAGTACGCTCTCTGAATACCCCCACACAATTATAGCTCAAACTCAAATTTGGGCCAGATGAACAATGCTTCCTGATGTTGTTCATTAAAGATGTTTTTAAGATTAATTTACATCCTTTTTTTCAGTAAATTCCGAAAACTGGATTACTATCCATTTTAAGAAGCAGTACATATGAAAAAAAAGCATAAAACAAATAGAAAAATTTAAATAACACAAAGAAAAGAATGAGCTGAATTGTATGAAGTGTCTAAATTAATTCGTTTTCTTTTTGAGGAAAAAAAATATAAATTTAATTTAACTGAATATGAAGTAAATATACCTATTTGGGAGTTAATATTTTTTAAATAAGAAAATATATTAATGTTTTGCGTGCAAATTATTTTCAATATACTTCCATTTGACAAATCAAATCTTTCTTTACATATCTCGATATATATAATATGCAAATTAATTGAATCCATAACATCAACTGCATACAAAATCCTTGATTGCAAAATGTCACCTATTTCGATAGGTTTCTCTGTCATGCTTAGATCATTTACCAACCCTTTCATTTTAAAGTGCTCTGGACAAAATTCGCAGATAAGGCGATGCTATTGTATTTGAACTATTGTTTCAGTGATTTGAAAAAAATCGGTGTTTTTTTACAATTTGTTAGCAAGATATCACTATCACTTTAACAACTGTTAGCAGTGTTGAATAGAAATCATTACTTCAGTTCATTTCGGAATTGTTAGCTATTTTATTGATTTATTTTTAAAGATCATGCATTTTATTTGAAATTCAGATTTTTTTTTTTTTTTTGCGTATTTCGATATCACATTCAATTTAATGATATCCAGTATCACGTGATTTTTAATTTTTAAAGCTTTTATTTATTTTTATTTTTTTCGTCATTGGCTATGAAAAATCGTTTTGTAAAATACTTTTCCATTTCATCACTATTTCAACTCTTGAAATAATAAATTTCCAAATTATAGTACAGAACAGACATTTAAAATCATATCTTATTTCAAAGAACTGCAAGCAATAAATTTGAAAGAAAAATATAAACTCTATACCTGCGAAATTATTTGTCTTCAAATTATTCGATGTAAAGTAATTCTTAGTTCCCTCTAAAGAACTAAAGCCGTGGTCCTTTAATATATATATAATTGTTCCATAATATTGACACTCTGGAATATATATACTAAACTAAAATTACCATGCAAAATTTTCATATTAATTACCGAGTTATTTACATTTTTAAGACACATTATTACTGTATTAAATTTCATACTTAAAAGCACTTTATTTCGCTTTTATTTCTGATTTTGATGTAATTAAAAAAAAAAAAACGACTTGAATGGAATTAACATTGCAATTTGGGAATCTTAATTTTGAAATTTTCGTGGAGTAATTAATACTTTTCTATATACAATTGAAATGATAGCTTCTATCACAACAAAGCTAAAGTGCGGAATTTTGTTTCTAAAATTTTCAATGAAAGCGGAAGAAAAATTTAAAACAAACTTAAAAAAGTATCAAATTTTGAAATAAATGCATTGAGTTGGATATATATATATACATTTTTTTTTTGAGAAAAGTTAATTAATTTTTTTTATTAAAGTGTGATTAGTTATTTACTCTAGCCCATAGTATAATTTTTATTATTTATACGTTTCCTATAAAAGTTTTATTTTATGAAAAATACTTTTTTTTTCCATATCATCAAACTGAACTTGTGTAGGAAAAATGTACAGGGCTTTGACATTGTGTTTCAGATCCCAGCAAGGGAAGTAAGAGCAAACAGTTCGATTCTTAACTGTAACACGCCCTCGGCTTCCATGGAAAGCGTGCGCACTGTTGGCACGCCATTAAATTTTTTATTTCCCCAGGTAAAGATTCCCTCTTGTGAAAAGCCTGCAAAAATATCCAATAAAATACCCATAAAATATATAGCAGATGGCTGTTTTCAAGAACTCACAGAGATCGATAAAATAGCTTTTAAAATCGAAAGCTAGTAAAATAGAAAAATAGGTCATAAATCTAAAAATTATCTTTTTCTTTTTAATTCATTAAAATATAGTGGATGCTTGATTTTACGAACTCATGATGATGAATAAAACAGTTCACTAAAAAGAAAAAGTTCAAAAATAAAAAATAATACATTAGATTAATAAGATCTGTTTGTTTTTTATATAAATAAAACGTTATTAGAAAGAATTATTTAGAATGCACTCTAAAACACACGTGCAAAATAATATTCATACAATGCAATATAACAATTTCAGGAATTTTAAGGAGTTTTCCTGGAGTCAAATCAAAAATTTCCCGGAGATGTTAGCATTCACGCTAAAAAATTTTTTATCTTATTTTAAAAATTTGTTCTTAACCAAATATGCATGTAATTATGTATATGCAACATTTTTCAATTATACTTTTAAACAATAGAAATAAATTACTGCTACAATTAATATCTTTCGTTTAACTTTTTTGTTTAACTTTTGAAGTAATCATTATTTTTAATGATTACTTCAAAAGTCTTCAATCAATTTACAACTATAAACGAGAAAAAAATTATTCACGAGTAATCTATATTCTTTACATTACTGAATGGATAATTTTAGAGATTTTAAACATCTTCATTAGATTTCTAGCTATTAATTTATTGGAGTATTTCATGATGTTTATAACAATTTCTTTTGAAATAAATACCCTCTTATATTCGAAACAAAATAAATACAACGTTCAGATAAAGTTTCTACGATGTGACTTCTTACCCACAAATGCTATTTAATGTGAAAGGAATTCTAAATTTTTCTTCTGTTTACTTTCAATCTCTTTTCATCAGATGCTTCCTACGTACAATTTACATCTGACTCCTCATATACTGAAATGATATTGCAGTTTCTTGTTGGCTTCGTTATCGAAGTTTGAATTATCTCAACTCAAGTTGTTACTGCTTCAGCATGTTTCTCTGAATCTAGCCATGATTAGTCTCTACCACTTTATAGTAGTAGCCGGGTAGGAATTTTTGTCATTTCGAAGAAGGATCAAGCATGCTTGGTCCCTATTTCGTTCGATCTCTACTCGTAACCTCATATTAAATATTAGAGGGTCTTCTGCAGAAGTATTAGATCATATTAAGTATTAGACGGTCTTATGCAGAAGACCGTCTAATACTTAATATGAGCTTACACCAAGCTCATATTAAGCGAAGCCTTCACATCCACTATAAAAATATTTTGGAACTAGTAGGATATTCCCTCATTATCGACCATTGCGATTTTTCTTTGTCACCAAGTTAAGTGCATGTTTTTTAACGCGGAAATTTTCCCTAAGTTCTAAAAACACGCATTTTAGAAAATTTTTAATCACATAATAGAATACAAAATCTAAAAAAGTATTACTAAATATGAATAAAAACTTTTTTTATTGGATTTGCCTTTTCTTTAAAACAACCGGTAAAAGAGATAAGTAAATAACGATGACTTTCTTGATATGACGTCAAGCTCACATGTCGAATGTGCTCGGTGATATTATAGAAAAATATATAAGAAAAAGATGATAATAAATAAATAAAAGAAATTGAAAAAAAAAAGAACAGTTTATGACGTTTGGATGCATTTGACAACGAAACACAACAACAAACGTAGAACAAAATGTTCGAATTGAAAGTAAAACGAAGACTTCAAATGCTGTTGCCACTGAAAAGTACCATTTATATGGCGTAAAACATTAGCAAAACCAAATCTGGCAACAAAAAAAATCTAAAAAATAACAAAAACATTGGCAACAAGATAATCAAAACAAAGGACGCTAGATTTGGCGAGAAATCACTTGGAGGGGGATATCATACTTTTCCCAATTTTCATTGCAGTTTGTAGAAAGAAGTGTAGTTAGAAATTTATAAATTTGTTGACTAAATGTATCAATATTTCAAATGTTGAAAGAAAATCCTTAGGTAAGAAGTTTCTACAGCGATAACAACCTAAGAGACTTGAACTATTTAGATCAGTCTTTTATTTACCTTTTTCATTCGGACAGTGAAGAATCAGGTTTTGAAGACTTTAAACATACACGGGATGGAGTTGGTGATTATAGTGATGAATTGAAGTTATCATTTCCCGATGCTGTGATTTTATTTATTTAATTGATGACTTAGTTCTCAGAAAAGCTAGCTCAGTAATTGTATCAACGCTTAATGAGCAAGCAGCACTTTTTTTTTTATCTCGTTAATCAATTATCTCTAAAAGTGGTTGTACCATTTGGCTTGGAACACCCCTACCAAAGTCAAATATTAATAATATGCTTTATTAGTTTAATTAACTTTTATTTTATTTAATTTTAAACACAATTTTGCAATTACTCTGAAATTAACATTATTACATAAGAATTACCATATTACATTATCATATTAGAGTTGTTGTTGGAGTGCAATATTAAGGTAAGATATTCATTTTGTAATATTTCTTGATGTACATTTAATTTTAAATTTTTAGTGTGTTTTCTGAGAAATTTTAAATCACATGTTTTTAATATTTGAACTTTAAATGTTATAATTACGTGATTTAGAACAATATTATTAAACCTGTTAATTTAGTTAATTGCACGTAACCAGAAAAGATTTCTGTTTCGATATCTTGCTGTACTTACGTGATTTTAAGTGGGAACAGTTTAAATTCTTGCCGATATTTTAAGCTGCATATTTGTTTGTAAGATTAAAATGAAATGTTTTACCTGCATATTACTGTGTTCAATATGTTTACTTCCTGAGGAGTGTGAAATGTCTTTTTTTTTTTATTCCGCAGGGATCAGTCGCACAGCCAGTCGAGTACACTTTCTTCTACCCACTTCAGGTAAGTCCATGACAAATTTTATGAATTGCAGGAAAAAAAGTTTCTTTTTAAAAAATATAGAACTAGAAATCTCTATTTCTTGTATCATGCCACGAGCATTGCTCTTGTTACATGTATTTTTGAAAATAATTTTAGTGAAGAATTCAGTATCAAAAATGTCGTGAGATGGGTTTCTTTTCGAATAAAAAATTACAAAAAAATAATATTATTACCAATATCAGTTTCATGTCCACGAAATTCCTCAGATGCTTAGAGAAGGGATCGCGTTTACTATCAACTGCTTCTTATCTGTGTTATCAGTTATATTTCGTTTCTGGGGCCATTGTTGTTGCACCAGCATGCTTCTCTATCCTTTGCCCTGAGTTGGGCTTTACCAGATAGATAGAAGAAGCCGGAGGGAGTCTTCTTGCTTTTGAAGTAGGGACAAAGTAAAAGATCTCCAATGCTTGGCCTGTCACCCCTAGAGGTATCATTTTACTTAGAACATATTATGACATATAAATTTGTTTAAAATGGTTTCAACGTCTTTCAATAAAATGCAGAATCAACTGTAAAACACATAATGTCTTCTCTCATAACTGAAAATATAAACAATTGTGGGATTTTTACGAATGGAAATATTTTTTTAGAGAAAATATAGCCATTTTTATAGAAGTACTTAACGACTTTACTCCTTGGATTTTAGATGGAATACTGTTAATTAAAAACAACGTAAAAGAAGAGATAAGTTAAATAGTTCTGATCCTTATTTTTACATACTGAACTCAGAATCACATCATTTAAAAATGGTCTAATTGTCATTGTTGAGAATTGAGCTCCAGTGGCTCCGTAACTTCACACCACTTTCTGTTAAGATCAGCGAAACGAACATCATTTGCTGCTATCACCTTCGCCTTCACTGGGCTGTTGGAGCTTCTTGGGTTGGGGACGTGTTGACGTTTAAAGTCCTTTCACTGTATTAGCGGATGTACACTCACTGTATTAGCGGCTGTAATGAGGAGGGTGCCAGAGCAAGTTCGTTATCAGATTTAAATAGAGCCGATGTGTCCTGGTTGGTTAGGGCGTTGTTCTCATTTTCGGAAGGTAAGGAATTTGAATCCCGGCTTAATCAAAGATAAATCGTGTTCACTAAAGGCGGCTGGGGCATGTTAAATATGTCGTGGTCGCAATGTCCTCCATGTGAAATGATACCTGTAGGGTGGCAGCCTAGGTATTGAGGGTCTTATTCTGATTGATTCCTGCTTCAAAATTGGGAAGACTTCACTCGGTTGATTTATCTAATTGGTAGAGTCCAACTCATGTAAGCATGTTTTTGCAACAACAACAATCTAATCGTGGTTTAAATTGACGAAGTGATTGGTGATGGGCAAATACTCCAAACCCGTTGATCTTAAGATAAATTCCGAGGTTCACCTGCACCGATCTGTATGTACATACTGTTGAGAGTTAGTTGGTGGTCCAGATTCGCTGCATCAATCCAGCTCAGATGAGTTGTGGCAGTAGTGTAGCGAGCCAATGATGTATTATTATTTGGCAGTTCACAATAAACACAAATATTTGTTTTTCTTGAAAAAATTTACTGTCAACGATTTTAATATGCTTCAGTAGAAAAGTGAATTTTTTTCTTTCTCTCGCAATTCATAAACAATTTCCCCTTTAAATTTCCAAATTTGAATTTTAGAAAATTATTTCTTTGCCCTTTGGCAGAGGGCGTTTAGTATCTGTGTTCTTATAAAATTTCGTTATTTTCATTATACGATACCTTTTGAGAAGACGTTTCAGAAATATTAAATTTAATACACGATTTAATACATAATTTAATAAAATTTTCTTATTTAAGTACATTTTGCGTATTTTGAGACTTCTAGCTTTTTGTTCTGAAAAGAAAAGTATTTTCCTCAACTTTATAATTCCCGTTACTTGAAATCACCATAATTATAATATAAAATTAAAACTTCTACTTAATATCATACAACAACTATTTCGAAAACATCAAAAATAAAACTAGTTAATTAAATGTAATGTATAAACACTAAAATTTTGAGCATTCATATTCTGATATATATGAGTCAGCAGTTACTACACATATATTTCATTTTATGCTCGATGAAATAGTTTTGAATTTTTCACTATTCCTCATAATTTCTAAATATAACATTTCATCCTTTGATGGTAAGTTTAGTAAAATTTCCATCATGTTTTTGTTTGTCTATTCCTACGAGATCGAAAGGCGTCATCAGAAATGATAACTTCTTCATTTTGAAACTCATTTGAGTAACCAAATCGACTCATGAGTTGTGTTTTTTTTCACTCCATAGCTCATCAATAATCTAGATTCGGTTTGTTGGTCGCCATTTTTTGCACACGATGGCTAATTAGACCAAGAGTTTAGTGTCGATTTCAAATAACTACAGATACAAAAGCTCGAGTTAAGAATCGAAGCCTCTGAATATAAAATCAAAGACAAGAAACACTAGAAATTGGGGCGCTTTTAATGTGCATTACCCTTCACAGCACGACGGACTTGGAAAGAACCAGGTATCAAACCCACTACCTGCCTGACTCCTTTCCCCACCAATTTACCGGATGTCATTCTAATCTGATTCCCGCAAGTTTTCTGTGGGCAGCGTTCTTAAACACGTTCTCTTCTCAGAACGAATGTTTTTGTTTCAAGTGTGGGTCAACATCGCCTCTTGCGAGGGTGGCTTTGCTTGCAAGCTGTCGGGAGAGGGGGACTGTGAAACCATGACAACGCTGCTCGCCTTTCATGACCAGGTAGCGCTGATAAGTACCTCTTGTCGAAAGACCCGAAGGTCAAGGCAGAAACGGTGATGTCCAGTTCTTTCACTGCTGGCCGATCGATTGCCATACAACGGGGTGACCTCCTATTCCAAGAAACTAGATCACGAGATTCGTTTCCCTATTTTTTTTATTCTCCAGCGAGAGAGAGTATCTGCATACAAAATAGGAAGAATACATTTAAAGTAATGTCTTGGGAATTATTTTATGAAATCAGGTGACATTTTAAGCATAACTTAAATAAGTTCACCAGTATGTAAGCAATTTTACTGCAAAATGCTAATTGAAAATTTATGGTAATACTTTTATATCGAATATGTTTTAAAATAAAATTCTGCATCAAAGAAATAAATTTCATATGCGTATTATCCTGTCTCCCCTTTTTGCTTGTCATCATTATGATTAAGAATATGCCTTCACATAATGGAAATTTTAAACATTTTTTAAATAATGAGGAAAATAAATAGAGCAGTTGTTATATATATATATATATATATATATATATATATATATATATATATATATATATATATATATATATATATATATATATGCTAAAATGAGCAGATAAAAGCATTATGATAGATTAAAAAATTGCACTGCAAATTAAAAATAAACCCATGGTTTTACTCATGGTAAAAATAAAATATATAAAAAATGGGCTTAAATATATGGTCATCATAAATGATTCATAGATTTTCAAAAGGTAATATTAAAAAAAATACACATGAAAGATACATAAAAAAAATCAAAAGTTTCCTAAGTTTAGACATCCTGTACAAATATTCATCATAAATCCACCTTTGATGACACGACATGCAGTCAGACGAACCTACTCCATACATTTTATTGCACCAGGATGTTTCCCTATACCTTTCCAGAAATGGGCTCTACCAATTAGATGGAAGCAACCGGGTGGAGTTTTTGTTTGTTTCAATCAGGGACTCTGCTGAAGATTCCCCAATACTTGGCTAGCCACCTTCAGAGGCATCATTTCACTTGGAGGACATTGCGATCGCGCCCAATTTTAACATGCTCTATCCACCTTTAGCGAACACGACGAATCTTTGGTTAAGCCGGTATTCAAACTCGCTACCTTTCGATAATGAAAACTACATCCTAACCAATCATTTGTAGCAAACAACTTGAATTGCCGATGTCTCCACTAAATGCTTTGTCTACACGGTGGTGTGGTTCTTTTTCAAACTGTCCTTTTAAAGTGTATTTGTCAGGTATAGTATAAGAGTAACTAGCAAATTCAAGGATACAAACATTTGTTTCTTGTCTACATTTCACTTTCGACCTACTGTGGTTCCACTTTCCCCTATCTTCCACTTTCGACCGCCAAGTTCCTCCAACGGCTTAACCCTAAGTTCAATAGCCATTTCTCCACTCTATCTGTCCATCTGGTTCTTGCTCCTCCCCTTTGCCTCCGGTGTTTGGAAAGTTACTTCTCTGACAGGGATTTTTATCATCATACCGATAGATATGCTCTAGCCACTTTAATTGGGAGGCCGATAACTTTGACTAGTTTGGGCTTTCTGTATTTCAATTGAAGTTCATGGTTATACAGGATTTTCCATATCCAAATTTCTCTAATTGCTCTAAAATTGTTTCGCAAAATCTTTCTCTCAAAAATCATCAGTTTCTCTTCATCTTCTTTGTTAATTGTCCATCATTCGCTACCTTAGAGA
Source organism: Latrodectus elegans (assembly GCA_030067965.1). Lineage (NCBI taxonomy): Eukaryota > Metazoa > Arthropoda > Arachnida > Araneae > Theridiidae > Latrodectus > Latrodectus elegans. The sequence continues at coordinate 20,138,194 of CM057818.1, forward strand.
ACTATTGGTTTTACTAGAGTTTTACACCGTTATTTCGTTTTTCTGCATATGTATTTAGATTTAAACTGGTTTCTTAAACCATGATAACATTTATTAACCATGTTGATTCTCTCTTTAGTTTCAATTTTTATATCATTATTTATATAAAAAAATAGTTCTTAGGTTCTTAAATTGAGCTATTAGTTCAAACTCGTGTTCATTAATTTTCAATGGTTGTAAATTTGAGATTTTGCTTGTTACCGCCATAAGTTTGGTTTTTTTTTTCTCTCATTATTAATTCGATATTTTTAGCTGCTGTCTCAAGTGCACAGAAGGCTTCCTCTGTAGCAGCTTTAATTATTTCAACGATATCAATATCGTCTACAAAAGCTAGCAATTGTGCGGATTTAACAAAAATTGTCTTACTAATTTGTATACCAGAGTCTCTAATTGCCTTCTCTAGGTCTATATAAAACAAATGGCATGAGAGAGAGTCTCTATGTCTCAGTTCCTTTTCAGTATAGAAAGCATCGGATAACTCCGATGCCAACTTTACTCTGCTAAGAGTCATTTTTTATGAGATTTGCCAATTTTGGGGGGATTCCCAACTCCATCTTGATACAGTTTTTCTCTATCAATTCTATCGTATACTGTTCTAAAGTCATTGAAAAGATGGTACGTATCGAGGTTACACTCTCTGATCTTCTCAAGTTACTGTCTAGTATTGTGCATTTGATCTGTGGTTGATCTGCCTTTTTCAAATTCACACTGGTATCCCCCAATAACAGTGTTAGTGTAAATGACAAGTCGTTCTGCCAAGATGTTTGAGAATATCTTGTATGCTGTGTTTAGGAGAGTAATTTCTCTATAATTCTTATTGACAGTAATCGAGACGTGAGTAATCTTTTGTTTATGATAGTTTTAGTGTTGCCATTTGGAAATAAAATATATTTCCATCTTATAAATGGCGATAAAATCGATTCAATGTCGCCAAGCTGTTTGATGACACATAACTCAAGATTGTGACTCCTGTAAGAAAAAGTGGTGCCCCGAGAAATAGATCATCCTTCTATTTTGAAATATTTCAAGGAAATATTGAACTGATTGGAAAAAGTCTTCAATAAAGTAGGGAAAATCGATCAATTGTTCAAATAATTAAGAAAAAAACATTTCGCATAAAAGCTCTGAATTTCTCGGATTAATATATCCGAAGAATGTATTTTTTTAATATTGATTTCTTTGGTTCCCTTATATATACAAGATTCTAATCGATGCAAAGTATGAAGCAAAATCTTTTGTTCCTTACTAATGCACAATCGTCAATTTTATGTGTGACTTTATAGAGCCTGACTCAGCTTATGAAAGTTACTTTGAATAAGAGTGTGAGCCAAAGCCAATTTTTGTGAACTCTGAGTGTCAAAGTATACTGAAAATAATTTGATACTGATCAAGAGGTAATTATAATCAAAGAAATAAAACCAATATTCATTATCTTTTTTTAATTCTGGTCCAAGTGTGGAATTTTTGCCTTAAAGGACATGTGCGTCACTTTCTTTTCTTTCATGACATGAAAAATGTTTTCTTTTTAAGAGTCATCAATTTCTTCGGTAGTGAGAAATTAAACGATTTCTCTTTAAGTTTTCCTTTCAAATTACATTTGCATCATGGGCATTCACCACCGACGCTCTGAGACTCTTTTCTCATGTGCGATCCAAAATGTAAGGCAAGTAAAAATTGATATAAATTGCATAAGCAAGCCTATTTAGCGGGAAAAAGAAATTAGCGGAGACATTTTCCATCGCCACTTTTCATACACAGCCTTCTAATACAATTTAAAGTGCCCTTAATGTATTGAAGATACATTAATATATTGAGTGTCAATAATATATTGATGTACATTTAGAAAACAAACTGAACTGTTTGCATGAAAGAAGGCATTAGGAAATTCTAAAACCAAATGTGTATGAAAAAAAAATCGGAATGTATAAAAAAAACGATTTGTAATGATTGTCCGAGGTGCGTATGAATGTTTTTATGACCGTTTTTTGGAACCTAGGGAAGAATCAGTACAGGATGTATATCTTAAGATGGATTCTGAATCAGTACGAGCAACTATATTCCAAAGGGGAATCCAACAAGCATACACCTGTATTGGAGACAAGCGCATGGACCGTTTAAATGTCAGCAAAGAAGAAATACATGCTGTTATGAAACATACCTTTGTTAAAATGTCTCTTTATTCAGTAAGAAAATGTTTGCTTTCAAAAGAGAGCAAAGACTTTGCTCTGTGGGCCATTTACCACAGATCATGCTTCACATTTCTTAAGTGGCTGAAACAACTGTTCACTTTTAGGTCACAGCGGCTTAAGGAAAAGAGCTTTCTCTTGCAGTTGCTGGAGATATTGAAGAGATATGACTGATTAGAAAATGTCTTTTGGGAGAACTTTTCATTTTTCGAATTTTCCCTTCCGTAATTTTAAATGATTTCTTTTATTATGATAATGCAAAAAATTCACTCATTTTATCAGTAAACATATATTTTTTATCATATAGTTGTAAAATAAAGGAACAATAAAAAGTCTAATAAAATAACTAAAAAAAATACTATAGGAATATGAGTCATGTCTTTGTATACAATTTATATGCACATTGTGGGTGAGATCCAAATAAAATCTTCAACTGCTTGTGCCTTAAGAGTTGTTGCTCTTTCTCTTTCAGAAAGTCATGGACCGGTTCATCCCGTCTTCGAAGCAACCCCAGCACTGGAGCAGGAATTACAATGGGTGAGCGCAAGAAATTTTCTTTCTCAAACTTCTTTTTCTTCAAAACATAGGAAAAGTTATAGCCAAGTCACATTTAAATTCTATTCCTGAAAGCCTTTAGCAATAGGACTGGTTCTCTGAGTCCAACAGGAAGACATCTCAAAACCTTTGGTGGGCGTGGCCTGGGGTTCGTTCTCTGTGAGGATTCAATACCTGAACTAATATTTACTAATGGTGACTGCAGTACTTGTAAAATAAGTCACGTTCGCATCGGGATTTTATTTATTTGGCAAGTAGTAAAGAGAAAGATGCCAGCTGGGGTGACGACCTCTTCTCTTTAAAGTTGTAAGAAAAATAAATTGCGAAATAGTAATTAGCAGTGTTGAGTGGTTTTCCTGTCAGCAGAAATAAGCAGCTAGAAGTGACAAGTAAATCAAACCCTTAAAATCTATTTAGATTTTAAAGTTTCTGCTAGAAAAGCCATCAGCTGAATTAAATTGTTTGTGGCATCGAGTTAAATGTTTTAATTGCAAAGTTCTGACCGGTGTGTTAAATGTTAAAAACACATCAACACTATTTTAATAATAATTGAGAAATATTCATAGTATAATTGAATTTAACTTAGAAATGTACTCATGCTTACCCTCTAAAAGTTTATCGAATGCATGCACAACTGATTACCTCGTTTTGGAACGATATGATGAATGGCGTGGTCAACACCTGGCCTGGAGTTTTTCTCTCCATGTTACATTTATGAATTTACACTTGGTTCTGTGGAACCTTTAAGATTTATCGATACTTTGACTTGGATTGTTAGCTGAGTGACTTTTAGAGCGGGATGGATTCTGTGTTTCTGATGTTGTCTAGGTGATGCGTTGATATCGAGCATAACGGTCAAACGTTGTTGAAAGACATTTTGATGTGCATCCCTACCAGGAGGACGTTTCATGCCAAAACATGCCTCTATGGGGAAACTCAGAAAACTCTCGAGCACCTATCCAAAGTGCATGCAGAAGGCTTAACACCCATCTCTCGTTGCTCAACAATGATTGGGATCAAACCAGAGACCTCTTTGAAGTGTGATATCCTTTCATGAGGCCACAGTGGGATGGGTTCTTAGAAGTTTACACCTAGCAACGCATGAAAAACGCCAATTGGTATGAAAATGCTCCTCAAAAGCAGTTTAAGCAGCAGTCATTGAAACGCCGTACAACTGTCTCGGGCTGTCCACTGCGTGCCATCCAAGGGAAACAGAGGAATGTATAATGTACTTATGTATTATTTTATTAAAGGAAAAAAGGAAGCAGAATACAATAACGAAATAAAAAAAGAACAATTTTTCTCAATTCAATTATTCGATCCTGCAAAACTAGAGAAGTAAGCAAACGCTTTGTTTTTGTAAAGGTTGGAAAACGTAATCCAAAATAAGAAGACGGAATCCTCTCGTCACTCATGAGTTATTTATTAGTTGAAAGTGAGCCGGAAGAGAGCGCCACCCCGTGGGAATTCCAGAGATACTTCTTTGGAAAGAACTTGCGTCTGCATGATGTGGCAATAATTAATGAGGCTGCTCTCTTTTACCCGAAGGAGCAGAGTTGCCGAGAATCTTTTTTTCTGTTCCTTTCACTCGCGATAGAAATTATTCAAAACGAAGAATTTTCCAACATCCGCGTCCTTTGAAAGGACAATGTCGTCATTTCAATTGTGACAGCGGTATGAGCTAGTTATTGCCTTTGATAAATTGCTTTCCATGAATGAAAATTGACTTTAAATCGTGTAAAAATATACCAATTAGAGTGTAATCATTTAAGTCAGATATTGAAACCGTCAACGCAATTTGTGGCTCGAAATCACATTAAATAAAGTGTATTTTCTTTCCCCGTTTCAGATTTATGTGAATATTAGGGAATTAAAATAAGTAATTTTTGTTTTCGAAAAAAAAAATTAAATAGATTTTTATTATTTGAAACTAAACCGTCTGAAAAATCTATCTTAGGAGTTGTCACAAAAATACGAAGACCCTCGCAGTAGGGGGAGAGTCTTCTTAATTTCGGTTGGGAACAAGCAGAATATTCCCAGAATCATCCTGACACCACTTGAAGTGTAATTTCACATGGAGGACATTGCGATCACGTCATTTAAGACTCCCCAGCTTCTATTAACGAAAACGACGCATCTTTGATGGGTCAGGATTTGAAGTCACTACCTTCCGATAAAGAGAACAAACACACTAGGCCACCGAAGCCTTTTAATTGACTACAAAATATATATATATATAAGTAAAATGAGTAAGGCTTAAGAAAATAGAATGCATTTCGAAAAAGATGTATCTTTTTCGCCGAAAAAATAATCGCTATCTCAATCAAAACTACAAGCACTTTCTGACAGCGGTATATATATACCCAGTATTTTAAATGCCGCAATTGAATGAACAACTAACGACATCTGTTTTCCAAAAATTAATTTACGCATCTAATACTGTATATAATTTTTTTCCGGTGAAAAAGCAATATGCTGTCCTTCGTAAAGGAAGAAAACCACAGGACTCCGAAAATCACGCGATGATCCATTTGAAGTTGGCGGGATTATATACCCAAACATACTTTGACAGCATGGAGAAATCCAAATATTCGGAAATACTGGTAAAACTGATGTATTGTAAAATTTTCTCCACAGCGCATTTCATTATGAGCATAGCATGGAAATTATTGTTCTTGTGCTACTGACTGTGAGAACATAACAGTCGATTTGGAAATGGCTCAAGAATCTTAGTTATGAATGGCCAGTGGAAGATGATTGTTTCATATTTATTCACTGTATTCATATATTTTGGTGCGCGTGCTTGGGAGTTTTCTGTATCAAGTCCTTTTCGGCACATAGGTACTACCCGTTATCTATAAAAAGATTTTCTGGAAGTGGTAAATATTTATATGCCTTTCACTAAGTTTTAAGCGGTATCAAAACTCTTTTTTCCAAGCACATTTAAATCTCCAGACATCACTCCATTTAATCTTTGGAATTAATTTCCAATGCTATAGGAAAGTCAATATTAAAAGGTATTTGCTGAATAATATAATCTTAGTCACAACTGATCCACTAGGATGTATTTGGCACTTACATATTATCTCGTCGAAAATTTTCACCTAAAAAATATATCATCAAATGTTTCCGTTGGTAAAAATATTTGCCTAATTTAATGAAATTCCGAATAATGCTATCTAATAGGTTCCCAGATTATAAATCCTTTTTTTTCGGAAAGCTAAGGGGAAAAAATGCAGAGCATTTCCTTTAAATCTTCATCAGAACAATTCGATAAAAACTTTATTTTTAATTCATATTCTAATTGTTTCACTGTGGCATAGAAACAAAAAAACGTAATCATGCATTTACTATTTGTATTCTATAAAAATAATAATGTGAGTTAGGCTCAGACGACCCCTTCATTAAACTGCAACGTATAGAGCAAAATCATAGACTTTTTTTGGCTGAAATGGTCTACGGGTTAATGCCTTAACTCCTAGAAAATAAGAGGAGAAGTTTAGGCTATAGGCCACAAACAACATTTGATCATCTTTTTATTGCTCTATTGTTGGTGAAGTTGGTCTACGAGATAGTAAGCTATTACGAAGCATGATTTTGAAGTAAGTACCCTTAAGAAATTTCGCCACTGTGGAGCTGTGGTTGACATTAAGCACATGCACATTGGCTTCGTCAATGAGGGCGTCGTTTTCTTAATTGGATGGTACTCAGTTCGAATACCCACATAACTGAAGATTCTTTGTGTCCATTAAAGTTAGCTGTAGAACGTTCAAAAAGTTCTGGACGCAATGTGCTCCTAGGGAAATGATATCTCTGCCGAATTCACGTCAAGTATTAAGAGGTGTTCTACTTGGTTCCTTCTTCTTAAAGACGAAGACACCCACCTGGTTGCTTCAGTCTAATTGGCAGAGCCTAACTCTGGACTACGTACAGAGGAGTACGCTGGTGCAGCTACATGCACGCTGTATTCAGAATTATGTTGGGAAGACAAACTTGATTGCAAAGAAGTTTGAGTAGTAATGTTTGTCTATGAGATTTGTAATGTCTCTTCCTAAAGAATCCCACCAAATGTGAGAAACTGGTTTCAGTGCTAATGCAGCTGAAATTCCTCTTCAGATGAATAAAAGTTATAGTGAAGTTTTCATGAGCGATGGGATGGTATGAAACGACTGACACTTTATAAAAATGAGCATACCATTGAACATGATGTGGAGCGGAGTGGACAACTCTCAGTCATTACGAGAGATTGGAGGCAGAAAGTTAAGAAACAAAAATGAAAAAGAACTGAATCTACAATTTCGGAGTTGTGCGAAATGATTCCTGAAGTGTCAGGAATTTTGTGCGTGCAGTTATTGCAAAACATTTAAACTATCGAAGCAGCAATCCGTGGCTTGATTCATGTGCTTTATAATTTGAAAGTTTTCAACGTCACCCACAAAACTCAATACCTGTCCTGTTTTGTGGGACAGAAAGTTTTTTTTTGTGAATTCTTCCTCGTAGTAACAACATAAAAACCTTTAGACGTTACAAAATTACCACTTCCCTCCAAAGCAAAACATGTGGCATGTTGATAAAGAATATAATTTTGCTTAACAATGATGCCTATCCTCATGTTACAAGTCTTCAAGAGCTGATCAAATTATTTGCCTTGAAAACCATACATTCCAGACAACCCTGAACTAACATCGAGTGACTACCATTTTCTCCAGCTTTTGAAGAAATTTCTGTGGGTGATCAGATATAGGGCGATGATGAAATTGTCAAAACAATCATGTTGCAATGAGCTTCCACTCTGTCGACCGATTTCTATAAGGATGGATGTCAAATGACTGCTGTACGTTTCGATAAATGCCTTCAAATTGGTATGAGTTATATTGAAAAATAACTTTAAGTTCTGGTTTTCAACTAAAATTCCTCCTCAGAAAGTTATGCAAGTTTTATTTATATTTAAAAATAGTATTCCTTTATATATAAAAAGATGCCTGATACTTTTAGGAAACTTGCCCTTTTCCACTCGAATTCCGTTTTTTTTTTTGCGATTATTGTCCTGTGTATGATTTTGAAAAAAAGCGTGATATTATTTTAAAAGGCAGTATAAATTCCCGATAACTTAAGTGGTTTGGCTATCGTTAGTAGGGTAATTATGAATCCGAATCACACAGGTTTAATGAAACGCAACCATCAGCTTCTCAGGAAAACGATCCGTGGTTTCTTCACGCTACATTTCTTCCTCGGTACAGTGCTTGTAGGCACATTACTGTGAACCGTAATGTGCGTGTGCATTGCATTGTTATTGATTTGCATATTTTCCTACCACAAACGCCTGATGTATTGATAGTTTGGGTGATTAACAGTTCATTTTATTATTAAAATAATTTTTAGTTCTCCTATGTTTGAGTTATTTTTATGCTCGGAAAGGTTGAAGTTGGAGTAAAAGCCTGAAAATGAAGCATGAAAATAAATTAACAAGTTAACAAGAAAGCTTTAAAAACAAAATTTATTATATATTTTGGAAAGAAAATTATTTAATATATTTTTTTAACTGAGAAAGAGGGAAAATCACATGCGAAAAATTATTGTCAGAGGAGCTAAAGAAATTATTTCTTAGAATTACTATAATTATACACTGAATGAAAAATAATTTTTCTTTGTCCATTTTGCAAAAATTGGAGATAAGGTACTGAAAAAGTGACTCCAGTTGCTTTGAAGTAGCTGTGAAATTAAATAACGTGATTGGTAGATTAAAAGGGTAAAATTGCTTAAGAAAATATTTTCATTTGAAAATAAAAACCACGAATCGCTTCTTAAGTATAAAAAGTTAAATCTGAAATTAAACTCACGCAAACTCCTTAACACCTGTTGAATTATGGAATCATTATCCTACAATTTAATGATAAGCCTTACACGAAATTTTAAATTTGCTGTGAAATTTCGCGTAAAAATAAATGTAGAGAGAGAGAAATCCCAATACGACCTAAATTTCTTATCCAAGAATTTAGTCTTTATTACCAAAATTGAATGAACACTTTGACACCATACAAAGATGTTTATTCTCATAATTTAAGCTGTCATTACTTCGAAACAGCGTGAACAAAATAAAAAAATAGTGTTTTGCGTCTCACAGTGACAATATGAAATATCCACAAATATTACTATTTTGATTTCCTTATTTTCTTCAATATATTTATTATCAAATATATCTTCTGTCAAAGTTCAGGAGCATTTTTGACCACTTAATATTTAACACCAAAAAAGACAAGAGAGATCATAGCAAAATTTATTTCGAAATTAACATGTTATATAAAGATCAATTCAAAGTTACAGCTTCTTGTTAAATGTAAGTGATAATAAAATCAATAGTTGGTTTAGCCACATCTGTTGGCTGCACCACACCTTGGAAAAGATCCAAAGATGCTTTTGATGTATCTTTAGGAAATACGACTTCCGTATATTGCCATAATTAATCTGCTGTAGCAGCTGGTCTCACCATCTTTCATTCCGGGCCAGTCTTGTGCACGGAGGGATCACATGTTTTCAGTTGGCTTAGATCGGGAGAACAAGCAAGCTAAAAGAACAATTCAATCAGATTACCAAATAAGAAGTCTTAAACATTGCATGTCACGTGCGTTCATTCCTTATTCTGTTGGAATATGACTGATGACAAAGGTCAAATACGCAAGAGAATCACGTGCTACCGAATACAGGACCACTTAGTCGATGCATCGAGCACCAGTTCAGCGATCCCACATCACGGTGTTTCCAGACTCAAATCCGACTATCGTGATGTTGCAGGCAGAAGTGGGCCTCATCAGTAAAGACAATGTCGTTTCATTCTGCTGTCCATTTCCGTCGCTCATTGCATTATTAATGGAGAAGGTTTCTATGGTTTCGAGAAGATGGCAAACGAATACATGATTGATGTTTATTCCACTCAGCTGCAAACAACATCTGATGGTTACGAGTGGACACCGAATGATGCTCAACAGATTGAATATGATGTTTTGTGGCTCGTGATGTGCTTGAGTGATCCATCATTGTGATGCGTACTGTGATCACGTGGAGCGATGCAAGAGCAATCGATCGTATCTGTCCACCGTTCCCTCATAGATCAAGCTATTATAGGTTTCCATCTTATGCAAATCTATAATCACCGAATGCATGCGTCTTTGCTCGGTTGCGTCTGACACGACTGTTCTTCTGAAATGTAAGCTGCAGTCCCAATAGGCAACTAGTTTCCCTTGTTCAAACTCAGAAATTTCACTCTGTCTTCCAGGAGGCCTAATGCAGCAGCTTCTGGGGGAGTAAGTACGAGAAAAACAATTGCCGTGCTTCAAATCAGCAATAACTCCTGCTGAAGCTTGTAGAGGGCACTAGTGTCCGCCTAGATACATGCACACTCTCGTGCGTATCTCATTCCCATCGTATGACGTAAATTTCACGTGAACTTCGTATTTTCCTCAGGGAGGTCATCTGTGATCTCGGATTTATTACAAATTTCATATTATATATTGAATTATTTCTAAATTTAAATTATCGATCATTTACTTCCTGAAAAAATAGAAATCAAAACATTTACTAGTAATTGTTCTGATGATTGTACTTATTTTTGAAAAATGTAATTAATATTTAGTTTTTCCTTCTCTGTTAACAATCAGTTAAATTTTCTTTTGATATTGATGCTGAAAATTTTAAAGCAGAGAGATTATTTCGGATTCATTAGCTCTAGATTTTGCCTTTATTAGCGGACTTATATGCAGTTGAACTCATATTAAATTTACTGTGAAAACGAGATCGTTATTAAAACGAGTTAAATTGAAAAACATCTCTTCGATATGGTGATAACAAATAAAAAAAAAATCATTGATACTGAAATCTTTTTTAAAATTTCATTTTGTCTCCTTTTCGCAGATATTCTTTCATCCAATTTTGCCATTATCCATCTGAAATTTTTAACCAATAGACTTTTATTTCAATATTTCTATTTTCACATACTTGAAAGCTTTTCTGTTAATGGATCATTACTTGTAATTTCTGACAGAGAAACTGCCAATTTAATTGAAGATCCTCTCCAGATACTTTCTTACAGAATAAATGAAAAATTGTTTAAAGACGGAATCAAATAATGAGTTCTTAGATTCAAAGGAAATTAGAAGCCGCATTTATATTTGGGGAATCAATATAAGACCAACTGGAATAATTGCAAGATGTTAAATCGACAGAAAAATATGTTGCCTAAGTATTTTTCAAAGTAAAATTTACTTGAATTTTAATGTGAGACTAACGAGAATACATAAATAAATATTACAGTAAATAAAATACATATAAGCACCGTGTATATTTTATATGTACATAATATAAAGCATCTTGTACAGTTTTCCTCTTGTATTTTTTGTTAATGAGACCACGGCTTAGTTAATTAAAGTGTTCGTTCTCGTTATTGGAAGACAGTAAATTCGAATATCTATCCAATCAAAGATATTTCCTGTTTTTAATGGTGGCTAAAATACTTAAAATATGACGTGATTGTAATGTCCTCCATGCTTTTGGTGATACTTTTGGTGGTAGCAGGCCAAGTCTGGAAGCTTTTCGCTTAGTCCCTGCTTCTAAATTACGAAGCATCACCCACTTTCGGGGCAACGATAGCATACCTAATGGGTATCCCCTATATAAGTTGCTATTATTTTTTCCCCTCGTAGTGCCAAAAAAATATTATTTTAGTAAATGGGCACAAACTATAACAATAATCCTTATATACCAAGTGCCCTCCTGAAAAAACTATGAGTGGCCTGTATACTTTACGCTGTACAAGATATTTTCTATGGATTAAACCATTCTTGTTTCACACTGACAGGAGAAGAAAACCCTCTCTTACGTGCATGTTGGACGAGCAATTTTTCAGAACACCCGACTTTACTGTGATATTAATCTGGCATCCAGTCTTGCTCTTTTAATTTGTTATTGTTGGATGTAAGATATAATTAATCGATCGTGCTATAACTTTGATTTAACTGATTGAACGTAATGTAATTTTGTTCAAATGATACAGTTTCGTAATTAATTGATCACGCTGTTATTTTGATTTAATTGGTGATTTTTGTGTTTGCTTATATTAAACTATTTATTGAAACCCCAAATCATTATTTTGTAAGGCAGTTTAATAGTTCATATTTAGTGTTTTTTCATAACAGAATTTAGTTGGGTCTAAAGTAGGATTATCAGGAGTAACAAAATAAAAGACATATAAGCAGAAAAAAATAAAAGAGAGTTGAAAAGCGTAATGATCCACACATCAGCTTACATGAAAGCAAAGTCATCCATTTTAAACCAGTTTGGTAGGAATCGTTTCCCAGTAATCGGCCCCTGTTTTAATTTCTTTATATGAAAAAAGCCTTGTACCAAACTATTCTGGAATATCCTTCCTTATAAGGCAATTTGAGGATGGTTTGAGTGTGACCTAGTGGAGGGAAAATCTTCAATAGATCGAGAGGTATTTTTCCATTATACCGCTGAACAATGATCGCCGTAACGAGAAAGAGAAAGATCTTAAATTACTGTCTTTAATAATCCACTTGCATTCATCGTGTATTACTTAAAAAAGGCTTACGTTTACAGAAAATAATTAAAATGATTCAAATGTTTTATATTTACATTTATAAACTAAATAATATCATCACATTTATTGACTTAACTTATTTAAACGCCAATGTTTGTTTCTGGCGAAAACTGCTTAAGAATCGCATTAATAGTCGACTGCGTACGTATATTTCTATAGTACCATTTTTTTCAATAAAACAAAATTAAATTTTGCTATAATTTCCTGTTTTTTGCCCTTTGCATTTTGTGACCGTAATACCCCTTTTATCCGACAAAATTATCATCAAGAAATCTTTTGCACCTGTCGCCATTAGCTTTGTTTAGCATTTAACTTGTTTACCATTATTAATTTCTATTTAGCCAATTTTTGCACAAAAAAAATCGATTAGAATGTATTAGACGTAAAATAAAATTTTGATACATTAAAAGCATCATATTTACCCCATATTATTTTTGGTTCTCAATAAGTAATCTCTTTAACATCATAAGCAGAAGTATGATAAAAAAGTGCCGATTAGAAAATCCCATACTTTAAATTATCTATTTATGAAAAGCGGGTGACAAATGCTACATTTCTATTCTTTGCATGAACATTTATTTGATTAAGTGCTTGAAAATTTTACAGGTTTACTCACTAAGCACAAATAATTAAAAAGTTTTTGGTATTTATGAAATGTACATCACAAAAACAATCCAAAGTTGGTTAATGAATTCGTGATTACAAGCCTTAGTTGTTAATTGTTATGAGTCTTATGGTGTGACTCCATTTCAGAAAAAAAAAGAAAGATTTTTTAGCTATCAAATTCATAATGTGTTGGAATTATTTTGGATTTTATGCTTAAGTGTTTACTGAAATTCTTCAATTTGGCAATATATGGATTAACACTGCATTTCAGGATGATGATAATCTCAGACAATATACTAGGGAGGTTTGTATTACTTGATTGCAAACCTCTCACTCTCTCTCTTTCAGATGCAGATATATTCTTTGCACGTATGAAAAGAATTGCATATGAAAATAGCTATAGTTGAGACTATTCTAAACGTCGCACAGTTTCAGATGCCTCAGCAAAATGGCATTATATACCCGCACTAATTATTGCAAGTCAACTAGTGCCATTTTTCTCCCATCTAATATATTATACAAATATTACCTGCACAATACAGTGGCTGATCGGTTAACGAACGTAATCCGTTACAAGACTATGTTTGGTATCCGAATTGTTCGTTAAATGATCACCGATTTACCACAGATTTTTTGTGAAATCGATTAATCCATTCCGGAGGCCCTAAAAATTAAATTAAAAAAAAGGATGAATAACTCCTTAGTAAGTTTATTTAAAAAATAATGCATACGTATAGTCATAAATATTAATCAGTCCTTTTCACTTTTTGCTTATGGAGCATTAAAGAACATGTCCAATGTTGATTGCTTTTTCTCTCTTTTTCATAACTTTCCGGAAGTAATTAATAGCATTATTGTTGAAAGGATTCCTAAATATCAGCTCTGTTTTTGTGCCATTCTGAGACCATTGCTCTGATATTCTCCCATTTCTTTAACAAATGAAAGAAGGGTTGCTCAAATGGAGATTAGTTGTGGTTTTGAATGAAATCAAAACCGAAACTGATGGTCTACTTTGGCTATAAATATTCTATTGGAAAATTTTTTCTTCCATTATAGTACTTTGAAGTTTAATAGTCAAGCAACATAATTCAAGAGAGATAATAACGTTATTTGGTTCAGTGGGTTGGCAACCCTGACATTGGGTTGGCTTCGAGAGCCGAGAAATGTTCGTTAGAATTAATTTTAGTTTGTTATACGAATATGTGTTTGTTGTCCGAACACAAAAGTATTTCGTGAAAGTGTTCGTACGATTTTTCAGCAATCTGAACTGTTTTTTGATCCCCACTGTAATTACTCTTTTTAACTCTTGCTTGTAACCTCTTTCTTAATCTATCCTAAAAATCAAAATAAATAACATATGAGGAAAGCACAAACAATTGATAAAAATATATATTCTTTTTATCGATAAATAATTCTTGCGTTAAATATAGATCAGAACACAATTTTTATATAATTGGAAATGTGTAAAACACTGTCTCTTGTTCCAGGTCCCAGGAGCAAAGGAAACGCTTCCAGGCTTCTCCAGAATCCGAGGTATCTTTCATTCATTGTTTTCATTCATTAATTCCTTATTTACTCTCAACCTGAAGTTTCCTAATGACTCTTAGCAATAAAACTCAGAAAGCAGATAACTGATTTCATTAGCGTGGTTTTTGCGATGTCTCTAGGGAGCTTTCTGCCTCCTTTACCAATTTTAAAAGTGCTGAGTTTCTGCTTTTCAACTCATCAAATTATGGTATTTTGTTGCACTTTCAAGATCCGCTACAACTTTAAAAATGATTTAGTTTTTTCAAATAATGTAATTTATAGAAGACTGTTTGTAATTACAAATTAAAAACTGTTTCTCTTTTTAATAACAAATGTTTATAGTTAAAAAAAATCCAGAATGGAGTAAAAAGCAATATAAAAGAAAACAGCAGTTTTAAAGAAATAAGTTAAGTTTTCAACAAGTTAGTTATCGCCAATTCGCTTTTAAATCATTCAAAAATTTCCGTCATTTTTCAAGTTCTCATTGATAGAATTCTAAGATCGAAATAATTATACATTTGAAAATGCATGAAAAGATTCAAAGATTTTAGACACATGAATCATTTAACTTATTCACTAGTGCCGTCATTTGAGATTAGGTTTTCTAGACCCAAAACAAGGTGTGTTATACAACCGATATATATTATATTCGATAGCAATTGATTGCATTGACATTAGAATGACAGATGTACACTCTGTAACAAAAAAACAATCGACGTATCAACAAGAAATTATGCATTAGAAATGAAAATTGGTGGGCAGAAATAACAAATACTGAATAAAAAATGATTAAAATTCTAAAACAATTGAATGATGTTTTTCGGATTTGTATAGTTATTAAATAATGAGCTTAAAAAAGTGTTAACACGACGTGTGGCAGCCTCTATACAAGTTGCCACATGTCGTGTCATAAACTGATAAAAGTCCAGAATGATTTTCTGCAGTATTTTTTGTAACATTGGCTGCAATTGTCGGATTCATCAACATTCCCTGATAGATACAGTCGCCTTTCCTTCATATCCCACACCTGCTCGATGGTATAGATCAGGCTGGCCAAAGAAGTGTTTGAAGAAACTGTAAGACAGTTCATAACAACACGTGCTGTATGTAATCTGTCATTATTTTGCCGAAAAATGAGGTCTGGGTACTGCAAGAGGAACACTAGCAAAACAATGTACCTCTGTTGTGTAATGGTGCCTCTAATGACGACCAAATGGGTACGTATATCAAAGAGAATGACACTTCAAACCATAACTCTTTATGAGAGCCTGTGCGGCGTACAATAGAGAACGCTGGTTTGGTACTCTACACCGAGCGTCTCCAGACATATATTACATGATTGCCAAGATTGCAAAAGGAAGCTGATTCGTCGCTAAAGAATATACGTCCCTAGTCAGCCTCATTCCATCTTGATCGTGCAAAGCACCATCGTAATATTTCTTGACAATGTGCTGCCGTGATTGGTTTGGGGCGTAATCGTCTAGATTTTCCTCTGTCAGCCATATGTGAATGGTTATGGTAGACACTCGTGTTGGAGTCACACGTTTGATGGTTGATAGTGAGGAATCAGGTGCAGTGACAGTTTTACTGATAATCACTCTATCCTCTCGATCTGCTGTGGCTCTAGATGGACAGCTACCACCATGATGCTGAAATCTGAAACTGTCCACTCATACTCACCGGTATTTTCTAATCGCCGCATTGCTTCAACTCGTAAGACGAGCTACTCTCTGATTTTCCCAACCTACTTTGTTGAATCGAATGATTTTCCTCTTTGAAATTCTAAAGATTGTTCATAAAGAGATTGAATCCTGTGGCAAGGCATTTTTTAGTTTTGGAAATGTATCCTAAATTGCAATGCAACTTAAATTTTTAACAACAGTTCAAGAATAACTCCTTATATATCTGCTGGATGGGCAGTTCCGATGAGCTGGATATCACACTGTTGATTCATTAGATATTAAATTTTAATCATTTGGTTAAGACATTTATGAGTGCGATATTTCCAAGCAATCAGAGGGATTCCTTCTTGGTGCATCACCATTTTTGTATAGAGTTCTATAGAAAGAATTACTCTAAGCACTCATTTTACACGAAATTAATATACATTTTAATAATGAAATAGGTTTAGAGTGAAACTTCTTTGCTTGTATTATTTTTCAACTAATTTTGATAATCTTTATATTTTCAGAACATTGGCGTGAGATCTCACAAACAAGGTAAATGCTAAACTTTTTTCATTTCCTATTCTTTTATCCCCATGAAATAATACTAAAAAAATATTTCCCTGGAGTGCAATTGTTGTAGTCTTGCTTGATATTTTTTAATATAGTTCAATAAAGTTTGTAAAAGAATCAATGAAACTTATAAAAAGAGATATTCAAATAACAGAAGCTATGATTAAAATAAATTTAAACAGTAACAAATGATTTATTTCAATACTATAAACCTGGTCAGTGAATCAGAGGTGCCTGTAGAGCCACGACACATAACGTAAAAAAATACCAGTTTGTTAAAAGGGTGTAAGTATGATATCCTCCTCTAAGAGATTTCTCGCCAAATCTAGTGTTCTACATGTTTCAGTCACATAAAAGAATGACATGCTATTTAAAAATTTTCACCTTTCTTTATTTTGATCTTCTATTTGATATTAAATATTTTTTACATTTAAAGCATTTTAGTCAGCTCCGGAAAAAAAGACGATTTAGTATTTGCTCCCCACACGTTAAGAAAATGGCATTAAAAATGCAAAATTGTTTAATATCATGCGTATTAAGTTAAAATGTGAGAAACATCGCCGTAATAATCACAATCTATAGATCTTGATCTATGGCATATGACATAAGGTACATCAGTTAAGAAAAATCCGTAAAACGAAAACATAACTAAATAAATTTAAAATCTCAAATTTTTTTTTTCGTAAAATAATTGCAGCAAACTGTAAATCAATCGAAACGCTTAAATATCATTCTTTATATGTTATTTAAAAGTATCCTGGTCTAAATAACAATCTAAGAAATCCAAATTTACCAGGTCATCACGCGCATCAGCTTGATATGATTTAATACTTTATCTCAGAATTCGATTAGCTTAAATCTAGAAATTATTGACATTCTCGTTGGTTTTTTTCCTACACTCATTTACCAAATGGCGGTAGAAAATTTTGAAGTGCACCCAAAGGCTGTAGCGGTAGAAACGACGCTTTGCTGAAAGTTTTAAACATGTTATTGCCGCGAGATTGCTTCCGGAAGGCTTGTACGTCTATTGAAAACAGCAACTTCTTAAAACAAGAATGACTTTTGGCAAATTGTCTGCGCCCGCCTGTAGCAAAACATGGTACATTTTTGACAGGAGAGACCAAAGCAAATGCAATCTTTACACACTTGAATGCCACCCTCAGAATAGCATGAGGTACTACCAAAATACCACCAATTCATAATGCCCTTAATCTTCCATTCGAAATGGCAGTCTCTTGTTCATATAAAACCTCCCACTCTCCAGAAATTTAGATGGACCTATTCTTGTGGTATTCAGACAGTTTACTATAATCTGGCTCACAACATTTTTGCTCTGAATGTCAAATAATCAGGAACCATATCTGGTATCAGTCTCTCACATTATTTTACTATTTCAATAAAGATTAATAATGTTTACTTCAAACTGTGAGCTTAATCCTGACCCTGGTAAACACACGAACGGTTAGTATGAAAACCAAGCGCGACGGATCTAGAACCTACGCAGAATGCAGACACTGCTCAGGAGTTCCGCTGGATCCGAGGCATCTCTTCAACTGCATCTCTGTTGACTCGACCCTCTTCAATATCGACCCCAACTGCTGCCATGACACCCTTTATATGGAAAAAGCTGAAGATGTGGCTAAGGCAGTGTTCCATGCCTTTGGTTCCATATGACTTGTCTTTTTTGCTTTTTCTTTTTGCACTTGTCACACGACAAAAACAATAACTTCAAAATGTGCATTAGTTTATTTAATAATATTTTTGAACATTCCTACCAGTTCTCCAGAAACTGATCGGAAATTTGGCCATTCTCCAGAAATTTGGATTGAGCTATTATTGTGGTAATGAGACAGTTTACAACAGGAAGGGGCTGTCTCACAACATTTTTGCCCTGATTGCCGAATATTCGGAAACCATATCTGGCATCAGTCTCTTTAATAAGAAATTTTTGTAACGAGTACATTATTTCACTATCTCAATGGAGGTTAATAATGTTTATACCAAAGCGAGCATTAGCTTTTTTTAAAAAAATTTGGAACATTCCTCACAGTTCATTGATCTACACTACAGGCAATAAAAATATGCTGAGGTGTAATGAATGAAACAGAGAAAGACTTACCACCACGTGCACTGGAGGACAGGACTCTACAATGAAAGTTGATTATATTCATGTGAATAAATCCAGACACTTTACCTGAACAAGGTCTTCCTTTATTTCTACAATACACCTTTTGACTAATTTACACAATTAATTATTTTACATTTTCTAATTTACAAAAAGGTTTTATACACTTGGTCTCTTATACGAAAAAAGTCACACTGTTTCACTAATCTGTTGCTACATTCTTACCACCAGTATCCTTGCAAGCTCGAGTGTTACTGTACTTCCTCCCAGGTCTTCTGATTCCTGCAAACACCAGGAGCGGTTTCCAAGATAGTATGTCATTTAAGATTTTCTGTGCACGACGTCACATTTACTAACATTGATTGTGCTCAACAGATAATATCCAAGCAAAAATACAACAATGATATCCAAAATTTCTTAATTATTTCTCATTTACTGTTTCCAGACAGTATATACTTTAAGTAACTATATTTTTGCATTTTTTTTTCATCACAGGAGTGACTCTGAAAGCGGAGGATTTGCTGAGGGAGCAAAGATTGACCCCCGTCAATTTCCTTTCTCCAAGAACAGGTAATTATCGCAGATCAATGTTGTGGTTGTTGTTATCGTGTGCCAGCTAAGCTGGCAAATTAGGGTGCGCGGCTCTACTTTTCCAACTGAACCGTATTTGTGTGGAGTCCGACTTCTTCAGTACAGACACATGCCATAGGGTAGGCAACCATTCACACCTCATTCACACAAGGAAAGAACAAAGACAGGATAGATAGAGAGAGAAAGTAGATCCATGCTTGAACCCGGATTTGAACCCAGGACTTCCCTATCCGTAGTCAGGCACGCTGACCACTAGACAAGTTGGCCGGCATCGTAGATCAATAAAAAGCAGTTATCAAAATTATGAGAGAGTGGTTTATTAATTATGATTTCTTTAAAAAAATGAGTAAAACTCAATTCACTACTCAAAATGCATATTTTTTTCAGCATTTCATTTGCAGAGAGATACATGTTTTAGGTTGGGGAATAAGTTCGTAGCATTTTTACCCCATTGATTTTTATATAAATAAAAAACAATAATTATATCCATAAGTTAATCAATTGTATATTTGCCGTTGCTGTTTAAAACCTCCTCCCACCTCTTGACACATTTGTTGATGCCATTCCTCCAATATCCACCTGGTCTGGTGTCAAAAAAGTTGTTGAGGCAGTTTTTAAGGACCTATTTGTTATCGAAGGCAATGCCCTTCATATGGTTTGACAAGGAGTGGAAAAGATGGTAATCGGTGGGTGCTGGGTTCGGAGATTAAGGCAGATGTTGCGGGACCTTCCATTCGAGCTCTTGGAGTGCGGATTTTACGATTTGTGCAACATAGGGCCTGGCGTTGTCGTGAAGGAGTATGTCTTGACCATGTCGATCAGGTCTTTTCAGTCGAATAGCCTCATTCACGCGGTGTAGCTGGACAAAGTAGAGCTCTTTGTTGACTGTAGCATTCTTTACAAGCATTTCCCAGTGCACCAAGAGTCTTTGCTCTTGGTGCACTGGATCTTAATAACTGGCTGAACAACTTCTTTGACACCAGACCAGGTGATTTTGGCGCAACAGCATCAACAGAGGGGTTGAGAAGTAGGAAGAGGTTGTAAGCAGCAATGGCGAATATACAATTGATTAATTTATTGATATAATTATTGTTTTTTGTTTAAATAAGTCTTTGGTAAAACGCTACAAACTCATTCTGCATCCTAATAACTATTAACATGAACTTCATATAAAAATGTATTTTAAAATATTAGTTTGGAGAAAAAGAAAGCACTTATTTTTGTGTATGTGGCTATAGTAATCAATATCTTGTAAAATATCCATCAAATAGTATCAGCTTACCCTCCTCAGAAAAGTGGCATATTTTGTATTGACAATTATTTCACCGTTTTCCGTTCAGTCCCTACATTTGTGAATTATAGAGTGCTAATAATGTAAGGTAACAAAAAGGAAATTCGGTATATTTCACATTTTTTGATAACTGCGAAGAGGCCAGCCAGGCGACAGAGATTGTGAGTGGTATCCATGGTTCCGATAATAACCAATTACGAGCAATTTTGATTTCGTCCATTCCATTCAGATTGCTTTGATATTCAAAATTCACCTCACGCCGGTAAATTGTCGTCAAAATTGGCAATAAAAACACAGAAATAATCAAAGTTGGCCGGCATATTATCTATCATAACATCACCGAGATCGATCATAAAATATTTTTAAGCCATTTACACAAAACGGGTCCCGAAACATGTTAAATAACTTAGAAGTTCATTTAAAAATAATTTCTAACCTAAGGTTTCGTCTACTGGAAACTTGTGTTGAGCAATTAAAATGCTTTCATGAACGAAGGATGCGGGCAAAGGCAAATTTTTTTCTTACATCATTTTTAATGATGTAGAAATGAAAGTTCTTGTTATTAGTTATTAAATATCTGTTCTCAATTTCCTCTGCTGCCAATTTTATTCACAATGAAGGAATTTTTTTTTATTGATATCTCATCTAAACATGTATAACTTAAAAACAAGCGCTTGTAAATGTAGAAATTAGTTGATTTATAACTATTTTTATCTTAATAAATGCGTGAAAAAAACATAAAGTGAGCTCTACACTGAAACGTGAGGTACAACTGTGGGATCCTTAATAACAATTGTTATCGATAAATATAAATATGTAAATATCTAGCTTAGAAATTTTATTTGGTTTTCAATATAATTTTCTGCGTTGCCTCTTTATAACCTTAAAACGATTATCTTAACTTATACATAGGAAATAAAAAGCATTTAGTTTTAGATAAACCTTTTTAATTTATTTTCCAATAATATTTTTAGAAAAAGTATTTTTGGATGAATTTTTTTGAATGTAAAATAATCATTATGTCAAAAAGCCATTATTTCTCCTTATCAAATAAAATTGCAAAATATTCTCCGTATTTTCATGCTTAAGATAATTAGTTATTTTAATTTAACTTTGATATAAATATGAATTGTTTAATAATCATTTTTTATAAAAATATAAATTGCTCAACATATTTTGTAATTTTTTTGAAACAGTTATATTATAAGTTATAATTTTATCTGATAACATATTGGAATTTTAATTTATTCACACATACACAAGTTGAATTTACAAATACTTTTTGGAACTTACAAAATTAGATTAATAATGATATTATTTCTAAATCTAATATTTCAGTATTTTTTTTTCACAATGATAAATTAGATTAATAATGATATTATTTCTAAATCTAATATTTCAGTATTTTTTTTTTCACAAAACACCATAAGTATTAAAACACCCGCTTCATTTTGAAAAGTCTGAAAAAAAAATGTGATGCTCATTTATCAGTCTGAAGGATGACTAACTCAAAAAAAAGCATGATTTTGCATTCCTTACATTTTAATAAAAGCAAACTTTAAAAAGATGTAGGGCATGGAAAAATCAAGACTTTTATACATTTTTTGGAGTCCTTTATATGTACGTTTAAAATAATTTAAAAATAGAAAGCATTCAGTTTGATTTTACGATTAAATAAAATTGAAAAAATATCTTGTCAAACATTTCTTTATTTTGCAAAAAGCTAATAAAATATTTTGTCTTAATTTTTCCTATCAAATTTATTCTGAATGTATGGATGACAGTTAATATCGCTTTATCCATTTTTCTTCAATATTTTACATTCTCTTTTTGTTTAAGCAAATAATATGCATCGGGAATTTATATAACAATTTTAATGAAATTTGTCTAACAAAGAAAGATGTGCTTCTCGTGAGAAAAAATATTTCTAAATGTCTAAATCACTAATCTAGTATCACTAAATGTCTTTTTAAGTAGAAATGCTTTATAATATAATGTAATTTTTTTTTTTTTTTAACAAAATGCAATATGATTATTTTTCAAGCAATTTGTATCATGATTCAAAACAAATAAATTGTTTAGACAGAGCCTGTAAAAAATCTTAGTTTTAAAATACTCTAAAAATTTAGTCAAATAGATATATTTATTTTCTTAAATTATGCTTTAAAATTTCAATATTAAATGAAGAAACGTATCACTCAATAAAGTCTTAAACACTTGTTTAAAAATTAAAAATATTAACAGCGAGAGAAAAGTATAAATGAAATAAATTTAGGTATATTGGCACGTAAATTAAATATTTTCTTTTATAAAATTAGGTTCTTAAAAAGGAAACGAGTGTATGGGGAATTTATACAGGAGAGAAATTTTTTCCAACCAGGGAATAATATTTTTCTCTTAAAATATATAAGCATTTTTCTTACATTTAAATTTATACAAGCAGTTTTAGGCTGTATAAGATTCAATTTTTCATCAATCTTAGAAAAATCAGCTGTTGAATATCATGATGATCTGTTTAATTACAGATTTTAAATAAATATGATTATAACACATACTCAAAAAATATTATTTTTTATTATTTACTTAACTAGGTCACAAAAAAATTATCGCCAAAACTTTCTGGCGATATTTGAGATTCAAAGCATCTGGAATAATTAGGGCTATAGTAATCCGTACACTTACACACGAAAGCATAAATGCAACAACATCTATATCAGGTTGGAGGAATCAAACATTCCAAAAAAAAAAAAAAAACTTATTTGTGCGCCATTGGAATTTTTCAGCTATTGTCGCTTGCATTGCACCGAGCAATTGAATTGAATTGAATCTTTTAAGTCAGTTTTCAATATCTTCGAGCACGTTCAAATTAACCAATGGGATTTCAGGTACTGTTAAAAGAAAAGATTATCTGTGAAAGAAAAATTGATGCTAAAGTACGTAATCCATCTGAACACAGTAGGGGGCAACCTTCTCTGTGCACAAATTTATTCAATTAAATAAGTGATTTTAAAGTAAGTTAGGAAAATTTAACACTGCATTCCAAATATTTACAGAATGCAAAATAAGTTAAATTAATTTTAGGATTGAGTTGAATCATTGGTTCTTATTAAGAACAAAAATCTCTTCCATCATTTCATTTCTCATTCCCATTTTTCGTGCTGAAATCAAACATTTGAAAGCATATTTTAAGTCACTTAGATATTTTAAATAGAATATGGTGATATGGAGAAAAAAATTCTACAATGCTTTCTTTGAACAAAAATTATTTTTAATTATTATCAGCTTTAAAAATAAATTACTTTATACATTATGTTATATATAAGTATAAATTATACATTAAT
This sequence comes from Latrodectus elegans, assembly GCA_030067965.1. NCBI lineage: Eukaryota > Metazoa > Arthropoda > Arachnida > Araneae > Theridiidae > Latrodectus > Latrodectus elegans. The sequence continues at coordinate 20,162,305 of CM057818.1, forward strand.
ATATACTTTTAAAAGACATTTTATTCCAATTTTTACCTCTTGAAAGTAATTAAAGTAATTTAAATTAAGTAAGCCTCTTCTTATGAGATATGAAACAGATTTTATTTGTGAATAAGAAGTGAAATTTGATTATCTTTGAAGATATAAAGCACGAAAATAGGTATATCATTACGGAAACAGATAGAAAAACAGAAATATATATAATCAACTCACGTATAAGAAATACCAGCAAAAAGTTTCACATAAGAGAACTTGAGATATACATTATTATTGCAACTTGAGATATACATTATTATTGCAACTTGAGATATACATTATTATTGCAACTTGAGATATACATTATTATTGAGATATATATTATTAGTTATTTAAGAAAAGATTCTTTTTATTGCCATTATAATGTGTAAGGCGTAGTTTTTTATCATTCTCCTTCTGATTTTTATTTTTAAATGTTTTTTCTTAAAGAAAGGAATAATGCATTCAAAGCTGTTCATAAAAGCAATCATTTTCTTTTATGGAAAAGATATCTTTCATAAATTTCTCATTTTATTTTGAGGGAAGCAAACTGTCTTTTTTGCTACGATTTCAGTTATATTGTCAATTTTTGACTGTTGTTGAACTTAGGAAAAATGAAATTAATAAATCCAAATGCATGAGAGCAGGAAAAAAATTATATAAGTGAAAGTAAGATTAAAAACCAATCGATTTTTTTATAACTGTTTAAAGTGTTTAAGATAAATAATACAATTTCGATTTTTATGTTATCAAATTAGTATCTTTGAAAAATAAATTGACTGCGAAGAATATTCAAGACGTAGCTTATTTCAAACGTCTCATATTCTGAAGTTTCCGCAAATTTACTCTGTAAACGAGGATATCTTACGGCTTAAGATGGATCTTGAAACTAGAGAAGGAAAGTCTTTTAATATTCAATGAAAATATTATTAAAGGCGATTTTTCGGCTTTTAATAAGTTTCAATTATATTTAAACTCTGAACTAATTATGTTTAAACACATTTATTTCATTTCTCCCACTTAAACTTATTCAATAACTTCATTAGGAGCGAAGGAATGAATTTCCTTCTTCCAAAAACTTCATGGTATAAATGACAAAAGAAGTTGGAATTAAAATTCTTAGAACGATAGAAAATATTCCATATCAAAGGCCAGTGTCACAAAAGATGAAACATCTTATAAATATCGATCAAAATTCGATAAAGGAGCTAGCTAATGAATGGATTCCTTGAGAAACCAATAAAAATATTGAAACAAATTCACGAAACTTTGAATACAAATCCTTTGATAGTTCGATATCTTTCTCAGTATATGATTTTAGTTAGTTTATGAAAGAATATTTTGCTTTTATTGTATTTTATTATTAATTACCTGTGTGTGTGTGTGTGTGTGTGTGTGTGTGTGTGTGTGTGTGTGTGTGTGTGTGTGTGTGTGTGTGTGTGTGTGTGTGTGTGTGCATGCATGCATTGATTTTTTATTGCGTAATAATGCGCATTTTAAATATTTAAAGATAAATCACACAGCAAAATTGGTGGCAGATTGACCAGCGTTCAAAATTCAGTCTTTTGAATTTAATTTCCTATTTGTCCTTGATTGTCGGAATTCAATTCCAGGTTTCTTTCCTCCTAGTTGTCATATATCTAAACTTAATTTAGCTTCGAGGGAAGGGCATCGCGTGTAGTTAACGGGTTCAATACCTAATCCAGCCTAGAATTGCCTTGCTGTTGGAAAGTTGTTAAAAATTCCAAAATCTCTTCTGTAAGGCAATGTGTTGAGGAGATAAAGTTGTATATATAGATCAGAACCTAAATTCTTTGATCGTCACCACTTCATTAGGCAGATATAAGCAGCCAAAACCGTATCGTGTGGTTACTCTATTGTCTCATCATCGAACATATTACCATTTTTTATTTCCCCAAAAAGAAATTTTGCTCTAATGCTATTGATTGAAAATTTGAGCTTTATAAAGGAACAATATTATTCATGCGTTTATTTCATTTCTAGGAAAACTAGTTTTTCCCCAAAAGAAATGTGCATCTTAAGGGATGGAGCTTACATGTGAGAGATATCACTTATATTCTTTTCTCTATATTTCTTGAAATTGAATTTACGAAGCATTTCAAATATGCATGTGGATAAAGATTGATGTATTGAAATTGCATACCATGAAACAGTTTTCAAACGCATTTATGCAAAAACAGACGGTGTTAGCCATACCTACAATGGGAAGAAATTATACAAAAGTTTCTTATACACAACTTGCATTTCATTGTTGTGACCATTGTGATGCAGTGTGGTTGCGCTGTTGATAAGAGATTTGATCAGTGGGGAATACATCCCTATACTGACTGCCATTTTTTGCTTTTGTAAAATCAAAAACGTTTTTGTTAGCACCTGATAAGAAAAATATTGATGATTCTATTAAAGTTTAACTAAACTTTTTGTATGCTAATATCTACTCATGCTATGATGTCATCTGCATTTACACTTACATATTATATCTAAAGCTTGCTGTTCTTTAGGTGAACGCCGAGCTGCACTGGGTGGAAGCGCGACAGAGTTGACCAAGTACGAGCGCCCCAAAGCACCCCCGCGTCGTTCCTCAGAGGGCAGCTACGCCTTACGCAGGAAGTCCTCTTCGTCTTCTAATGCTGCTGATGACCCCACATCCAGTGACCACTCTACCTCCTCCCCCGCCTCCTCCTCCTCTGAGTCAGGTAAGTCTTTAACTGAAATCCCAATGCATGCGAAAACATTTTCTTAAACTCATATACCAGGAAAAGTAGCCTGGCGTCATCTTCTGATGAGAGAGTTACAAGTTCAATCCATTCAGTTCTGTTTACTGCACTTATTTTCATCTTGACTCATTGGTCCTGTGAATAAAAATTTGGAAAGGGCTTGTTGTCTAGTCGTTTATATGCACTGGTGTTAACTTTACTGGACGATTCAGGGCTTGGTACAGGGAAGCATACTGATGCAACTTCACTGGATCTTATGGCTTAAAGCGGATTCCAGTCATTGTAAAACATTCACATCTGGTGTTGAAACAGAACCAAAAAGTTGTTGCCATAAAGGTCTGAATAGGAATGATTTATTGAGAGAAGTTAGAAAGAAAAGATGGCCGACTGTATCATCTAATTCATAATATGTAGAAAATCCAAATTTATAAAATTTTACTACAGGGTATGCTTTAAGGACCATATCTTAATTTATCACCACTAACTTATTTTATTTCTGTTACATGATGTCGTAAATTAGTACAAATATGAACATTTTTTCAGCCTTTCATCCCTTCAATGGATCAATTAACTGAGTAGCAAGCATGCTTGGGAACTAAACAATGGGGGTTTCATGTTAGGCTGACCACCTAACTGGGACATATGCTTCTCATCCCAGAGCCCTCTGTCATGAAAACAGTTATGGGCACAGTAGGCCTTCGCCCCCACATGAGCTGTCGTGCCACGGAATTTTGTTTAGTTTATGTACATTTTTAAAATGAATTTTATCTTTAAAAGAGATTTCTCTACAGTAATTACAAATCTATTTTTCTACATGTGATTATTTGAAGCTCTCTAAAGACAACATTTATTTAATCTATCAAGAGCTTTTTAAATATCTTGGATTTATTGAAGCCACAGATCATATAAATTAGTATGGAAGTTACAGATGAAGTCGCAGTGTCTTGCTTAGTTAAGATGTTTGTTTTTGTTATCGAAGACAACCGGTAGCTGAGGCATGTTAAATGTATCGCAATGTCCTCCATGTAAAATGATACCTCTGAGGGTGAAAGGCTAAGTCTAGAGGGTCTTCTGCTTGGTCTCTGTTTCTAAATAACAAACACCCTACTTGAGATTTAATTAGTCGTCAGACCTCGTGGTTCTTCGTTCTAGAGAAGTTGCATGTTATCGTTAGCCAATACGAGTGTTCTCATTCGCCGGGGTTTGTCGTATTTGGTGAAGGTTTCGCTGCAACAAGGAGATGAATAAAAATAATATAAATGATAAAAATTATAACCAATCTAACATTTTATTCCATTACAGAAGAAATATTCATAGGTATTCAATGAAGTCAATTTAAATCAACATTTTATAAATTAAGAAGCTATGTTGGTAAATCCAAAACAAGATATCAAAAATAAAAAAAAATTGTGAAAATGATCATCCTTAAAAGATTATTAGTTTTATAATCTTTCATTTATCTTTTTGATGTGGTAAATCTATTGATGGTAAAATAAAAGAAAAAAATATTTAGTAATAATAGAATAAAAATATGAATGGAAATTAAGAGACTTGTATGCTTACTAATCACTTTTCCAATTAATCATACAGTCTTTCAAATACTTATCTTACTACTGACTCTCAACATTTTTAATCTATCATAAAAAAATCGTTTTCATAAATATTGTAGCATATCTAGCACAGCTGTTTTCATATCACTCTATAAAAATTTATGTTCCAAATAATTCAGTTTCGGAAAATAAAAATAAATAATGAATATAATTTGTGTTAAGTAATCATTTCTAAATTAGCATTTGAGTTTTGGCAAACATTCTCAAGTTCATAGAGAGAATTAGGGTCCTTGGCATTCTCATACGTGGGACTGGCACCCTCAATTAATAATATCGATAAATTTCGTATTTGGGTATTGAATTTCAGATAGGCGCGCATTTTTCATCATCAAAAAAATATCTTGGATAGTTTTTTGAGCACACCCTACTAAGCTCTCTGCAATTTAAATCTCTCTGGCCTTACCTGTGAATTCGCACAACCACTTGTATTTCTCTCATCTCCTGGGAAGAATTACTCTCTCTACATACCCGTTGTCCAACTATTGCTGTCTCTGATAAAAGAGTTTTCGGTAATGTTATCGTTGCCCAAATAGCGACTGGACACGGACGTGTACTAGAATACCTTCACAAACGAGGGTATCTGATTAGTGAGTTATGTCGCTCGTGCAATGTGGGGGAGGATGGCTTCCACTTCGTGCTGTCTTGTACCAAAACCTCGGATGAAAGGAGCAAGCTGGTGTACAAGAGCGAAAGCTTGAGTACCATCCTGGACCGGCGCAACTGGTCTGTCTTGAAAAGGAGAATGTCCATTGCGTCGGACGACATTCCAATGATGGAATGCCAGCGTGTCACCGACGATGGTCCGGTCAAGAACTGGGACATAGAGGAATAATATAAGATTTGACGGTTCGTTATGGTGAGGTTACACAAATCTTCCACGAGAGTGTGAGCTAATTTATGCCGGCGAGACTTCTCGCCTCATCCAGGTATGGTTCTGTGGCTCGTCTACTTAGGCAGGTGGCGGCTGTTGGACGGTAGACTTGCATTCAAAGCCTTCGAGTTACAAGGCGGCATCAAAATTAGTTATATAAGCCTCAGCTTCTGTCACTAAGCCTCACAAACTCGATCTCCTTCTGTTCAACTATTGCTGCAATTAACCTTTTCTTCAACCCATCCTGGTCACTATGGCATCAAATTTTTTTTTAAAAATAAAATTTTCCTGTTATAGTAACTATTTTTTACTTGACCACATAGATGTTATAATTGCTGAAAATGAACCTTTTTTTATTTCAAAACATTTTAAATGAGTTCATGAGAGAAATTCTGCATGTTTCAGGCTGCAACGGTGACTCAGAGGCGTGCAGTTACTGCCGACTGACGGAGAGCAGTTGCGAGTGCCCGGACAGCACGGATGACGAACGATCCTCCTCCTCCTCTTCCTCCTCCCGGGACAACCCCAGGTAAGGCCCACTCTCAGCCTCTGAAATGAGCACACTAATAATTGAAAGAAGCTTCAGAAGAGTTACAGCTTTCACAGAAGACCATGGTGGCTTGGTGAGTCAGGGCGCCATCGGAAGATAAAGACTTCGATTCCCGACTTAACCGAAGAGCTATCGTGTTCACTCATGATATCTGGGGCACGTTCAGTAGGTCGTGGTCTCAATGTCTTCCAAGGGAAATGATACCTCTATGACTGGTAAGTAAAGTATATAGGTTTCTTCTACTGGATTCCTGCTTCTAAAAGCGAAGATTCCTATCCAGCTGCTCTCATATCATTAGTAGTGTCTAAGTGTTAGGTAAAGAGAAATACACTGGTGCAACAACATTGATAGGAGTGATTTTTATATCTTTCTTTTGTTTTCTATAAATTAGTTATGCAGAAATACATTTTCAAGCATTTAATTGATAAATAACTTAAGTCTATAATAATAAGTTTTATCATTTGTTCCACCAGTATTTGGATTTATACAGAAATTCTCTAGTGCAATAGAAAAAAGTGCATATTTTCCACACACTCATACATTTTTCCTATTTTCCTGCCTGAATGCATTTTTTAATTATTCGAAATCTTCCTCAGTAGAGAAGAATGGAGAATTGTTCGCATTCTTCTACGCTTTTGTGTGTGGCGCATCTTTTTTCTTGTCTCACACATATATTCAAAGAATTTCCTCCTTTATCTGTGAGATGAGCGATGACTGTAATTATTTCCTGCTTATCCGTAAGAAATAAATATCCATAAAAATAATTTATTCCTTTCATTATTTAACATATTTTGTTTTGAATGATTATATTTATAAATTTTGAAATTAAACTATTATTAAAGTGTAATATATATTCATTCTTGATGAATGATTATAAAATATATGTACACATCTTATATTTTTGTAGTTCATTTGCATAATTCATTCAGAATAATTTTAAATGAAAAAAATACAAGTTATTTATTTTTATTTACTAGCATTTCGAGTAACACCACATAGTTTTTAACTAAATAAATTATTTAATATTTTTACAAAATATATTATGTATTATTATACATACAACACATGCACAGAAGAGAGGACTGCGTAAAACATCATACACCATATACAAATATTGCGAGAAATATCCCAATTATCTGCGTAATGAATCAAAAATTATTTATTTATTGAAGTGGTCGGGAAGAAGCGAAGCAAAATAGATGTTATTGGACCTGCAGCGCGTGAAGGAAAAGTAACGGTTATGCAAAACGAAGCATGTGTTTCACTTCCAAAATAATGCTCTTAAACTCACAAATTCATACAATATGTTAATAGTTATTATAATGCAACTATTTTTTCGATCCTGCAGAATGCTTGCTGTAATGCAAGCGGCTTTAACTAATTACCAACGCAAGACATGTTGTTTGAAGCTTTTAAATTTTGAATATACAAATGTTATCCGTTATTGAAAAAAATTTTACTCTATGCATTTCAGAGTTAAACATCATTAATAGGTTTTGATCTTGTTATAAATTTATACAATTAAAATTAAATGTTGAAATCGGTATGATGAGATAGGTAGTATTTTGTCATACTTGGCATCAAATATTTTATTGATATTTAAGTTTGGATAAAGATTCATTAACATTAATATTTTTAAATTATATTTGACATTATAGTCTTAGGTTAATTAAGAAAACGTCTTTAAGGGCAATATAGAATTATTTATTTGACAAATAGAACGACAACACAGGATAACGTTATAAAACGTGTCCTTGGCAGTCCATAATAATCAAATCCATTCAGGCAAATATTAGACAACAGAATTAATTAGCTTGATATGGTTTGATTAAAATCGCCTGCCGCTCACTGAACATTTTGTCGTCAGATGCTTATGGCGCAGTCTGAAAAAAATAACTTATTTCGAATAAGTATTCCTTCGAATTGGAATTATATGAAATAGCCACTGGGTGCCAAATTTGATCACGGAGAGTTATTTCAGATTTCCCTCTTGAAGTTTTGTATTAAAACTTGAATTGGGTAAGTAACATAAAGCCCGGTAGCATCATACGAGGACGAATTTGTCACCAATATAAAAATATTTGTGGTTTTCATTTCTGAGTGAAATTCGAGTGCTTCAGTTTCTGAAGCATTTCCTTTCAACATCGTTTTACTTCCCTCTGAGAAAGAATTATTCCTTCAATAGTCACTGCCCTTCAACAGCTTTTGATTCTACTTTTGTATTATGAATCATTGCAGTTATACTGCATACATAAATGTAATTATGCATACATACATTTATGTATATAAATGGGAATTACAGATAAAGTTTATTATTCAGAAAAAATGTTTCACAAGTTGTACTTTATGCGTTTCGGAGTTCAACATCATTAAGTTTCAGAGTAAGACTTTCTCGTATTTTACTCTCTATGCGTTGTTTAACATCATTGATAACTTTTGATCTTGTTATAAATTTATACAGTTACAGTTAAATGTTTAAATCGGTATGAAGAGATAGATAGATAGACTATATAAGTAATATTTTGTCATACTTGTAATAAAATTTTTTATTGATATTTAAGTTTGGATTCCTAGTTCTTACTATTCTCAAAGGTCTTGTTTAGAATGTTCTAAGAACCATTTTTCAATTCTTTATCACGAAAAAGTGTCCAAAATGTAGCGGCGCTCATGATTGGACATTTGAAGAAAAGTAGGTGATTTTTAGTTAGGAGGAAGAGAAATCATCGGCGCTCAAAAAGAACCCAATAAATAAAACGATTGTTTCTTTTTTCCAACTCTAACTAATGCATATAAAGAACAGAATTCTGTTTTTCTGAGCATTGTCTATAGTTTTTTTGAAGATAAATTCAAAATGGAAATTAGAATACGGTGCATATTGAATCAGAATACGGTCCCAAATATTAATTGTTTAAGAAATGAATTTGCTGATATGTTGGGAATTAAAAAATATAATTAATGCTCCTTTTTGGATTAAATGGGTTGTTTTACAATATAAAATGAAAGATAAATATAGTTATTTCAAATCCAGAATAATGTTTTCTAAAAAATGCGGACTATTTTATTGTGCTGAAAATTACAATTCAACACCAGCTTCTCGTTTCGACATTTTTTCAATCGCTTTACATATCTTTACTGGGTTTGTTGACCCGACCTTCAACAAACGAGAAAAATATATGAATTCATTATTGATTTTTTAAAATTTTAAACTACAATACATTTAATATAATAATAAGCTCCAGATGTGTGATTCTAAGTTTGGTTGGACAGCCACTGGTGCTCTTAGTAATACCCAATCTTCAAATAAGATAATGTGTCAAAAAATTTAAAACGATGGTACTTTGAAATAACTTTGAGAACTTGAATTTGATGGAATAAAACCTGAAGACTTTCGGAAAGAGATCAAGCTATGAGGATACTTGACAAAACAGCTACTTTTCCGGATGGTCGTCATCAAGTTGAGTTACTTTGGAAAAAGGAGTGGAGAGCGTTAAAATTGAACGACAACTTTGTCGTTGGAAAAAAGACTTTCTGCAAATCCAGAGTTACGCTTTCAAATAGGCCAATTTTATCATTTCACATGTACAAGATATACATATACGCATTTTTAATAGTAGGAAAAAAATATAGCAATCATTTTAGATTATATATTACAAATATTTCACACATATCTTTACGTTCATTTTAAAAAGCTTATTTCATAGCTTTCGAAATGTTACACTGTTGGAATAGTATTTCAACAACAGCTACTTAAAAGATTTCACTTGCAAGTTAATGTGTGCTTAAAAGTATAATAAATTGTAAATATTTGAATAAATTTAATGTTTTAGATTAGCTATATAACACTTCAAATAACAATATAAATAATTTATAGTTTCTTTTATAGACACAATCAGAAAAATAGTTTTGTGCATACGGTATTGCATATAATTACTTTTTACTGAAAATGTATAAAGGGCAAAGAATAATACATGTATGTAAGGCCAAATAATTTTAGCTAAGTATCTAAACAAATATGATATTATAAATTTAAATAATATGCTTCTGTGATAATAAGAACATCATTAAGATAAAAATAAATACCTTTTTTTCCTTTTTTAAATAAAAAAGGTATGTATGTTTTTGTTTCCACCATGTTAATAATTCTTAAAGTGACAAAAAATTGCTATAGAAAATATTTTTTATTGCAATTTAAAAATCAACTGAATTAAAATTTAATAATTAATTATTAATTTAATAATTAATTTAAATTTAATAATAAATTAATAATTAAACTGATAATTCTTCTATTAATTTGTTTATTTTACAATGTTTCACTTAAAGCAAGGTAATTATTTAAGATATCAATTCATACAATTTAAATATCAGATAAAAATTTCTTTATTTTTTGTTAGTTTTTAATTTCTCTAAGTTTATTTATATCCTAATATTAACAAATTTTATGATTCATGTTTTGTACCAAAGATAGTTGAATTAGTTTATTTGATTTATCAACTTGCAATATATGAACTAAAATGAAAAAAAAAAAAAAAACATTTCACTCGAAAATACATTTAAAAAAATAGTAAAATTATTTTGCAGTATTACTTTCTTGATATTTCTGATACTAATGCAAGTAAAATATAAAGGACAGAATAGATTAAATTATTAAAATATTCACAAGTTATTTTTTAATATATAGATAAATTTCTAATTTCAGTTAAAATGATAAAAACTTATTCAATTATCGTATTTCAGATTCTGGACTTATACTTTGAATAAATGAACCTTAAAGAAAGAATAATAAAGTATAAAATTCAAAAACTATAGAAAGTAATTTAAACATCTAACTTTGAATGGTTACTTTAAATGAATGTCCTTCCAATTTAACCATTTGGGATCAAGGATGGGCGCTGTGACGTCACGAAAAGATTACATGACCTGTTTTCTTTCCTGTTTTACCAGGTCCTGTTTTACTTCAGAGTCAATGATTGCAACCCATGAAAACTTTATAGAAATGCGATAAAAAAATTTATAAATTTTTTTTCAAATAATACGACCAACTTCATTGGCACAAATAAAGAAAACTACGAGAATTTCATAACAGAATGCATAAATAAGAAATTTTGGTTTCATTTATCATGGAAGAGAGTACTGAATAGAAATTCATTCTTCCTAGAACCCCAAATTTTGGTGACTTGTGGGAACCGGGAGGGAAGTCTCTCAAATGTTAGCTTAAACATGTTGTGAGCAATTCTAATTTTACATATGAGGTACTTTTGATTGTGTTAGCTCACATGGAGGCAATGTTCAGCTCACCTTCCTTGGCACTTCTCTCCTCGGATACAGAGAATATAAAAATTTTAATTCCTGGACATTTCATGACAGCAAGATCTCCTACTTCAATTGTCGAACCTTACTTTGGTAAATATCTGTGAAAATGGATTAAATTTATGGCATTAAACTACAGCTGATTTGCAAAAATGGGATAAATCTTATTTAAAAACAACAACGCATTGAGCAGATGTTTCTAATATGAAATGTAAAAATTGGCGATATGATAATCTTAAAGAGAAGGAAACTTTACCTACTTTCATATGGCTTTTAGGTAGCATTATTAAAAATATCGTGTAAAGATTAAAGATGTTAGTGTTTTGCACATGAGAAAAATATCTGGCATATTTAAAAGACCAATAATGTTTCACAGTACAATGGTGAGCGGCATGTTCACGCATGCGCATACAACACGTGATATTGTATGAAACAGGGCAGATAAAATATGTGAATTGAGGAGAATAGTTATGTTTCTTGAGCGGGAATTTCGCCCCATATTCATTGCTAATTATGTTTACGTTTATAATAAAATTATTAAAAGACAATAGTTCACATCGTTTATATTAGTAATTATTATATAACCCTTACATTCTAAGCATCTCTAACTATAATTAAACTAGTTATTTCATAAAATATCCAACTATTCTATGAAATCACGTATTTCACAATTTATAAGCAAATTGATCATAAGTAGTTAAAATCTAGCGAAAAATACCATTATTCCTATTACGGGTGATTAGTCGATAGATTATAAGGAAAAATTGTGGTATGATTTATCATTGTTCATAAATACACGGTTTAAAATCTATGCTTAAAATCAACGAAATGAAACGTATGCACACACGTGATTGAAAAACTGCTGTAAGCCGTTCAAAACTGACTAAAAGTAGCTAGGATTAGTTAAAAGGACTTACTTTACACTTTAATGATTAAGTAATTGTTATTCTATTGAATACATTTAAAATAGTTGATCATTCAATAATTTTACATACCTTAATATTGACTAGTCAAGTTTCTTAATGAAATAATCTAGTTGTTTTATGTAACGGATATATATTGACTAGTCAAGTTACTTAATGAAATAATCTAGTTGTTATATGATGTAACGGATATATATTAACTAATCAAGTTACTTAATGAAATAATCTAGTTGTTGTATGATGTAACGGATATATATAATTTTCAGGAGGCATAGACTAATCAGAGCTCTGTCTGAAGACTGCAATCCGCCCTCAAAAGTGCGGCGCAGATCTCCAGGAGAATATCTTCGCTACAAGAGGGACCAGATGAAGAAACTGCGCGGCGAGAGGTGCAACTCCCCCGCCTGTAAAACAAGAATCGCTTTCCAGAGGTACGATTCCGAACCTCGACTTCACCTGCCAGCCTCTGAAGTACCCCAACCCCTGTCCACCTTCGTCTCACCCACGAGGCATCGCATCAGACAATCACACCAGAGAAGCCTTTCGGAAGACCCCCTCATCGACCACGAAGCGGACGCGAAAGTTGAGCATGACCTCAGGATAAGCCACGAGAAAAAGCCTCTGCGCGCCGCCCTCCCAAGAAACCCGCGGAAGTCCAGGAGCAGGGAGCGAAACAGGTCGAAGTCGGTCTGGACCCCTTCCCAGGACCCGATGGCCCCTGCCACATTCACGTGCTCTGTGTGCGAGTGTGACATCCCCTTTACAAACTGCGTCTTGTGCAGCGCAGAGGCCAAAGCACAGTTCCTGTCACAAAAGGTTGAGAGTGAACTTTCGTTGCACAACACGAGGGCAGAAGGTGCAGGGAATGAGGATCCAGCTGCAGACGACAAGAAAGAACTGGAGGAGTTCTATGATGGTCCCACTCCAGGTAAATCTCAAAAGTAGTTATGTTATGCTTGAAAGGATTAAAAAATAATGAAAAATGGGTTGCGTGATTGAGAGGATTTAGAAATCTTCTCACCATGTGCATATATTTCATAAAAGTCTTTAAAATAATTTACCAAGTCAGGTACGTTCAGTACAAAAATTCTATTGAGAACTTTTCATTCTTCTAAACTGCCACTTCTAAACATTTAAAGTTGTCTCTATGAATGTGATTCCTTAAAATATTTTAGTTCTTACACGAATGTAACCTAATGCCTATATTTTTTATTATAGGTATTTCAACTATAACATAATGGAGCAGAAAATAAAAATTATTTTAGTGAAAGTTCAGAGTTAGTTTAATCAAATATATTGTACAAAAGCTTCATACTAGTATACATTTTTATCCAAGAAATATATGTGATATATGGCAAGTATGAGTGAGGTAGTTTAATCAAAAATCTCCATATCATTGAATCCTGCGTATACATTACATTTAAACCTATGTTTGCAACTTACACAATGCTTAAAGTCAAAAGCATTTGCAAATCTTTTCCATTTTTATAAAAAAAAAAAATGAACGAAATGTAAAAAATCTTGTTTAAAAATGGATTCAAATTTTGTATATCGAACTCAGAAGTTTGTACGTGTTTGCTTGTCGGTGGAATTAGAATAGAATCTGGTCATCAAAGTACGTGTGCCTAATTTCCTCTTTTGTTCGCTCACAATTCTCTCCCAATTTCTTAGAGTTTCTTTGGAACAATCGTTTCAATTTAAATTCCTACTGTAAAAGTTAGTAACAAACAACGTTTAAATGTGGTGAAAACAGTTTCAAACTATCCTATCTGTTGAGAGAAATTCCAAACAAAGTAGTCGAATAGGTGAAGGATTATTGTAAGAAAACTGCTTACAAAGAGATCTGTATGATATTTCGCCTTATAGCTTATACCAGTGTTCAGAATCGAGAGAGTTTGCAAATTTTCTCTAATTTTGTAAATGAACTGAAATGCAATACTAATGATTATAAGGAACCATGCAATTTTTGCATGTCACATACACGAGCTCATTCGTGAGTATGGATAGACCAAATGATAAAACAGGTTTTATAAATTCATGCCACAAATTCTGTACTTTGTTAACTGTGCCAGCTGATAGCTGAGTGGTTCGCATTCCTGTTAGTCCCGGGTTCCAATCCCGATTTGGGCATGGATTTTCTCTCTGTGTTTCTTTGTTTTTTCTTCTGAGATATCAATGAATGTTGTCCATCCTATAACCAAGTTTGAGGCGGTATGACGTGAGTAATGCTACTCGCCTTAATGTCTTGGTTCACAGGTGCTCATTGGATACGGATAAAATGAGTAGCAGTTTCCAGCCTTGTTGGGGCGAAGGGTGAGCCACCCAAGTGCCCACCGTCATCAAAAAAAATTTTTTTTTCGTAAAACACCTCTCCGAACTTTTTTATTGTAATTAATTACAACAATCTCTTGAATTCAAATTCCTATTGTAAAAATGAATAATCAGCAAAGCTCAAAAGATGTAAACAATCTAGGATTCGTGATCCACCAAGACGAGGTCATCTGAGACCCAAATCAGAAATAATTGTTTCCCTTTACTGCTAAGCGTAATAAGTATGACGATGTTTCTCGGCTTTTTGTGACTTCTTTGTGGACACTGGAAACCAAATTTAAAGGGTTACTGTTTACAGAAAGTTTAATATGTGAAACCTACTTACAAGAAGATCTGTTGCTTTTATGTCAATAACTTTGAGGAACAGAAGATTCAGCTTAACAACATAGAAAAAAAATATGCATCCTTGAGCGTCCTTGTGAGTCTTGGTTCAAATTAATTACTGATTGTAGATTTACTTTTATTTTAATACGTCCAGAAACTAATTACTTACTTCATATTTTCTAGAAATCAATCGATGCGATATAGGAGTTTTAGTTTTTGAAATAGTTTACGAAATTTGAAAAATTCCCGTAAATTTTAGTTTTAGTTCATATTAGTCCAATCTTGTTTGAATGGCAAAATATTTTTCACCATTAAAGTTGCTAATAGCATAATACTATTGTGTGTTCATAAAATATGAAAGTTGTTATCGGATGTATTAAAACGTGATAATGAGACCGATAAGGTAAAAAATTAACTTTAGAAATACAAAATATAATTAGGGTGTGGTCTTTGCGTCATAATGGATGAAAAGATTTTTAACTGAGCGTATTAGTTTATAAATTACCTTAATATAAGTTAAAGTCTACTAAATTGATTCTTCGACTCATTTCCTTAAAAATTATGTGATTGTGCTATCTTTAATTTCTTGCTCACTGCCCTCTGCGTTTCATTGAATAGTGAACAGTCCCCGAGTGAAGACGCCACCTGAGCGGAGGAGAGAGAGATGGATTGCCAAGGGAGAAGTCATCCAGAAGAGCTTCAATCAAGAAGATTTGTTCGCTCACAGGCGGAGGAGCTTGCAGCTCAGGAAGTACAACTCTGAGCCGGTGCCGGACGTCAAACGGGAACTCTGTTCAACGACATCCTCCAGAAACCAACCGGACAGGTGCAGGACGTCATCGGAAGCCTCAAAATGTATGTATGTCTCATAATTAGTAAAATAAGCACATTCCAAAAAGTAAATTGTATTAGTCATTCAAGTTTGCTTACATTGCTATGTTTTTATCAACAAACTATATATTAACAATTCGATTTTTTTTTATTAATCAGATGACGAGTGAGTAGCTTAGGCGGGGAAGGAAGAAGTTCTTAAATTTACAAATATTTAACAAATAAGATTATTTACAGACATCTTTTTCCCTTCATGGTGTGCTCCTGCACACTGACTCTGCTCGATTACATGTACTTATTTCTTAACATGACATGTTAAGTACTGCCATCTAGTGGCCACTCATTATTCTTTAAGTAATATTTCAGCTTAATGTTAACGCTATATATGTATATGTACACACTCAAATTATCCATTACTATAACAGTGATAATTTGAGTGTATATCTTGAACAATAAGACTGATGGTCACAATGCCCTGCTGCTTATGCTAAATCACACATCAATAATTACCGTGTATAAAGATTGGAAAGTCAAACTTGTGCAAACACATTAAAATTAGCAAAAATTCTTATTTATACACCATTGAGTTTAAAAAGAAGCATGACTTTCAAGTTTCATGAACTTATTAACAACAGTGCATTCGAATTTAATGCAATTTCAATCTATTTATTACAGCATTTGCAATAAATTTAGACTTTTGTTTTTACTAAAACTAGATCATGATGTGTATTAAATCATGACAATTTGATAAGATTTCAAGTTTTTTGTTAGTAAATTTAACATATTGTCCATGTATTCAGAAACTAAATCGCCAACATATGGTCTCTATAAGTATACACAAATCATAACATTCTCTCGACCAATTATTTTATTTTATTGGACATAGCATGCCATACCAAGTACTGAAACACTTCCATTTTAAGGGATAATATTACTTCAATATATAAAGTGCTATCTGAGCAAAAGTCCATTTGCTGATAGAATGTATGCAAATATTTGAGAAGCAGGATATAATATTGTTCGTAATCAATATGACCTTGTTATTAAGCTAAATTAATCAATCAATCAAGAAATGTATTCAAAGATTTAATGAGATTTTGAATCTCAGAGGGATAATACTCGGTTATTGTATAATAATAGAACTAAATAATAAAAACGACCTTGATTATTTGGTGCTTGGAAGTAAATTAAATTAAATTCCTCTCTTTTAGTTGTTGTGCTTTAAAGAATTCATATATGCTCTTGTGGTAATCAACATTAAAATTTTACTTCATAAAAATCCTCTTCGTTTCAATTTCGGAATTCTTTTAAGAAATGCACGTTTGTTTAGAAAACAGAAGAGCACTTAGATCGCAGCTTTTCAATTGGATGAGCAAAATAAAATTAAATAATGTTAATAACTCATGAAATGCAACTAAAAGGAGTAATTTTATCAGCATCTACAAAACTGAATCCTATCAATTTGCATCAATTCAATCAATGCACACATTGGTAAAAAATTAATAAATACAGAAGCTACTCTAATTAAACACTAAGCAGTTGTTTGAAATTAAATGTTATCCATCTTATACAACGTGATTCACTAAATCTTAAAAATGTTTATCGACAATGGAACCTTAGTTTTTACTTTAGTTTTATTCATTATATTATTTTTTTAAAATTTCTATTACCTATGGGTATGCATAAAAAATAATATACTGTTCGCAGAAAAAAATGGAACAAGTTTCCTATTTGCTTGAAAAAGCGAATCATAGGCCAATCATGAAATTGTAATGTTCTGATACTTTTCTTTATTATTTTCATATTTTGGAAATGTCAAAAGTAGACACATAATATTTTTTCCTTTAGTAGTGGTGTTCTTCCCAAAAATGTTCTCTACCTCAGAATAATCTAAAAGTATCAGAATACTCTCTTAAAAAGATACCTCTGACTGGTTATGTAATTTTATACATTAAAATTGTTTTAAAGGTGCTGGTGAAGTTTGAAAGACAATAAATGAATCAATCAAGTTTAGTGACTTCAATATGGCATCATACTAGCGTGCTACTTTTAGGAGAGATGAATTCATGAAATTTCATTCTACAGAATCCAAAGTCCATGCTGAGTAATGTAATTGATTAATGGAAATAATAAGCCTGTGAAATTGCGGAAAAACACAGTCTGAAAAATGTTAGTGAACCCAACTTTGAACTCTAAAAAAAGCTATGAAACAAAATCTTATGTTGATTAAAATCTCCTAAGACATTAATATTAACTGTAGAGCTAATAGTCGAGTCGACATCCCATGATCATTCAGCGGCCCGCAAGTCAAACAGCACACTCTGCAATGTGGCAAAACTCACCGTCACTGGATGTGGACATGTGAAAAAAATGCTCCTGAGTCTCTCTTTGCACTCTGACAATCTGATAGTTAAATTTAGATTTGGCGTATGGCTGGCAAACTCATTTTAAGTGTGGTTGCAGTATACTCACAATAATATTTAGTGACCTTGAATATTAAATGGAGAAGATTCATGATGTGGGAATGTGTTTTTCGTGGTTTGAACTGGGTCCCTTATTTCCTTCTCTGTAAGAAATACCAGTTCTTTCTCATCTCTCAATTCTATGGAATGATCTATTTCTCCACTAGCAGGATAACCGCTGGAATAAATAACAACTTCAAATCAAGGCTGTGCAAATCTTGATGGGTATCCACACATCAAGATTTGATAGATTCCTATGGTCACCTATCACGAATTCGTAGGAAAATCTTTTCACATGTTAACAGACAATCATTGGAGCAAAAGAGGTACCAACAACATATTAATGCATGCTTCTTGGATATTTGAATCTATACTACTGATTATCTGGGTACCTTTTGCCAGATAGCAACAAAGACGAGGAACAAGAATTACGAAATTATACTATCAATATCCATTACAAAATTAAAGCGATATAAGAAGTCCTTTATTGGAATATTTTAACATTTTGTAGGTCTTAATGTAATTTTAAAAAAATCTATTTGTGATAAGAGTGTTCAGTGATAAAGTGGTCTTACATGCTTCTTTCTCTTTCCAGCCGAAGACAGCTGCTCTTCCTCTGGAAGAAAGAGTGGATTTCATGTTGCCAAAGAGAGCCCAAGTAAAACTCAGCCAGATGAGGTAATCATTTGCTACAAAGTCTCTTACAATATGTAAAAATAATTTTGAATATTCTCAAATATTTCCTTACTTAAAAAAACGGCAGTTGAAATGCTAATTTTTTTTCAAAACACGAGTAAATAAATCTAACTATTGGCTATAGAGACTATATTCTAACGGCTTTGCTTCTGAGTTGTTACGGACATGCACAAGTGTGACATTGTCTGATTTTGTAAAATCATGACAAATATTTATTGGTTATAGTAATCATGAAATTAAAATAACCAATATTTTGGTAATAAGCCATAGTTTGCTTATACTATTAGCCGATTTTATAAGCAAATACCACTGCTTTCAAAAATATGTCTGGAATTTATCAATAATAATTCATTCTAACATATTGCTATCTTACTTCCCTTGCAATAATAATTCGGGTGTTATTTTCCTAGTGATAAACGAATACATTTCTTTTTTCAATAAAGTTCATTAATTTCTAATTTTAATAACTATGCAATAAACCTGTCTCATTGGAAAAAAACAGCATCATTTATTCATAATATTGGAAAAAGGTGAAAGCAAAAAATAGCGGTTATCTCAGCGTTATCATGATTTTGACCTCTTGGTCTCTTAATCCGACAAAAATCACTGAAAATAATAAGCATTTTTATTATGAACTATTTTAGGTTCCCTTGCTTATTCACCTAGAATCGTTCACAATCCAGTTTCTTTCTCCGCAAATATTGAAAGATTGTTCGATTAATGTCTGTTATCTAATGTTATGCTCATAAACTATTTCCATCATCATTCTGGTGTGTTGATTAACAGATTTTTTACAGGATGTATTGGCCTGGTTGTTTATGACATCGTTTTCATTATCGGAAAATTGAAAACTCAAATTCTGACTTAACTGAAGATACATCGTGTTCACTAAAGGCACGATAAATAGTCGTATGTCCTTTAAATTAAAAGAGAGTTTTGGGGGGTATTGGGGGTAATGAAATGAGAGTATTAGATGTCTTCGATATGTTCCCTGCTTCTAAATGAAGGACTCTCCCCCCTAACAGGAGAGTCCCATTCTAAAGTACAGTTCAAATAGTACACAGAAGTATGCCAGTGCTATAATAACAGTTCTCCCGCACTGTGACAATTATTTATCAAAAGTTATTAAGCAGCCGCAATCCGAAATAAAATGATCATCAGTGATTTAAAAAATGAGGTAATCTGAAACAAGACTACAATGTTTTATTATATGAATTTTTATTGAAGGGGGAAAAATTTTAGGCTGAAATTTTCTCTGACAGTAAGAATTCTGTTGCTGAAGTACAAGATAAATTATTATGATAGTACAATCTTTATGTTGAATTTTCTTTCAAACGTATTTTACGCCGATGTTAATTTCAAGACAAAGGATTTAAATTTTAAAACAGACAAGAAAATATTTAAATTGAACATTTCCAATAATTTATATGAATAGTTTTGTAAGGTATGCATTATTATAATACAAGGTGTTACTTTACGGTCTGAACTTTTTCTCCGCGCGCGCGTTTTAATTTCTAAAAATATTTAAGATTTCATTAAGTAAATCTGTAATGGTTGATTTTACTGCTAACCTCGGAGGTTATTAATTATATTCACTAAAGATGTAATTAAAAATTTAATTGTTATATCGAAATTGAATACGAAAATTTCAATTCAATTTTGCTAAACTTTCAGTTTTTTGTTTCACTGAAATAAGAAAGTACTTGTATGAACTAACTACATTCGAAACCGAAGAATCCAATTCTCCTATAAAAGTTATCAATACACTCTTACTGTTTATATTCCTTTCAATTATTTTAAGATTGTAAATTACATTTTAATAGTAAAATCCAAGAAGTCTAGTTTACCAACTGAGCAGGATTCAAATCTCAGTTGCTTCAGTTGGTAGAAATAGACCACCGAATAACCATTGCAAGTAACCTAACTACAATTTTTGATTATAATTAGCATAGAAGAGATCTTGTTTTTAGAAATGAGTAATCCTTTATATTTTGAAACAAGAACACTTGTTATTTTGACACTCTAAGTGAATTCTATTTGATTTAATTGGACGATTTTTCTTTCACAGGAAAGTTCCCAGAGCTCTTGCCAAACATGTGATACCACCGTGGATGAAGACCAGTCGACGACGCAAAAGGAAACCACTCAGCCGGACGACAAAGGGACGAGAAAGAGTCCAGTTTTCCTGAAACCAGAATTTGTATTCGAGCCCGAGATCATACACAAAGCTAATGTAATTGTTTTTCACCATTCTTGTCAGCCATGCATAAGTGCAAAGAGGTTAAGCACAACAATGTGATAAGTTTTCCTTGGATGGCAAAAGGACGTTTCATGTACACAAAACGTCAGATAACTACGTGCATTAAAATGCTTTATAAAAGCATAAAAGTAGTTACGTCATCATAAAGTTCAAGCAGGTCGTTTGCAAAAGGAGATTTGGCTTAGATGCCGTATAGTTCATTTTTTAGCCATAGAGAGTTTTTTTCTTTTTAATTGACTTCAGTTCCTTTCAGTTGAGATTCCTGACGGTTGAAATCCTGAATAAGCCTCTTAATTACGATTCTCATTGGTTAAAAATATTCATGAGGTCAGATAACGTTTCATCCGCGTCACTTCATATTGACACGACATCCTAAATCCGACTTGTCGACAAATTTAATGCCTGCTTCTAAATCACATTCTTCGAGTGTTGGCAAACAAAGCGATGTTCACCATCGAATGTCTAAAAATAAAATTAAATTTCATTTTGTTAATAAAATGTTTGTTTAATATAAGGAGCAAAGCATC
Source organism: Latrodectus elegans (assembly GCA_030067965.1). Taxonomy (NCBI): domain Eukaryota; kingdom Metazoa; phylum Arthropoda; class Arachnida; order Araneae; family Theridiidae; genus Latrodectus; species Latrodectus elegans. The sequence goes on from CM057818.1 coordinate 20,183,750, forward strand.
GGTTTGAGAAGCCGTTTGCCATGGATTTAAGCCATTAACACATGATTAATAGAACAGCAGATAAAGCAACATAAAAAAGACATGACAAAACATCCACTTTGGGGTTAGTATAAATTGGCAAAGACGATTTAAAATTTTAAAAAATTCATTAATTAATAAAATTCTATATTAATAGTTCTAATATTTATATACAATCTCTTTTGAATATTAAGACTATTGACTTGCTTGCGCCAACATTAAAAATTTCAGTAATTGCTGCAATAATAAAAACTAGATTTCTAAAATATTGGCTCAAAAAATTCATTTAAATTCTTAAAATTGTTTTTGTTTTTTTTAATCATTTTTGAATTGGTGAATATTTGGACTAATTTTATCGCCCATCCTTTTCTGGCAACTTAGATTTTTATTACATCAGCGATATTAAGAATCAGAAAAACTATGGTTATTCACTAAATACTTACTTCAGAATACATATTGTAATTGAGAAGAAAAAGTGGTTTAATGGTATAGATACGATGATACGATAGCAAACTTTTTTACATTATTTATTAGCCATAAAGTGGATTTTTTCGTTACAGTTGAGATCATGAGTACATCACTTTATTACAATTCTCATTGGTTTAAAATATCCATGACGTCACACAACGCTTCATCTACACTTGCCAGAAAAAGCCTGCTTACAAACTCGCAGTAAACATTCTAGAGAGAATAAAAGTTACAATATAGTGTCAACATTAATTCAATTTTTATATAAAACACTTTTTTTAACAATTCATTAAATATCTGTAACAATTTCAGAAATATTACAAACATTGTTTTAAAAGTTTTAAAGCAATTTGTGTTTTAAAGCAATAATAATAACAATAATTAAAAATTTCACAAAAAGCAGTCAGAAAAAGTCTGCGTACAGATGAGAGAAATCATTAAAAAAAAAAAAAATAGCTTCCATGAACTGTCAGTTAAATTTTAATATCTGGTTGGAATACCCTTATGCTTAAGAACATCCTTTAATCGTTTAGACATAGAATGAACTAGACTAAGGGTTTCCGCAAATAAAGTATTATTCCATTCCATCATAATTACTCTTTTCAATATATCTTTCGATATTATGTTATTTTGCGTTCCAATAAATCCCATAAATGTTCGATGGGGATTAAGTCTGGTGATTGTGGTGGAGTATGTAACTGATTTTTGATATTGTACAACAGTCAGAGCTTTACGTTGTGAGCAGTGTGTTTTGGATCATTGTCTTGTTGAAACCAAAAGTCATCGCCAAGTTTTAAATCTTGTGCACTCTCCTTCAGATTTTCCTTTAAAATATTTATATATCTCATATAATCTAATGTGGAGTCTATAAATGTTAATCGACCAACTCCACTTGCTGCCATGCACCTCCCATATTATTACACCACCTCCACCATGTTTAACAGTAGACAAAATATTTTGCTTCTCAAAATGCGTACCTTATTTCCTCCACACCAGATGACGCCCGTTGATGCTTGGCAGCTTACTTTTTCCCAAATTTTAGAAGGTTTATTAAGATATTCACTTCCAAAATTTAAACGTTTTTTCTTATTGGCAGTTTAAAGACATGACTTTCTACGGCAATGATAATTAGATATTTTCTGAATTTTACTTATAACATCTACCTGAAAAGATTTCTTTAACCTTTCTCTAATATCAAGTGCTGTTTGAGGTACAGTAATCTTTGGATTTAAACGTAAGGATTTTAGGATGCATATGATTTCTAGCAAAGTCAAATTAGATGGACGTCCACTTCGAGGCTTTGAGATAACAGATTTCGATGACTTGTAAATATTGATTACTCTTTGGATAAAAGAACGAGTTTTTCCAACTATCTTGCCTATGGCTCGAAGAGCTCTACCTTCACTCCTTTGTCTTAAGATGATTTTCCTTTCATCTGGAACAATCTCTTTCCCTTTAGAATCCATTTTAAATCTACTTATCTGTAAGTACTAATGGATCATATCAACAAAACAGTGTTTCTTATTCTATTTGTTGTTTTGTAACCAGAGTTAAAATGCATAAGAAGTAAAAGACAAATGCAGACGATATTTTATTTCATAGATGCGTACAGAGGCTAAATAATGAAGATTAATTTGCAAAAAATTTTTTCATTTATACCTGTACGCAGACTTCATCTGACTGTTTTTTGTGCAATTTTTAATTACTATTATTATTATTGCTTTGAAACAATGTGTGGGCACAGGTGACATAATCCAGAGTCTCAAACTTCGAATTTTTCCAACAAAATGTTGCCAAGATGGCGCAATTGTGACGTAATGCCACGTGAAAATCTAATTGTGACGTAATAAATTCGTTTTTGATAAACTTTACCTATCTAAACATTAAATTTAAACTTGATTAATAAATATAATGAATATATATGTTTGAAATAAAAAAATTCAAAAAAGTGAAACATTAGAAAAATTATAGGGAAACATTAGAAAATACGAATATTTTCCTTATTCGTATTCATTTCTGAAATTACATCGAAAATGAATAATCCAGAACTAAGAATACCTTGGTATTTTAAAACGATATTTTGAGCTATAGATATTATTAATCGTAACAATTTTGACAAATGATGAAAAAAATATATGCAGAACACAAAAATGATTATTTAAAATAACGAAAAAAAGCAATACAACCTGGAATTTAAGTATTCAAAATGTCAAACAAATTGTAAAACACTCTAAAAAATTCTTACGAAGTTTTTTCGAAAACATTTCTAATAAAATACGAATATGGAACAAAATGTTCTAAATCTCCTTGCGATGACGTAAAGACCAGGGTTATAAAAGTTGAATTTTCAACATAATTCTTGTTGGTTTTCATCTGTATGACGTAATAAAAACCAGGTTGCCATATAAAAAAGAAAATTCGCCAAAAAATCAACGAACTCAGAATTTGGCATCCTGGGTTATTACCTGTGCCCGATATTGTACTTTATTCCCTCTAGAATGTTTACTGCGCGTTTGTACGCAGATTTTTCTGGCAAGTGTACGTCAATCGTTTTGAGAATGCGTCGTAAGTTCAATTTATTGACGAATTTGCTGCCTGACTTCAAAGTGCATTCTTCGAGCCGCAGCAAACAAGGCGAAGTTCACCTCGAATGGCTGAAAATAGTGTCACAGCTCATTTTTTAGTAAAACGATTTCTTTTGTAAAAAGCAAAGCATTGGTTAGAGAAGCCATTTTTCATGGATTCAAGCCATTAACACATGGACAATTGAACAACAGAAAAAGCAAAATGTAAAAGACATGACAAAACATTCACTTTATGTTTGGTTTAAATCAGCAAGGACGATTTCAATTTTTAAAAATTTCATTAATTAACAGAATTCTAAGTTAATAATTGCAATATTTGTAAACAATCTCTTTTGAATCTTAATACTATTGCCTTGTTTACGCCAACATAAAAGTTTTCTTTTGATTCATATTGCTGAAATAATAAAAATCATATATTTGTAAAACATAGGCTCAAAAAGTTCGTTAAATTTCTTAAAATTCATTTCTCTTTTATAATTTTTATTTTTTAATTCTAATACTACTTAAATGTATACTTTTTATTGCAACAATCTATAAAATTACTTTTTATCAGAGTTACAAGAAATTAAATTAATTACTTTATTATTATTATTACATTATTAAACATTTCGTTGATTAATTGAATTCTAAATTAAAAATTACAATAATATCTGTAAACAATCTCTTTTAAATCTTAAGACATATACCTTGCTTACGCCGAAATTAAAAATTTAATGAATTTTTATTTCTTCTAATCCATAAGAGCTATGTTATTTTCAATATGCATTATGTTACAGTTTCATTATACAACTTACTATCCAGCCTTAACAAAGTTCTTATTTGTTTCTCATAATTGATCGTTATAGTTCTGTTCTTACAATTATTCCAAAAGTCATTTCTGTATTTCCGCATAAATTATTTATTGAATATTTATGAAGATATGAAGAAACAATACTATATATATATATATATATATATATATATATATATATATATATATATATATATATATATATATATATATATATATATATATATATATATATACAGAGACTGAGAGAGAGATAGTCTAAAATTTAAAAGTAAGTTTCTCATGGCCACAAAAGAAGTCGCTGATGAATGACCGAAACGCGAATATACATGTAAGGTAGATTTTAGGTGTGGCTGTCATAAGTTGCAATCCTAATTTTCGGATAGATTAGATTAAAATCATTACAGTCGCAGAGATGTTGGCTGTTATTTCTTATAAAGCGCGATAAGACTTCGGGGTGAGGGCAGTGATAAAATTTTAGAATTTACAGAAGTTAGTGCTGACCAAAATCCGTCACTTGTTGGGTTTATTATATGCACTAAACAATTTTCTGCAACGGTTCGATGATGGAAATGATGAAAAACGACGAGTGGATCGTTTGATAAGAAATTATCGAGATAAGACCAGGTTTGTTCACTTCATCCCAGAAACTAAACAATGATCGATGCATTGGCATCACAGTTAATCTCAAGTAAAGACGAAACTCAAGCAGACTGTATCTACACAGTAATTGAGGAGAACCGTCTTCTGGAACAGGAAAGACATTCTGGTCATTGACGTTTTGCCAAGGGTTTCAACAAAAGTAAACGCTGAATATTCTAAAGAACTTGCGACTAGTCATTTAGAACCAGAGGCGTAGGACAGTCGGCCTCATGCGGTGAATCTCACAAGAAACTACTTTAGAAGTTTCGCTGCGCAAGTGTTTGAGCATCCATCCTATAATCCCGACTTTGCTTTCAGTAACTTTCATCTGGGCAACAATTTTTTCATCGCAGAAGAAGACTTGCAAACAGCTGTGACACGTTGGCTCAATTCCCAGGTGGAAGATTTCTATGATACTGGCATACAAAAAATTATCCTTTTGGTATGAAATGTGCTACAATTCGGATGGTTCTTGCTTTGAGAAGTAGCTGAAATATTGTAGTATCATTTGCAATAAGTCTTTCTGAGTAATTATGTTTTGTTCCTTATGAGCCTTGGGAAACATACTTTCCGGACAACATTAATATATACATACACACATCACGGATATACATACACCACACAGACATACACACACCAAAGACATACATACGCCACACACACATACAGTCACCACAGACATACATACACCACACACATATATCTATACAATAGCATTTAGTGCATGTGTGTACTTTGCTTACAGCCACTGGTGGACGAAGCTGAAGTGGACGTGCTGCCCTCTGCCCGTGAGGCCTTCCGCCGCCTGTCCATGGAGGAATACCTGTCGACGGTGAGCATCCACGAGGCAGCTGGCAAAGGAGATCTCCACGTGGTGAAGCTCCTCTGCAAAAGAGATTGCAAGCAGATGGAGTGAGCTATATTCATTTATGTGTCTTAGCACTTAAATAAATTGCACTTAAAAATTCACTGTTTCTTCCACTTGAATAGGTGATTCATTTATTTTATGCCGATTGTTTTTTTTAACGATTACCATAGTTTAAGTTATTTTCAGTTTAAGGGTGACAGATTTGTGTGTAGAAATATTTTACTATGAAAACATTGAGAGAGTTATGAATAGCCTTAATCGTAAAGTCCGGACTTTCCTGAACGTACGCAAAGGTTTCACTCTGATTATAGCCATATTCATATTTCAAAGTTGAAAAAAAAATTCCTTAAAATTATCGAGCACATACCCAGATAAATGTTACGGAGTAAAATAAGTATGTATTTACAACTATAGAACCTGGGGTGTATGTCTTGGAAGAATGTGATACCGCAGTAATTCAACTGTCCAATGTGCAAATTATTTCTTTCATATCGATAGGCATGAATCGGTTATCATGTATAAGACATTTAATTTTTCCTTTAGTCGTTCCCATTGTGCAATTTAAAGTTTTGGGTAATGTTGAATAATTATCTAAAGTTAATAAAGTTTTGTCTTTATGGATTTTTGTCGATTTTGTCAGTTAAGTAATCAAACTATAAATTTGATTTGTTAATAGCTGCAAAAGTATAAAAATAAAACAAGAAAAGGAACTCTCAATATTGAATAAAATTCATATTTGTAATGTAAGTACGGCATTAAAAAGCATCAGATTAAATGTATTCTCGTTTGGTTAAAATTGGAATACTAGTTTTCCTAATTTCAATATTGGAATGCAATTCTTTCTTTTATGGTGGCATTCGATTCTATGGAATTTTGTTTCAGTTTTAAGGAAAAAATCCTGTAAGGTATTTTTATTGGTTAAATATGTAAGAGGCCTAATTTTAATGTCCCAGATTAAAAAAAAAAATTTTGAATTGGAAAATGTATCTTATGATCACGATATTACTTTATGAAATCTTTGTTGGAAGCTGTTTACCTTTATTTTGTCAAGAAGGCAAGTTCTTATATATATACTATGAAAATTAAGGTGAGGAAAAGACGATTACAGGTTATTTATAAATTGGAACTGCTCATTAACTCGAACTGCCATTTGGTAACGATAAAATAGACGAAAAGCGTGATAACTGAATCATTGCTCCTCAAAGGAAACAAGAGACAGTAGTTATTTCTCAAACACTAGGTAAACCAATGAACTGCACTTCATTGAAACACAATTCTGTGTACCAATGATCACATATTCAGTATAAATATCGCGATTTTCGACATACAGTGAAGAAAACGTTTTCATTTGAGTACTGCTATTACTAACTGTGATATAGTGAGAAGATTCTCGCACAACCTTATATTCTTACATTTTTAAGAGAATGATTTCAGTAAAAAGACTGCGCTGTAGAACTCTACTGCTAATGTCTGAATTCTTTGTTTGCACAGGACAGTGGACGAAAGGGGCTGGACTCCGATCCACTTGGCGGCAGCGCACGGACACGCTGAAGTTGTGAAGGTAAGTCAAAGTATCTAGAGAGACATCTTTTTTTAAAAAAAATCTGCCGATACTTCTGTAAACGGTAAAAATATTAAGCTTTGTTGAAACTAGTATGATATCCTCCATTGGCAACTTTTTCCGTCGCTAAGTTAAGCTCATGTTTTTATACCCGGGAGTTTCTCCAAAGTTTCAAAAGTACGCATTTTAGAAAACTTTAAATCACATAATAGTATAAAAAATCTAAAAAAAGCATTGATGGAAAATTTATAAAAACTTTTTTTTGTAGAGTTTGCCTTTTCTTTAAAACAACCGATAAAAGAGATAAGTAAATAGCAATATTAGACTTACTTGTGTGTGATATAAGAAAAATATAATAATAAATTAATCAAAATATATAAGAAATAGATAATAATAAATAAATAAAAAGAAATTGGGAAAAAAAGAACTCTTTATGATGTTGTATATAATAATAAATTATAAATATATATATAAGAAAAATATACAATAAATAAACAATAAAAAAGATATAAATAATAAATAAACAAAAAAAATTGGAAAAAAGAATACTTTACGATGTTTGGATTCTGGAGACAACGAAAATCAATGGATAAAAACTTAGAACGAAAACTTCGAATTGAAACGTAGAACAAAAAGTTCGAATTGAAAGCAAAACGAAAACTTTAAATGCTGATGCCACTGAAAAGAACCCTATATATGACGTTAAAATGATGTAAAATGCGAGAAAAACCAAATCTGGCAACCAAAAAAATCTCAAAATTAATAAAACTAAAATTGGCAACACCATAATCAAAGCAAAGAACATTAGATATGGCGAGAAATCTCTTGGTGGGCGGGGGGGGGGGATATCATACCTACGCCGCTTTTTTTTATTATTTTTTTTATTTAATTTTATGAAATAAACACACTGCGATTGAATTATGCTTTAAATTAGAATAAAAGCAATTTAGATGACGTTACATTATTTCAATAAGTGAATGCGTAAAAGAATAGGACAATTTAAAAATATATAAAGGTATGCTGCTAGTCAGTATCATAATTTATTTTTTAATCATATAAATTGCTTAGGGTACTTATATGTAATTTTGTGGGAATTTCATTCATTATTAATCGTAATTTACATTGCTGATTGTTAATCATACTTTGTCATTTGTAATTGAAAATAATTATATTATTTATAAATAATTTAAATTAATGAAAATAATTAAAATCATTGAATAATAAACAATTCAGTTAATTTTCATTGTAATTCATTTAGTAATAATAATAATTCAGTTAGTAGAACTTACAATAATGAAATCTGATTATTATAAGTGATGCTTTAAAATGTGAGTTTCAGTTTCCCTTTCTTTTAATTTTTAACTTCCATACTGGAAGGTAATTAATTTCTGTTTTAATTTTCATTAAAGCTTTTATTTTTGAAAACAATCTAATAAAGCTTACATATACTTTGTGCATTATTATGTCTCTCTAAAACATTAATATTGACAATTATTTTATATAATCTACCTTAGTTTTAATCCACCAACTCTCTATGATGTTGAGCTAGCAATTAAATCGCTAACCTGTAATAAATCAGCTGGACCAATCGCTGAGCTTTCAAATGTTAATGAAGCAAAATTTATTAACAATCTATTACATTATTCATGACAAAAACAAGTGTCTACTGAGAAAGAAAAAGGTTACATCTGTCCTGTTTATAAAAAGGAGACATTAGAAAGTTTTACTTTACTTTTTAATTTGTATTTTACTTTTTTAAATATTGTATATAAAATCTCCTCCACCATCTTTTATAAAAGATTGTTTAAATACACTTCTGAAATTATTGGGAATAAACAATGTGGTTTTTAGAGAAGAAATACAAGAACTGATTTCTGATGACCATATCAAAAATACAAGAACTGCACTATCAGACAAATCTTTGAACGTAAAATGGAATTTAACATAGACATCTATTACCTGTTCATTGATTTTAAAGCTACCTATGACAGCATCAATAGGGAAAGAATCCTGGAAAGTATGTTTAAGTTTATCGTCCCAAGGAAACTAATAAACTGATTCCTGAGAAGGATGACACTTAGAAATGTCTTTTTTCCTATCCCCTGCTCTGAATCAGACCAGGTCCATGACATCCTTCGTTCTAAAGGCGTCATGAACATGAAAGGGAAAGGAGGACGGCTTCTTATGGTAGTAGTTACCCTGAGCATCTAAGAAAGGCAGAAGTCCGACTTTGATGGTTCACCCGTCTAACATTAGCTGGATAAAGTGGAATGGCCTTCACGTCTTAGGTGGCCCTACCAGGAGTATATACTCCCGACATACTTCGCCCATTCCATCCAGGGTCACCCCCTCGCCACGATGAGGCTGTTAGACAGGATTCTGAGGAGTTAATGTAAAATGCCGATTTGAGTGTTTTTCTCAGAGTCTTTCTATACGGAGGAAGGTCTGTGTCAGAGAGACTCACTTTCATGTCTGTTGTTTGATTTGGCTCTGGCAAATTCTGTACGAAATTTCAAACTAAACTCGAACTGAACCATATTGTAAAGAACAGCTGAAATATTAGCTTTTGCAGATGAAATTGACATCATTGGAAGCAGGCTGTTGTCGAGGCATTTGCCTTGCTTGAAAAATCAGCTGGAAAGATGGGTCTGACGATCAATGAAGAAAAAACAAAATTTATGATTGCAACAAATATTCTATTGGACATATTCTCTCTAAAAATAACCAATTATGCATTTGAAACTGTTGAGCAATTTAAATATCTGGGCAATTAAATATCAAGCAACAACATCATTAATATTGTAGTAACAAGCTGGCTATCTATGGCCAAGAAATGCTTCTATGAACTTAGAAGTCAACTCAAATCTAAACTAATCAGTAGAAAAACCAAAATACATCTATATAAGACTTGTGACTCTTAAATGCAGGAGGGGGTCTTAACAAGGTAGAAAAAGGATCTACTATTGATTTTCAGAAAAAAAATATTGTGGAAATCTTTGGGTCACTGAAAGAAAATAACATATGGGGAACTCTATATAACCAGGAAATGGATAAGAAACATAATGATGCTCACACCGTAAAAATAGTATAAGCCATATTTATAGATATGATGTTTCACTCCCCACAAAAAATAAATTTTTCAAAAATAAAGTTAAAATATCGAAAGATAAGATTCCTAACTAGATGATTAGATAGTATTGGAAAAAGAATTTTAACTGTTACGAATGAACTGACGGATAGTTGTTGCGCGAGATAGGATCAAGTGGCTTGAAAGGCACGCACGCAGTCTTGACCTGTAACAGGCTGTGGCGCATATGAAAAACAAGTTATTTCAAGCTTTGGCTTTTATTTAATGGATTAAAATTCCTTTTCTTTCTAAAACAAGTATATTCTACATTTAAATTTTTTTAATATTTTGGCAACAACCAACGAATTCAATATTAAAAGCTCTTTCTTGAAAATTTTCAACAATAAGATTAAAAGTATTGAATCAAAATGTGTGTTTAAAAATATTTAAGTTTTACTTTGTCCTCTATGTTCATAGTATCTTACCCACAAAGATGATAGAGATTTATGGTTATAGCATCAGCTTTCGCAAATTTTGAAATTTCAAATGGAGACTGAAAATTTTCATTCAACTAAAGCTTAATTCACAGTGAATTTAGTTAAAAAGACTGGCTTATATAACTCATTTAAGACACACAGTAGAACTCTTGGATTCGATATAACATTTTTCAATGTTATTCAAAAAATATGTAGTTTTAATTTTAGTACATGTCCTTTTGAAGTAATTTAATTTGTTTAGATTTATTCTCCACATTTACATTTTTCAAAAAAAAAAAAAAAAAAAAAATAGAAAACCGTAACATATTGACTACAATTAAAAATTTAATATCTTTTCCACAAATCTATGTTAGAAATTTTTTATTTCATGAAAATTACAGACTTGGTATGATTGTCAGGATTCCAATTGCACACTTCCTCCTGAACATTAAATGAAATCAACTGCTGAACGCTATAAAATGCACAAGTCCAGTGAAGAATTATTTCTGAAATTTCCGTCTTTATTTGTGCTGATATGAGGATGTGAAGAGACTGTACAAATCACCTAAATTTTACTGTCATCAAACGTCATTGTGAACCTCTTTAAAAGAACAAGTTTGACAATGACTTTTTTTCTGGTCTTTCCACTCACAAGCAAAGGAGTATAAGCACAGCGCGTCCAGTTTTCCCCACGTCAATTATTAGATAGGCAAAAGAAAAATCAAGTCATATTTATAGTCATAATATATCATCTACAAGATAAAAATTGGCCAGCAAGGATTGAGGAAACTTGGTGTCTCGTAAGAAATAAGTATTAAACCACAATATCATATATCCACATCTAAAATTATACAAATTCGCTCAGCAATAAACATTTAACGCATAATAATTAATTTTTTATGGTTCTGAAGCCTTAGTTTTTTAAACTTTTTATTGATTATATGCCAATATTCATAATGTTCAATACTTTTAGCATCAATTCACATGTTTCCGTACAACCACATGAAAAATCACATTCATTTGTTGTGATGTTTTTCATTCACGCTCACTATTTAATGATGTTTAAGCAACTTAATCATCTTACGAATTTGCATCATTCACCTTGTTTCATTAATAAAACATGTTTTTCTCTTTGTAGTACCTGGCGTCGGAGGGGGCACACCTGTCAGCCTTGGACCCAAGTAGTTACACTGCTCTCCACCTGGCGGCTATGAACGGTCACAACTCCTGTGTGGAGGTAAATCCACTGATTATGCTGCTACTATAAATTCTATAAATTTTATATATAAAATCATTTGAATATCTAAAGGTACTTGAGTAGAGGTCCAATGTAAGTAATAATAATAATGTGATTTATTTCTTGCCGAAAGCATACAAAACTGGCGAAAACATTCCAATTTTCATTATGTCAAGTTTTGAAGTGGTAATGCACACTTAAAGAGTAGAGCCGTCTATGAATTTAAACGTTTCTTGAATTTTCTTCATTTGGAGAGAGTGAAATTTAGATCGTATAAAGGGCTAAAACAAACCTCTCATTCATTTGAATTATTTATCCTCAATTGAACAATTAAAATTGATGACAAAAATTTATGGAACACGAAGTTTAGTTGTTTTTACTTATTGGTTACAGGAAAATTGAAGTCAAAATGGTTTACCTCTTGGAATCGTGCCAAAATTGACTTATACTATTTGTAGATGTCAATAAACGATTATGTTACAGTTAAATATGACAGTAAAATTTTTTTTGATCTTAAATTCACTTTATTTCATTTATAATATCTTACGTAAAAAATATCGGATATTTTACAAGAGATTGTTTGGAGTACTAATTTTCTCACAGTATCTATACTTTAATTAATTATTTATCTAATTAAAATTAATCATTTATCTTTTCCAGTATTATATAATTGGTCCAGTTTTAACGGTATTTGTGTTATTTGCTTTCCTTCCGGTTGCAGAAATATTAACGACCAGTAGTGTAATTTTTCATAGGAAATTTCTGTATGATCTTTTTTATCCACTTTTTATTCTTATTTGAGAAACAACTGCAGTGCTCACATTCTCAAAAACACATTTAGAAGAAATGGTATAAATAGCCCTAAAATTCACAATAGAATAAAACAAATGATTTTATTAAAAAAATTAAAAATTTCGGTCATTTTTTAGATTTAACATAGGGTATATGAAAGTATGTGTGAGCTGAGAATTTTTTTTTTATATATTTAGAGATGTTTGTGTGTTGTCGCCTCGTGCCAAGCAAAAATGTTTCCAATTCTGCTTGTTATTATTATTTTTTTAATGTTTTTTGTACATCACAGCTTGTTGCTGGCTTAGGATATCACAATCAATTTACTCAACTTGGTTCTATGTGAATACTTTACTAGTTTCCTTTATATTCAATTTTAAGAACTCTCTTAATAGCATCTAGCTAACAAATTTGGGCCTTTGATTTCTAGTTCCTTTGTATTTAATAAATATGAGTTTTTATAGTTAGATTTGCTTTTCTAGTTCTGTATAAATGGCCTATTCATCGAATTACTTATGACCTTGAGTCTGTCATGTTGACAATTGCTGAATTTTCGGCAGATTTCATTATCATCCTTCCCAATTATCATTAACTGCACCAAATTTCTTTTAGAATTTTACGATCGATGATCAATAATTTGTTCTCAGTTGTCAATGGATTTAATCGTTGGCCATCATTCACATTCATATAGAAAAATGGATTGCAGCACAGTTTTATATAAATTCATTTTAGAGTTGAAGTGTATTATTCAAGGTTTAAATTTAGTTTTTGAGATGTTTGCACCATTTGTTCACAATGGAATTTTAAGTATGTTAGGGAATGGAGTAACAGTCCACATTTGTCTTAAGTTTTAAGTGTCAGCAGTTTTAAATGTTAAATAAGTAAAACTTATTTCTATTTAAAATAACTTTTTCTCTATTGTTCAAAAGTTTAAGGTCATTAAAATATCCTTAAACTTTTGAATAATTCATCATGCACACAATGCTTGTCAAATATACAAAAATTACAACATCGAAGTATTTGTGTTTTTAACACTGCATATTTGTAAATAGCAAAAATGTCATTAAAAATGCCATTTTTTAAAAAAAAAAAAAAAAAAGAAGAAGAAGAAGAAGAAGAATTAACGAGAAATATGGTCAAAATCACGTTTTCTCCAAACTACTAAAACATATATATGTTTTACAAGCTGAAATTTTCCAAGAAGTATTTTCATCTTCAACTATTTTCTCAAAAATGAAAACATTTAATGCATCAATCCCTTTCATCGACGGCATAAAATTAATCTTTTTGGAATTTCAGAATACTTAGAATCTCATATTTTTGGAACTTTTTGGAACCTTTATAGGTTCTCGAATTTGGTGAGCACAAATTCTGAGTGAGCACAAATCTGAATTTGGTGAGCACTGACAGAAATATCAAGTTATCAATCAACAATTCAGGCTTCTTACAGGGTTCAACATTTCGAGACGTTCTTACTATATATCAGTAAATTATGGATCACCATTTCATTCGATTTTATGAGCCTACGAATTTTTACTTTTCTTGCTCAGTCCCTTCAAGACGTTATTGGTCTGAGGAAAAAACTGCCTTTAAGCAATTCCTTTATACAAGAATTGAAGACGTTGCTTCTCAATCAACGCTTTTCAGCTATGCGAGTAAACTTTAACATGCATCCACAGCCGCAATAATTACTAGTCTACAATCTCCTTTACGATTATAAGCAAATACACACTTTCTATAAAAAAATGCCTTCATTTAAACTGTGGACCTCATGCCAATATATGTGCTGATTCCATATGATACATAGGAGAGTAAGGAACTATTTTTAAACACCTCAATATCATTGATATTTGTGGGTGAAATAGTTTTTATAAATCATGTATTAATGGGCCTACAAAAATATTTTTATTCCATTTCAGGTGTTACTACCGATGGGTGTGGACGTGGACAGCGTCACCTCAGAAGGATTCACTCCACTTCATTTGGCTGTCATGAAGTAAAATCAAACTCACTTTCATCATATCATTTTGCATTGAAAGACAATAATATCTACGTTAACAGAACATAGTAATATTCAAAATATAAAGTTTCATATTAACATAATCAAAGCGAGATATTTTATCAAATGGGAATAAATGAAGAAAAATTCAATCTATTTAAAAATGTCTAACCGCGTGATATTAGAAAACAGCAATTTTTAATCGACAATCTTTAGAAATTTTCAATCTGTTAGTTATGTTAATTATAATTTGAATGGAAATTGAATCGCAAGTGAATGTGCTGATAGACACTTCTGAGTTTAGGTTAACTCATTATGAAAATAAATATTTCTGTTTAATTTCCTGATGGTAGAATCTAATGTTAGAAAAACAGAACTCCAACTCTGCTTCCCGTAAGATCAGCAAAAGGAAGCTTTGCTGTCCTCGAGCAGCAATTGGGACCCCTTTTTCCCTCACTTATATACTCCATGGGTAGGGGATGCTAATTTGTGGCATCCAGAGTACTTCCGCTAGTATAGCATGGATGGTAAAAAAGAGGATGTCAGTTTAGGGGAGACCTAGTCGTTTAAATCAAAATTATTATGGTTCAAAATTATGTGGCGCTTTTTAATTAGTGAGTATTCCAAACCCAATTGATCTTAAGGTATGGTCGGGGACTCAGCTAATCAAAAAGGCAGATATTGAGAATCACTTGAATTTAAAAGGAACTCATTTATTTCGCTTGTTATTCTTTTGAGAAGAAAATAAATTAAAGGTGTTATATATTCAATATTTTATTTTATATTTTAATTTCAAAGCCCTCTTTCGGAGCTCTATGGTTGAATGATTTTAGCTCATATTGAAAAACGTAACATAAATTAATAAATGTTGATAAATTGATGCAAACATTTTCATAGATCTTATATTAAACTTGATGCAAAATTCTGTTGTCGATGAAATCTCTGCCACTTCAAGAGGAAAGCAAGACATAATTTATTCACCAAGATCCAAGGTCAGAATAGGTTTACCATCAAGCACATTGGTGGACCCGATTGATGAAGTTTGCATATTGGCAAAGGTTCTTAAGACAGATTCTAAATAATCTTTGCCGGCGAAACGATGGAAACCACAAGGAAAATGTAACATTGAAAAAACTGAATATGTTCTTTAGTGGCGAGGTTACATCTCGTCATTAAAGAGCATTTGCATTAAGTTGGATGTCCCTCATTGCTAATAGGGCTGAATGATAATGATTTCGACAATTTCGCACAAGGATACTTCGAATTTAAACTTGCTATTTTCAATAAACATTTCTATAGATAGCCATTCTTGGTGATATGATAATAGAAGATCTCCCTTTTTTTGGTATAGGATTAGAATTGGAATCCACCTTGGGAGGCCTGTAGCGATTCGAAGCACTGGCAGATAAATGACATCAAAATTTTTTTTCGCTTGTATTTGCAGACAAAATATGTGGCACCCGTAGTTAATGCTTCCACTAATGCAGACATTTACGGTTTTTAACAGATGGAAAGTTCTCAAACCTCGTTTTTATGCTTCAATTGCTTTTAAAGTGCTGCGTTTCTTCGGGCACGTCTTTTTCTTTCACTGAAAATGATTTTTGGAGGACATGTGGTGAAAATATATACTAAGGATGCGCTTCTGTAGCAAAGATTTTATTACTCAAGTTAAACTGAGTGTCAACGAGGTATCTTCTAGAATAGAAGTGTTCTTGTGGCTTATCCCTCCTGGTTGACAGTAACGTCAAATTAGGTCCATGAACCCGAACACCATAAAAAAAAATAGAGTACAGACTCCGAGCTTTAAAACAGCTGGTTTTTTTATAAACCGTTTAATTTATTTTTTACTTAAACAATTAAAAAAATTTATGAAAAAGAAGAAATGTTTATGACAGAAAATTTTTTGAGTCAACATCCATTGCTTACACTGTTTCCTAACATTGTGTATAGCCAATTTCAACGTTTATCTTAATGTATCAGATGTTAAAGTGGAGCATATAACAAAAATCTCGTGTGTATGATTGAAAAATGAAACCTCTTTCAGAATTACATCAAAAATATCTGCCATGGATGTCATAAATAGGAAAGCGATAGCACACTAATCTGTGGAATACCCATAGGACCGTAATTCCTGTGAAAAAGGTTTTCTCCATTTGACTCTGAAATATCTGTCTTATATGAGATTCATTGCCTATTTTGTGGCTGTGTCAGTGAAATAGGCTTGAGCAAATTTATAAGCTGAGCCATCATGCCATGCTAAATTGTATGCTTGGGAAACATCATTAATTACACAAACAATAAATTTCTTTTGTGATTTCGCAGAGATTATATAATGATTAGGTATCATGAACCATCGCACCTTCTAATATCGTAAAAACACGTGATGATGAGGATAAAAGACATTTTGCTATGCTGTATGGTTAAGAAGAGCTTAAGAACCATTCTCTCCACAAGTTTACATAAGTTGCTTATGAGAGAAATAAGCCTATAAGATGTGTGATATCTCATTCAGAGATTCATTAGGTTTAAGAATGGGAATTGCTGTTTCCGGGTGTTGGGAATAATTCCCGATGACCATGAATCATTCATAAGGGAGAGAAGGCTTTCAGGGACTAAGGAGATGTGCTACTTAGCATTATATTTGACATTTGATTGGGACCAACGGCTGAGTTTTTCTTAGTAATAGCACCTAAAGCCCTCCTTATGTAAAATTCAGGTTATATTGACAGGAAATCTCTGAGCTTAAATCAATAGAAATTCTACCGAAACAGGAGACTGAATAGTAATTTGCGAGAAGGTTAGTCTGCTCCTGGGAATCTGAGATGAACGAGTTACCAACTTTGACTGCTAGGTGAGAAGTGAAGTAGAGGCTCTGTTTGAGATTTACCTAAGTAGGTGAAAATATTCATAGACGAATAGGTAGAATTTATTAAATCATCTCAAAACTTATATTTAAGGAATACGATAAATAAGCTGTTGGAAATGAGCCGTCACTTGCTTATACTTGATCCAAATATTCTTATCCCAAAACCTTTTTGCCAATCGCCATAAGAAAGCTGTTCATTTTCCCCAAAAGAAAATTGAATCTTGAAGACCACTAAGAAAGATGTAATTTCTGCTTAATGACTTGCTATTTAAAACTATTACTTTTTTCTTTATTACAAAGGTCGTACAAATGCTGAAACGAGCTGATACCCGAAGGTGAAATCTGATTATTAAGAAAAATGAGACATTTATAAGATAAGATATGGGTCTGATGGTATTGAGAATCATTTTTGGTACAATAATGTTAATGGGAATGTGTATTGGGAGAGGATCACTGCTACAGCTGTCTGGGTGGATTTGGTTAGAACAGATGCTAAATATATCTAGAGAAATTAAATGACAGTTTAGAGGAGATGGCAGCTGATTATAACCGAATTGTGTAGGGTATCGTTATTTAGAATGCATATTCTATCCTCTAATAGCAAATTTAGAAATTCTGGGGATTGTGTTGAGTTAGAATAGTATCCAAGTTTGTGTTTCTCATATTGATCACCAACGTTTATAAAGGGAAGTTCCACTGCTTGAAAGACGATTTGAATCCACTGAAATTTAGCTGTGGAAATATACATGTTAATTATGGTGAGATTTTTTTTACCATTTGAGACTTGCATAGCAAGAAATTCTCTCCCACCTGACAAATTTCCAAGAATTGAGATAAGTCGAGGAGGAAGAACTTTATCGACACCCATAATCAAGCCACCTCTACTTCCATTAGCTTTATCAAATTTAAATTTGATCTTATTTGCTATTCTAAAGTTGTTACTGTGCTTTAGAAAATATTTTTGGTTTGCATTGACAAAAAACTTCAGTTTTAGAAAATGGCGTTCAGTGTGAATGCTGCGGGAATTCCATGAAATCGAAGAAAATATGCTTTAAAATGAGTAAACATTTTGGAGAGTTCTGGAGAGCTCATGTTTAATAAATAGTGTTCTAATATATTTTCACCACTTTCCCATTTCCTGGCTCATTTTCTTTACAAGAACTTTGATTTTTGTCAGAAGCGGAATGATGTAATTTCACTTTATCTGAAGGTTCGATTATTTTTTTTATTTGCTTTATTACTACTAGTTTTTTACGTCGTGATGAGCCTAATTCATGTAAAGCCATATGAGATTTGGCTAGAAATTTTGGGAAAATTTTATCAGAACAACTTTTGAGAAAATTTTATCTAGCTTATTAGATAGGACTATTCATTTTAAGATATAAGATAAGATATTTTAGAAGAACTATTCATAAAGATGATTCATTTGCATTACTTTTCGCATTAGGAGAAGCTTTAACTGCCTGATATTGTCGCCAAGTCTTAGACAAAGTAAGGTTATTCTTGCATTTTAATTTAAGAAACTTCTTATTTTCTAATCTAACAGGGCAATTTATAAAATCGGCTGCATATGAGATTTGCAACTACAACATTTGGGTGATGATATCTGACACAACAGATTAACATGAGATGCACCACATTGACGACATATTGAGTAATCATTTGACATTTTGAGAAGAACATGTAAGCTCAAAACATTTTGGACACTCTCGCAGATTATCAATGAATTCTTAGATTTTTATTACTGGGAAAAATAATATAAACTCTGTAGGCCAATTATTCTGAATTATTTAAATAATCTTCAAGCACTTATTAAAACAGTTTCAGTTCAGGAGAATTTTTCTTGGTAATTCTTCGAATACTTTTTACATTAAGATCACTAAGAGAAATTTCTTCTGTTGGCTTACCATGCGCAAGTTCACGAGAGTGTCTCTCAAAATAAATCTCGTAGATATGAAGTATTTTTAAATAAAAGGTTTTACTGGTACATTTAAAATATTGCTAATTTTACATATCTCCAAAACTATTTTAACCTTTTTGTTTCTTTATAAGCAGTTTTCTTAATCTAGTGTTGCGAGTTTAGATAATACCACTATGATGCTTGACTAAATGAAGCTATTCGACTTTTAATGGTATTGGTTTTTTTCGAATACTATTAAAAATACATGAAAATAATATAACATTTTACCTACTCCATTATAAGCAGCAAGTTGAATTTGATGGTTAATATTTTTTATCTTCATAAATAAAATTCTTTGTACCACTTATTTTTGGTTACATAACTAACTTCTTCAAACAGAAAATCTGACTGTGAATCCATCATTTTCTCATCGTACTCCAAAACATTCTCATTAAGAACCTTATAAAAATGTATTTTGTATAGTAAGTTAAAGTTAAATGAATACTAACTTCAGTTGTTAATTTATCATTTCTTCCTACAAATCCATTTTTGCCAAGAACTATGTCTCACTCTGAAATATG
Source organism: Latrodectus elegans (assembly GCA_030067965.1). NCBI lineage: Eukaryota > Metazoa > Arthropoda > Arachnida > Araneae > Theridiidae > Latrodectus > Latrodectus elegans. Next base: position 20,203,597 of record CM057818.1, read on the forward strand.
CTTCAAAGAAAGTTAGTTACTGTATAATGTGCATCCTCAAAATCCATAAAAGAAAATCACTAAAAGTATAGATTAGGAGTTACAATATTCAGGATAAATTTTAAAGATATTTTATAGAATAGATTTTTCTTAAAACACTTGAAAAATTTAAAGAAAAGTGTTTGCTTAAAGTTATTCGCTTTCCATCTAAAATTTCTTTGTGTCCTGTAGATCCAAACAAATGACATTTACTAAATTTTTTCCATCGAATTTTTGCAAGGGATTTTACAAGAGAATATAAGCAGTTGGTTCCATCATTTTCAGAAAATTTATTTTTCTGTTGAACATAATGGAGTAGGCAATCGAATTCATCATTAATTGCTATTTGTGATAGACACGTCGAATAGTTTTACACAATTGATTTTCGTAGTCATGTATATTTCTCTGAAGATTATTAATTTTACAAAATTAATTTTTATAAAAAACACAAATCAGTTTTTCTAACTATACAACTTGAATAATATATTCTCTCTATTTGTAGTTTTTCTTCCTATACAATTCATAAATATTGTTTTACACGAATATGTAAATGAATTGACTTGAGATGGGATTCATTTGGAGTTTTCAATTGCAGTGGTCATCTAGATTGCATTCAAACCCTGCTCCAGTGGGGGTCGAGCCTGGAGAAGAGGGACGCCCTCGGCAGGGGGGTTTACGAAATGGTGGAGGAGTACAACCTGGAAGAGGTGGCTGCCCTCCTTAAGAGCTTCCACAAGCAGCTCCACAACTTTAAGCATGTCCTGGACCTCATGCAGCACAGGTACAGTCAAAACTAAGTTAGAATTTAATTCATAATGAGTGAAAGAAATAGCCATACTTCACGACAGCCATGTAAGACGAAGCACATCCTTTGTCAAGAGTCAGAAATAAACAAGTATTATTCATGGTACTGGAGTGATGATTTTGAAGAGATTGCTCCATACTTACAATAAGGTGTCAAAATAAAAGAAATAACCTCTTTATTTTAATTAACATTGCATGAATACACTTTTGGATAATGTCAAATGCTATATCATTAAATTTTGATACAAGAGGCACCATACTTGTTTGAAAAGTAAAAAATTAGTATCCAAATAAACATAGACAAACATTATTCCTCTACATAATTTAGGCAAAAAATGAATGCGCAGATTTCCTTGCATTTTCTTTAACAAACATTATTTGGTTTCTCGTATAAAAGTTGTACTATGTTTCATAATAGAAACTTCTATACGACAAACATTTAATAATGGCATGATCTGTCACGAGTTGGCATTTCTGCTAATATTGATACCCAAACTAATTTGGTCTTAATTCTGAAGAAATTGTCCCGAATGAATTCAGGAAACCATAAATCCATGCTAAATATCAGTGTTAAATACTTCACAAGACTGCTATACTCTTTTCGTCCTGCAGAATCGATCTACAGGACCACATCACATACCGTTGCCATTGTACCGGACAAGTGCATCCATGTGTATGACCCTCATTGCTATAATATTCACCTCAATCGCAGGAGACATAGGTTTTCATCTCATTAAAGAGCGGAGAATGACTCAATGTCCACGTATGATACCACGTTAATTTTGAAACTTTGTAGAGATATTGAAAGGATTGAACATTGCCATTTATAATTCCATGCTTAACGTAATGATAGGATGTTGTTGTTAACACATCTGAATTATGTCTTGCTGTCGCAGTTCATAACGTGGTTAGCAAGCATTACCTTTTTAACCTATTAACTTCAGTCACTACAGCCTGTCTTCGAGAAACCTTTTTGATGGTACATTAAAGAATAATACAAAACCACATTTTTACCACATTTTCATGTAATCCCATCCTATTTTAAAATAAAATTTGTTCTATTTTATTCTTTAATTACATCCTCTGGATATCGCACAAATTGAAAATAGCTGGTAATAGGATTGTTAAGAAACTTTATCGCCAGAATTCTTCAGTCACTAAAACTGAGGATCCGTGACATGCAGTCGAAATTGCCTTATATTGCAGGAAATTCGTGCAAAACTGTTCTGCTCCATTCTTAAAATATTTGATACAACTTTTTTCCCCTTTTAGCACCAGTATTGTTTCTATCAAAAGTAACAAATATTTGTAATAAATTTTACATCCTTCTCTTATGATATGTGGAAATTAAGATGGCACAATCTATTTTCTTTTAATTTTTTTGTATAACAATTATAATGAGCAGCACTATTATGTTCACTGCTTTTATACATAAAATGAATCTTTACAAAGTATGGTAGCCAATGATACTTTATCATGAGTAGATCAAATAAACACAGTTGAAAAACATATCTTCAGTCAAATATAGTTCAAAACTGCATTGCAAGAAAAGTATGTACATAAATATATTATTCTTAAAAGTGTTATATTAATTATATTCAAATAAAGTTTATATTGTAATAGAAAAATTTCATGTCATCCTCTCAATCGAAAAAATCAACATTTTTACTAAGTTTAAGCCAAACCACATTCCACTACTTTAGTTACTGACACCAAGATTTCTTCCTTTTTTGGAGAAATAATAAAAAAATGCGCCTATATTACTAACAAATATCATATTTATTGGCGAATGTTATATTTCCTACCAGATGTCGAAGTGACTTCAATAAAGTGTATTTGTGCGACAATATTTATCAAAACATACTTATTTTCTACTGACGAAAAGACACTTCAGAAACAGCAAATGCGCACTAATGTAGTTTAATTTACAAAATACACTGTACACGATTTATTTTTTTATTCAATTACGCATTTTAACATCACTAATAAAAGCTTTCTTTTTGTTTGGTTTTTTGTTACTTCAGAATGTGTAAACGTTTCTCCTGGTGCAAGAATGAGTCAGTAGAAAAAAGCGAATGTGCCTAAAAAATGGGTGATTCAGGGTAAGCGAACCTGATAAAGATCTAACATATTCCCATTGTAACAAAAACAAATTGTTCCAGTGTTGGATGTGTTCTTTAGTGAGTATTCTACTCACATATGTGATGCATTGCAAAAGAGCATTGTATTCTTCTATGCATAATAATTTTTTATATCTTTGCCAAAATATTGGTGACATTTTCTAAAGTTAAGTTATGGAGATTGAGCATCCTGATAAGAGCATCCACGAACCTTGCAAGAAACATTGATATTTTTCCACTGTCTGTATAGCACAAAATTTAATTCTTTAATTCTAACAGATTTTGATTGGAACTAAATCATTTCTTCGCGAATCTTCAGAGTATTGAATTAATATGAAATTTACCATTTACCCTTACCATGATTTAATATGAAATTTTTTACAGTTTCTTCTGAAAAAACTTTTCGCAAAGAAAAGTTACATTTCCATGACGCATTTTTCTTGAACAGACAATCTGTGACAATTTTAAAGACATTAGAAAAATATTTTAAATTTTTTTAAAAAGTTCAAATCAATACAACACGTAAATACGCAAGTTTTTCTTGGCTTTTATGTTATATTACACTGAAAACAATTATTTCAGCAAAAAGTTATTATGCTATTACTTATATTTCATCCCATTGACTATTTTCACCAAAAAATATATCTCCAAATATTGTAAATTTTAATCTTTTTTTCCAATATAAAGAAAAACTATACAATTAACTTATAAATTCTCTGAAACAAACAGATGAAAACTTTTTATTCATACCGCTTTATTCTAATAAAAATTTTTAAGTCAAAATTTTTAGTTCTTATCACAATTTTTTAACTATAAATTTAAATAGTGTGTGGTCATTAAGAGTCAACATTTGGTGACATATTTTGTGACGCAGAATTGAACATTGGAATGATATGTAAATATAATCTCTTGTTATATTTTATCATACTGTTTTAAAATTTGTTTACAATGGAAATTTTGTATTGGAAATACATATTTTATTGAAATAATTGTGAGATTATTGGTTCATTTCAGGAAAGAAGGAAGAAGCCCTCCTGAGATTCCACAAGAGTTTATTGACATTCTGGCCTCTATTGCAGAAGAGAGCGGTGCAGAATAGCAGAACATTTTCGCTTCCGCTTTTCAAATAACTATTTGCTGGAAAAGTGACCAAAGTGTGGATTTTTCTTCAAGGAAAATGAACGTCCCTTAATAAGGGATTGTCAACGCAAGGAAATTTTCGAAAGAGAGTGAATTTGCTTGAATTCATAAATTAAGTACATATTTTTTACTGCAATGAACATACATCTGAATGGAAAGCCCATTGCAGAATGGATAAAATGTACAAAATGTATCTTCGCTAGCATAAAATATCCGTTCATTCTAAAAAGTACAATTTGATATTTATAAAATATAATTTTAGGGTGGAGCAATTACTATGATTGCTTACGTATAATATTAACTGACTCTCAATTAAACGCTTTTCCACGGTTTCAGTTACGAAGATGAATATATAATTTAAACAATAATGCCAAGATTTAGCAGTTTAAAAAAAATGATTTCCTAGATCATTTGGGACATTTTCCAATTCAACTATCTACTGCTATTTACCCATTTTTAAATTTTATTTTAGTCTAAAATTTTGAAGTACATATGAAAAACCTAAATTTCTTCAAATTAATTTGCTTTAAAATATTATTTTATGTGTACCAAATACAAAATGAGATTTTCGAAATATCACGTCTTAATTATGCAAGCTTCATAAAAAAATGCCTTTCATAAATTCAAAATTGTAGATAAGTATTGCATTGCAATTTTTTCTTTTATCAGCTATTTGATTCCTTAATCATTTCTTACTTCCTTTCAAATAGCCATTGCTTATCATCTGACAATCCCATAAATATTTCTGTAGCAAATACCCAATTACACGTAATATGGAGTGATTTTTAAGTGTACTGCATCACAAATTTTTAAATGCTATTCAATGAAATATTTTAGGTCTTTATTTATATTCTTGATGTAAAGCGATGAGTTCTTTTTGTATGTAAACTGGCAATTCTTTACCAAATCATTGATTTTGCTGCTATTTTTCGTAGATAATTAACTCCAGTAGCAAGAATGCTTTGCATGAGATAAGATATAATGTTACGATATTATTAAATTTAAATTGGAATCAATACTTAAATCAAAATTTCATGTTTTTCATGATTATCATAGCAGTATTTGCCGAATCATATTTATTTATACGAGGGTCACTCTGAAATGTTTGAGATACAACTAGGTTTTTAAAATTAAACTTACAAAATTTTAGGTGTTTTTAAAGTAGACTCCTCCAACATCAATGCACTTTTGTAGACGAATTTTCCACAGATTAAATGCCTCAAGCCATTCATTTCTGAGAATAGATGAAAAAAATGTATTTATAGCCACATCAATCTCTTCTTCTGAATGAAAACGACGTCCACTTAAGCTCTTTTTTAGATTAAACAATAACCATAAGTCGCACATAGCTAGATCGGGTGAATACGGTGGATGTTAAATCACTTTGATTTGTTTTTGCTTAAGAAACTCAATTGCTAATCCGGCTGTATGTGAAGATGCATTGTCATTGTGAAGCATTAGTCCCCAAACATTCAGTTCTTGTAGAATTTCTGGAAGACATTTAGTGGTATACCATATTGCTGTTACTGTCTCCTGTCCTTCTCACTTGATGGCTTTGACCAATCCCGTACTTCTGAAGAAAACGGCATACATCACTTTTTTTCAGTGCGTATTGTTTTTCACCATTGTCGGCGTGGATCATCTTCAAAGACCCATACTTTGCTTTCTTGACGTATTGGAACGTCAAAAAACGGTATGTACGTTTTATCACCTGTTACAATTTTAGAAATGATGTGGCGGCCACCATCATTTAGCAATTTAAGTATTTTTTACTGATTCTGTCATGCTCCTCTTTTTGGTGCTCAGTTAGATTATGGGGAACCCAACGGCAAACTACTTTTTTCATATGTAATTCTTCATGAATGATTTTGTGTAGGGCTGCGGATCCAATGTTAAGTTCCTTCTGTATCATTTAATAGGTATAGCGATTATCATCCATTAATATTTTTCGTATGGCAGACACATTATCCGGGATTACTTCCTGTGTGTTCTTCATCCTGAAGAAAATGCCAACCTCTTCTAAATTCTCTAAACCATCTAAATACAGTAGCACGAGCTGGAGATTCATCACCAAATGCTAATTGCAATCGTTGAACGCATTCTTCTTGATTTAATCCTGCTTTAAAATCGGATAAAATCATAATGCGAAAATCTTCTCGCGTCAACTCCATTTTCTCTTCTGTTTAAAATTTATTCTACGCTAAACAAGTTGAAGTAAGTCAGTAGAAAATCGTCTTCTGTGTTAAAATACTTTGTATTTTAAAATTAAACTTTATGTCATATGTGTGAAGAATAATTTAACACACGGCTAGCTTATTTCTATATTTATTTAACATTAAAAAAAACACAGGTAAATCACACACGCTACACAGAAAATGAAAACAGAAGAATAGTAAAACAAGAAAAACTCCGACAATCATAATCGAGCAGCATTAGGCTCTAGGGTTAGAGCTAGTCTGGTACTCTCAGTTCGCTTATGATCGCTAGATGGCGTTGCTTTATTACAGAAAAAAAACACAGGTAAATCACACACGCTACACAGAAAATGAAAACAGAAGAATATTAAAACAAGGAAAACTCCGACAATCATAATCGAGCAGCATTAGGCTCTAGGGTTAGAGCTAGTCTGGTACTCTCAGTTCGCTTATGATCGCTAGATGGCGTTGCTTTATTACAACTTTTATTTTTATTTTGTAAATTCTCGTCTGCGAGTATTTCAAAAATTTCAGAGTAACCCTCGTATTAAGATGTATATTCTAAATTTTCCTGACATAAGATAAAATATTCAAAAGTTTTAATTCGAATACTTATGATTGTTTTATTTTTCTCTTTAAGAAAAAAATTTTTTTAATTAATTAATAATAGAATTAAATTATCCCTTATTATAATTTTTTAATTAATGTCAATTTAAATTACTAATTAAAATAGGAAAAATAAATTAATAATTAAAAACAGTTTCTGTCAAGTTATTGCGAAACTTTTACCAATTTGCAAAGTCTCGTATTCCATTAAATATAATCTTATGATTTTAGGTTTCAATGTTAAGCCTTCATTTTTCTCACGTACTTATCATCGTAATTTGAAAATTGCATTAATGCCTATTAACACGCATTCAAATGCAGTTAAAATATGTATTTTGTTTTACAATTAAAGTATGCGCATGAAAAATTATGAATCTGTTTTGAAGTAACCTGCAATATGTGCCTATTATTAGTGATATTGACAATAAATACATTTAAGAGCTTATCTTGCGCTTTAAGATGTAGAGTAGTTTTGTTTGTAGGCAGGTAAAAACATGCTGTGAAATATTTTTCACTCTTTGCACAACTATTCTCTTCTGAGCAAAACGGCTTTGAATATTGAAATTCAATGCATCGGCAAATGTTTTATGCAATATTTTTTTTATGGAATACAAAATTTTACTGGTTTAAATATAGAGATCTGACAACCCAGTCAAATAGTATTTCAATTCAAACTTAAATTTTTAAATTGAAAGCAGCACATTTTTTATCTCATACAAAATATTTTTGCAACTCTAAGTCTGCATCTAAAATCAATGGTTGAAGTAAATTGGTCAATCGCATTGCCTTAATACTCGTCAAATTTTCTTTAATTTACTACATTTGAACTTTGCAATATCTATATATGTTCGTACCTTGTTATATACTTTGAAGTATCTCAATCTATGCCTAAAGTATTATTGGAATCTCTATGCAAATTCCCTGATTTCTATGTTATTTGTTAATCTAATTTGAAATAGAGTAATTGTGGTCTAACAATCTCTGTTGCAGTTTTGATAACAATGTGATTCCTTGTGCTTCAGAGCATTTAGCTAAGTAGTTCTTGTCACTAAGATACTGAAGCTTAAAAAGTAACTTAAGAAGTCAAATTTGAGTAAACACAGAATAAACTTGTGTAATTGAACATCTACTGAAAATAATCAGTCCTTGTAGTGCTTTCCCCCAGTTCAACAAGCGAATTCATGGAGGGAATTACAAGGACCTACCTGCTCACGGGAGACGCTGCTGATCAGGAATAAATAAATGCCTGGATTTCAAGCCTATTTTCTTAGACTCCTACACAATCACAAATTTAATTGATGTAAACGTTTACACTAACAGAGTGTGATGCTACAAGATTTCATATCTGCTATTTAAAATCAACTCTTGTAAGACTGAAGCCAACAATCATTCACCACCTCTGCGAATGAACAGTCTTGGCATTTTTAATTCTATTTTTGTCTTCTACATATTTTTATATGACATTTGTAAAGCACGTCTTATCTGTCTTTAGTCAGGCAATTTTATTCCATGTTTCTGTAATAACGCATGTATAAGAGAAATATTTTACCTAATCAATTTATGTATATGTACATATTTATGCCATATCATCTACTAATATATGCTTAAAACATTTGAAAAACTGTTCTTTGACTTTCTCCAAATTTGTGAAATATCTTCCTGGTGCATTCAGAAAAAAATTCAGACTTTCGACGATTTCAGGCTATTTAAAAATATATCTCTATCTTGATATTATTTTTCTATATCTTAAAGCTAAAATTTTATATTATAAGCTTACGAATAAATAACAATCGATTTTTGCAATGTATTTTAACTTAGGGTAATAAAATATTGAGCCATTCTGTAAAATGAACTTTTAATGAAATTCACAAGATGTAATGTACTACCAGAGTTATGAGAGAGATGCTCACGTGACTTCCTTTCCCATCATTAATTTAAGATTTCCTCACAGAATATGATCAAAACAAAATGCACATTATTTCTTAAACCTTTCCATTTGGTTCACATCCCATAAATAGTACTTAGAATCACTTTATAATTTTTTTCTTAACATTCTTTCACTTACTTTTCTTGCGTTGGGATATCCTATCAAACTAATACATAATGAATTCTGTGAATGCTCAGTTTTTATGATGTGTAACGTATGATTCTGTGCAGTGAAACATAGCACTCCTTCGTAGAACCCTACTAAAAAAAGCTGATCATTGTGTGCATCTTATGGAGATTCAAAATAAATAATGGTATGGTACAATATTCGAATATATTTACCAAAGAATAATCATACAATAAAAAAAGCCAAAGATAATGGCAATTATTTATTTCAAGTGCCGATTTTTAAAAGATTTTATTTTTATTTGCGGAAAAGTTGTTTTCGAGTGTAGACATCAAATGAAAGAAAACTCAATACAAGTGCATTTCTTTAGTTAATATTTAAAACATTGTTATTTTCATAATTACAAGTTGAGGAACATATCAAACAGAAACACACATTTCCTCTCTACATGGTGAATACTTTTTTTTTAATAAACAAAGAAAAAATAATTGAAAATCTAATGGATAATTTGACATTATGAGGCCTTTTTAGCTCATATTCAAGTAATTTTAAACACACCATGAAAATTAATTCACGGGTTTCGCTGTCAAAGGTAAAACGATGTTGATCTTCATAGTATAACTATAAATTTCCTTTTACATTAATTGCATCCATTGTGAAACAAAAGTAATAAATAATGAATTATTGAAACAAATGCAACGCCTGCCAATATCAGAACTGAAAATGTTTTCTTCATAAGGTAAAATATTAGAAGGTGGATTCAAAAAAGATTTTTCAAGAATCATAAAACCAACAATAGACAAAAAAATACTAATAAGAGACCACATTTACCAGAGTCATTTTGCTTTGCCTTTTCAATATAATCGTCAATTGCCTTCAGGGATTTATTAGAACGCAGGGCCAAGCTTTGCTTAACCTAAATCGGTGAAAGTTGGTTTGGTTAATTGAATATATATATATATATATATATTAACGGATTATTAACTGTAAATTAAATCCTATTAATAAATTAAGAAATACTCTTCAGCGCCATTCTAATCTCAGTTTTAATTATACCGGTAAAAAATTAATGTTAATACATGGAAAAAGCATTCCGCAAAAGGGATTTTAGTTGCTTATTCCTACCGCTAATGCTTCAAGTAGGACATTCAAGGATCATATGATACTAAACTGCTTTTAGCAGATATAAACTATCAAAATGAGTACAGCATTCATCGAGATTTAATTGACGATGCAGGGGAAGTTACTCTGGACTGTTGAATGGAACAAACCAAGAATTCATCCAATATCGAGACTTGAAGCGCAGAAAAAAATTCAGTTTCTTTTTTTTATCTTAAACAAAAGATTTGACACTGGTTCTACATTTATCGTTGAATAAAATATTCTGGGCCTTATGTTGAAATATCGATTAAATGCTTTTCATATACAACCCTTGTTCGTCTTCTTTACCCAGACCTTCAATTTGCTGTAAATGTAATCTGTGCATTCTTTCCTTTGACATTTTATTAAAAATCTAAATATTAAAAGCTGCCTTCCGATTTTTGATATATCTGTTTCACTCAAAAAAGAAAGAAACAAACGTATAGGAAGTGCAGTTGCTTCGAAGGTACAACATTTGTTGCGAACTTTGACTAAATTTTGGAAAATTGCCCTCACCCTTTTCATGGATCCAATGCAAATACTTTTATTTTATTGAATATGATATAACCATGACATTTTTTTTCCAAAAATGACAGCTAAAAATGATTTCCGAGCATTGAAAAATCAGCTGAAATTCCACAATGGCAAATATTCAAATGCTTTACGTCCCTTGCTTATATTTTACACAACATTTTAAGCAAATGGTGAAACGTAAAGAATGATGGGTGGAGGTGCATTCCACGTGAACAACTCTCTCATGCGTGTTACTCCACTTTGCCTTGAAAACATCCCTGTAAGATGAATTATCTTGCGGACATTCTCTTCACAGCACTGAGTGATCTTCCATGTAAATAATGTGTTTCGCTCCCCGAGTCTCGAGCTTCAACGGTTGTTCATTCCCTCTGGCATTGACTGAATCAATAAAGTTTTATTTGCTTTCTGGCTGCTTTCTTGAATTAAACTTATAGAAATCTCATATTTTTTTAAAAAAATACCTACCTTGTTATGTTTACTAACATTAAGAAACAAATGGTTAATTTAAAAATTTTCTTTTTAAAGAGAAACCACGCTGAGTTAAAATAAAAGGAAAAATTAATCAAGCATAGCTTTTATTCACTGAAATTCATTCAATCACGTTATTTGCATCATGATTCAATCCGAACAAAGTATCACTTCAGTTGGAAGACATTGCAACCAATTTGAGACAAATGTTCACTTTTTCCTGTGTGACAGCCGCTTTTTGTAAATACGATGGATGTTCGTTTAAGTCAGAACTTGAATTCACTATCTACATATTATTTCAGCGACTCCATAGTCAACCTTGCGTTCTTCCAAATGGGAAGTCAAAGTGTGTTTGACAGTTCCCTTTTAAAAATACTTTTGAAGAAAATAGAGCATCCTTTTCCCTTTAGTAACAGCAGTAATCATTTCTCTTCGGGCTGCATTGATCTGAATTTGAATCCCAATGCGGTTGTAAAACAGCTTGGATGATATTCTGAAAACTAACGGTTATAGCAAAGCATTTAAATATGCAGTGCGGAATATTTTTTGGAAGGAAATTTCAATAATGCAGAAAAGTATACCCAGAAAATCCTCAAGCACTCACCTTGACAGAATTATATAGATAAAGTTAATTCCTTTTCTTAAATTAATTTACTACAAAGGTAGGATTAAATTTTGATATTCTTCACACACATTTCCCATCCAGAAAACAATGTAACGAGACATTAGCATTTCGAATAAAATTAAATTAATTCATTTTATCTTATAATACAAATAGCATAATTAGTTCCAGATATATCAGAAACCAATAGTTACAATAGTGTACCAAACTTAAGTAAGAATGTGGATTTAAAGCAGATATCTGTGAAATTGCACAATTAACACATAATTCATCAGAAAAGCTCATGCTTTGTAAGGAAGAAGTCACAGCAGACATGAGCAAACATAAATCGTCTGTGGTCAGCACACACAAGAACGGCTCTAGACTACACCAGAAAAGGAATAAGACGCTATCAGAGGTATTATGTGCAACTGCAAGTGATTCTTTCGTGAAATTTGGCTAAGGAAACAACTTGGATGATTTCACACGATGATCAGAAAACTGGAGGCATCGCGTAGTGTGGCTAATCATTTGAAGTACTTGGAATAAATAGAAGTGTCGTACTTGAAAAGTCTTTCCAAATCATATAGCTGTTAGAAAGTTTGGTGGTGACCAACCCTTGAAGACAACAGCAGTGGATGACCGATGTGTTGTCCTACAAGCAAAATTAAGTCAATCAGCAATAACCATTATTCAATAACTATATACAGAAATGGAAGCAGCAAGTTTCGCAGTTCAATGTGTCCCTTAGCAAAGATGGCCTTTTTACCCACCATCTTGAGCACTGCATTCTACTGAAAACTGGCAATCGGCAATATCGCTTAGTAAATATCATAAAACTCTATATCTCGTCAAAGGAGTCGTGTCCTCTTAACGAATTAGAGTCGCTTCAGTGCTTTATGCAATTCTCGACATCATTTTAGTTCAAGAGAGGTCGGCAGAGTAGTTTCATCCCAGCATTATCATTGCAAGAGACCGTTTTGTTTATCCTGGAGTTATCACTTGGGTGTAATTATGCTGAACAGGTGGCCTGATCTCCACGTTTCCGACAGAGGCTGTATGATCAAAGTTTATTACTGTAATGAGATGATTCTTCTCCTTGAATGTCTGCTCCGAGGTGTCATTGAAGTAGACTTCGTTTTTATGGCTGACTCTTGATATTCAGCAGCTGCTGGAAAAGAAAAATATTACTGGAATGGCTTTGTCAGCCTACACCCCTGATTTATATTCCAAGGAACACTAGTAAGAAGTTTTAGCCTTGCGACACCATTACATCCTTTTGGAAAAATCCAACAACTTAAAGAGAAGCTGATTGCAGAGTGAACACTTACCTCAAGAACTTTTGGACACCCTCATGCTGAATATGACAAACGGGGAGAAGCCATATTAACATGCAATATTAAATTTTTTCTTGTTCTTCATATTGACAGATTATCATGAGTAGCGAATGATGCTTTAAGATCACTACTAACTTTTCTTGTTTGATTCCATACTATATACTTTTGTATGCTTTCGGCATTGCTTAGGGACAAAATATTGTCTCTCACTTCAGAATCTCATGTCCCTCAGATGATTTCTCGTGGAGCTATGAAAAAACACTTGATTAAGTTTTGTACACCAGTGTATTTGTAATTGCTTGCACAAGATATTCATTATGTTTTAGTTTTTAAATAAAAGAATATATCATTCATTTATTAAGCAAATATAAACATATATTTAAGTATCAGAATTTAAATATTAAACACACAACCATATACAAAATAAAACTCTTGCTAAATTAAATTTTATCATAACATAAAGTTTTAATTTCGTTAAAGTTATCATAACTTAAATTTTTAATTTTGTTAAAGTTATCATAACTTAAAGTTTAAAATATTCGTTTAGAAAGTATTAACTCAATTGAATGTTTATACATGGTATCTCAAAACGACCGCATAAACTCTGCACAGCTAGATTCTTCGTAGGGAGTACATAAAAACTGCCCAGAGAAGCGTTTCTGCACTATCTATAGTTTACGAGAAAAATACAAAAATCAAAGTATAACGTCACTTCGGTGCAATAAAATAACACTAATGAACATATCAACAGCAGTATATGCACAATTTAATACAGATTTTCATAATGTCTGCCTTAAATGTCGAGATAGGTTTGAGCACGCCGTGGAATGGCTGTCATCACAAGTTGCCGCATTGCGGGATCCACCGAAGAATAAGCAGCGTGCAGACGAGCAACTAAGTCCATTGGTGTTGGCACTGCGTCTCGACATACCACTTCTTTGAGACGGCCTCAAGAAAAAATCCAAAAGTGTAACATCTGGCGGATATAGGACTGGACCCTCACGTTCCATCGAGCGGCAGGGTATTCCATATCCAGCCAACCACGTACAGGAGCACAGAAATGCTCCGAAGCCCCATCATGCTGGAACCAAAGGCATTTCCTTTACATCGGCCTTACATCAAATATATGTCGTAATAATCAATAATGGAATACACGACCACCATACGAAAACTACGAATAGCTGCATGATGCAGCCTTTTAAATACCAGTTTGACGACAGCTTAACGTCGCGCGCATGCATGACGCGTTATGCACGGCGAATGTTTTAAGCATTATCAGGAAAGACATGCAAATACAGTTCTTGCTATGTCCAATAAAGTGTTATTTCTTGCACCGGAATAAACGTCATACTTTGTTTTTCGTATTTTTCCCCTAAACTATGGGTCGGGCAGGAATGCTTCTTCGGGCAGTTTTCATGTGCTCCCAACGAGGAATCTAGCTGAGCAGAGTTTATGCAGATCGTTTTGGTACACCCTGTATATACTGATGTGGATTGAAAACATATGCTTAATATTTTATGAAATTGCAAGTGATGTAAAAGAAAAAACTTTTATCAATATTCAATTCACAATCTTTCCTTTTAGACACTCATATAAATCTTCCAACAAATCAAACTTAGAGAAGCGAAAATTGATCTGGCATTAAATGTATAGTCTGGGTAATGTTTTATTACTTGAGCGGACTTTAAAATATTTGCTCAACACTTGCATAGTGAGTTGACGCAACCATTCTTGTGAACCAAAGATATCAAGCACGACAAATTGACTTCAAGCAACGAAAGAAATTTTTTGACGCATAACGTTATCAGCTTAGCAGAGTAAAGAACGCGATAATACGAGGGTTACTCTGAAGTTTTTGAGATACGCGCAGACGAGAATTTACTAAATAAAAATAACGGTTTAATTTTAAAATACAAAGTATTTTAACACAAAAGACGATTTTTACTTACTTCAACTTGTTTAGCGTAGAATAAATTTTAAACCGAAGGGAAAAGAATTGACGCGAGAACATTTTGGCACTATGATTTCCTACGATTTTAAAGCAGGATTAAATCAAGAAGAATGCGTTCAACGGTTAAAATTAGCATTTGGTGATGAATCTCCACTACCACTGCTACTGTATTCAGATGGTTTAGAGAATTTAGAATAAGTCGCAATTTTCTTCAGGATGAAGAACACACAGGAAGGCCTCCGTCAGCAGTAATCATGGATAATGTGTATGCCATGATAAAAATGTTAATGGATGATAATTGCTGTACCTATCAAATGATACAGAAGGAACTTAACACTGGATCCGCAGCCATACACAAAATCATTCATGAAGAATTACGAATGAAAAAAGTAGTATGCCATTGGGATCCCCATAATCTAACTGAGCACCGAAAAGAGGAGTGTGTCAGAATCAGTAAAGAGACTCTTAAATTGCTGAATGATGGTGGCCACCGCATCATTTCTAAAATTGTAACAGGTGATGAAACGTACATATCGTTTTTTGACGTTCCAACACGTCAAGAAAGCAATGTATGGGTCTTTGAAGATGATCCCACGCCGACAATGGTGAAAAAACAACGTGCACTGAAAAATGTGATGTATGCCGTTTTCTTCAGAAGTAACGGATTGGTCAAAGCCATCAAGTTGGAAGGACAGAAGATAGTAACAGCAAACTGGTACACCACTAAATGCCTTCCAGAAATTCTAGCAGAACTGAATGTTAGGGGACTAATACTTCACAAGGACAATGCATCTTCACATACAGCCGGATTAACAGTTGAGTTTCTTAAACAAAAACAAATTAAAGTAATCGAAAATTCACGTAATTAACCTGATCTATCTATGTGCGACTTTTAATTATTCTTTAATATAAAAAAAGAACTACGTGGACGTCGTTTTCATTCAGAAGAGATTGATGTGGCTACAAATGCATTTTTTCATCTCTTCCAAGAAATGAATGGCTTGAGGCATTTAATCTGTGGAAAATTCGTCTACAAAAGTGCATTGATGCTGGAGAAGACTACTTCTAACACACCTAAAATTTTGTAAGTATAACTTTAAAAACCTAGTTGTATCTCAAAAATTTCAAAGTGACCCTCGTATACAAAACGAAGATTGCTAACTGATAACATAACTTTGGGTTTAGCACCTGGAGTACGTCGGTGCACACACTCACAAAACGAAGTAAAAGAAGTAATCAGGAAGGTTTGCAATGTAATTGTAGGTTACCTGTAAATGTTCTGACTGATTTCGATATTTAATTATTCAATGAATATATAAAGGAAAGTATGCATTTGTTACAAGATGCTCATTTTCATGAATGATTTCCTGTTTGAATAACTTTCTTTCATTAAAATCGTTGTAACTGTTATCATTTATAGAGCACATCATTTTCCATCCTAAGATATTTTTATAGTCGATATTGGCCTCTTCATAGAAAGATGCATCATCCGTTATTACTTGGGAAGTCAGATCACCTGATTTATGGCAGATAAATATATTCTTTTGGAGATTTTTCGAGAACCTCCTTTATGGAAGGAAACTGTTGAGCATTGTTGTTCTAAGAGCTAGAATTACAAAAGCAATAGTCAATCGACCAATAAAATGCCTTCATAATATTCTTCTTGTGAGGAAATATGTACATATTCATTGATGACAACCATAAAATGTTTTGAATCAATACAACCTTTGATTTTATCCATTTATTAATCAAAGTGTGTCAGATTTTATAGTTTTGGAATATAAACTCTGATTAACCACAAAATCACTGTGAACCAGTATTGTAGAGAGCATGAAATTCGGTCCTCGAGATCAATCTAAAGTTAACGTCTCAGTTTTAGAAAATTACTACAAAATTATAACTGCGAAAAAATAAAATTTAAAACCAACTGATGATTCCCAGTGCTTATCTCCTACATCTATTTTCCCAAAAGCAATTACTTAAATGGTAAAAAGGAGGCCCCACTGAATAGAAATGAAAAAGCAATGCTCGATTGCCGAAAGCTACTTGAAACCAGTTAAATTATTTGAAAGGCTCTATGTACCTTTTCGAAAAAAGACAAAAATCTGAGTTTGAAAAATCCTGCAAAAATCTATTTCCTATTATTATTGCAACTTATATTTGGTCTATTTAATATAATTTTCTGTAATAAGTTCCCATTACTAAATATTCCTCTTCTAAAATATCTAGTATTACGATCTGTTGAAATTTTACAATGCTCTTCTAGGAGCATGGAATAAGTTTGCCATTTCTCTCGAATGATGTACTGCAAGTACTTCCCCCAACGAAACTTTATTAGAGAGATGCAAGTTACTCTACACTGATAGAGTTGTGAAAATCATCTCGCTTAATCAACGAATATCCAGCGCATGTTTTTGTGTAATATATTTACTTAAAATTAATAATATTCAAATTTACAATACTAACCATCTTTTCCGACAAAACATTTGTTCAATAACTTTTACATATTTTTATGCAATAAATGGAAAAAAAATAGATTCCATTACTATTTAAATGAAATATATAATTTCAGTATATAAAATTAATTTGCTTGGTTTTATGTCCCATTTATCTTTATTCTTTTATTTTGGAGAGGGATGCAAATGTTTCAAAATTTCAAGTAATATTAACTACATGAGGAGAATAAAATTGCGATAACAAACACAATTCATAATGATTATGCCAAACAAATATAATCTGGCTTTTCTTTTGTAAGCCATTAAGTTATTTTGCACAACTTATAATAAGACAACAATTATGCCTCAAAATCACTGAGAAGCATGATCAGAGGAAATTCTTCATGGACCGAGTAGACAGGAGTGCTACGATACTTCATCAGGAGCTAGCTCTTCGCTTTTGAAGTTTATCCCAGACTTTGTTGGGATGCAGGAATTGGTAATAAGTCACCAGCAAAGCCAGTCCCAGAGCTAAACTGAGCACAACGGACAGCATCAACGGAAACCGGTACCAAAGGTCAGGCGATGCTCTCATATACCACAGCACCACCAACAGAACGTTTTCTATCCAGATAATGACATAGAAAAATGTGTATTTCCACCTGGAAATAAATATCACAGGAAAATGAAAGTAATTATAAAAATTGCCCTACCTTGAAAGTATGAAAAAATCATTCAAAATAAATGAAATTCAATTCACAAATTTTATACATTGGTACACAAATATTTTAAAATATCAATTATGAAAGTTAAAATAAAGTCAACTAAGTATCCAGCGTGTAATCCGTGGGTCGCGTGGCCCACGACTTTATATATTCGTCTGGTTGCTTCTTTTGTTACAGTTGAGATCTTGAGTACGCCACTTCATTACGATACTCAATGGTTTAAAATATCCATGACGACATATAACGCTTCATCCACGTGACATCGTATTGAAACGACGTCGTAAATCCAATTTGTCGACGAATTTGCTGCATGTCTTCCAGTCACATTCTTCCATCGGCAGCACAAGGCGAACTTCACCATGGAATTCTGAAATATATATAGTTTTCACTATATTCTGAAAATAGTGTCAAACTGATTTTGTTACTAAAACGATTTCTTATATAAGGAGCAAAGCATCGGTTTGCGAAGCCGTTTTCCATCGATTCAAGCCATTAACATATGGGGAATAAAACATCAGAAAAAAATGAAAAAGACATAACAACCACTTTATGGTTAGTTTAAATGGGCTAGAATGATTTAAATTCTTAAAAATTTCGGCATGGGTGCCGTATAATCCATGATTCTAAATTCTGACTTTTTTCGGCGATTAAGAAATGCTGCTAAGATGACGTATCGTTACATGCGCGATGACGTAAATACTAGGGTTACCAAAATATAATTTTCTGCATAATTCTCATAAGTTTGTATATGCATGACTTAATAAAAGCAAGACTGATATATAAGTTGACTGATATATAAGAAAATATGCGAAAAATTTGCCAATCACAAAATTTGGTAATCTGGATTACATGGCACCTGTGCCAAAATTTCATTAATTAATAGAAATTTAAATTAATATTGCAATGTTTGTAAACAATCTTTTTTGAATTTTAATGCTATTGGCTTGTTTATACCAACATTAAAAAATTTCTTTTTATTATTATTATTTTTGTGGCCCATAAAGTGAGCCTTTGATGTAGAAATTAGCCTCAAATACGAAATATACACAATTATTCCTTGAATATAGGATAAATTACAAAAAAAATGTGTGATCACCCTGAGGCGATGAACAAAAATCGTCGTGAACTTGGAACTTGAACTGGAAAACTTACGGTTCAATTCGAGTTTCAGCTGTTCGCAACTATTCTTATTTACAAGAGTATCGTCCAGATTAGCTCCAGTTGCTCTTATATGTGTCAGCGTGGCTTTTCCTATATTCAAGGGTGATCGAACAAGATATATCCGATTTCCAGATAAAATTAAGAATCCAACAAACTCATTCCGATTTCCAGTTAGAATTCAAAATCAGAACGATTTTTCTTGATTACCCTTGGGACGAGTATTACCTTGAGAAGACATATCCTGACAAAAAGTAGCTTTACCAGAGGGATATCTATGAAGTCAAAATTTAGGTGTTCCATATTTGTGATAATATTCACTTATCAGTTGCTTCGTCTATAATGCGGTTATGTAATTCACGTGCATTACTTCAGGACATTTCCTCGTGTCTATAAATTAGGACAGTGCAAGTGCAGGCAAAGAAAGAGACAGAAGCCAAACAAATGTGACTTATTTGTAAAATCTATTTATTAAGCAAAAAGATGCAATATGTTTGACATCATTAATAAAAATTACACCTTTTACTCCCTGGAGAAAATTTTAAAAAAGAACCCATTTACAAAATACAATATAACATGGTTGGTATGATGGTAAATACATAGTATTTCCCCCAGGTGATGCAATACAGGCCACACAATGCCTAGACATGCTGAGTATCAAATTATCTTGGGTCTCTGATCTTGGGGAATATTACACCACTCATCAAGAAATGCTCTATGTAGTTCCGGTAGACACGTGAGAGGGGGTTGACAGGCAGCAATTCGTTGGTCAGAATGACATACGATAGATAGACATCATGATATATATAGAGGTCAGAATGACATCACGATATATACATCACATCACGATAGACACATAATCACCTGCTATGGTTACATTCTGAACATGCAGGTTAGTTATGTAACCCAGAATAATTCCTCCCCTTACGAGCAATCCTGCACCACAGTAACGGTGTCGTTCAGTGGTGTTCTCTTGGCGGTAACGAATACCTGACCATCTCCATATGAATGTCCGGCGAGAATCAGACTACAAGCTGAACCTGGACTCATCTGAAAACATCACACAAGACCACTGCTGTGGTGTTCACAATGCATGCTTTCTACTCCAGGCTAACCACAAGCAACAGTGAGTTGCAGTAAGTGAAACACATGATAGGCTTGCGAGCATATATGTAAACCATTGTGCCCTAAGTGACTGTACTCGGTCTGCCTTGAAACTATCGTACCGGTAGTTGAAGAGAGCTGACGAGATAGATGATGCTGAGCTCCGTCTGTTTCTTTTGGCAGTAACTGCCAAATATCAGTTTTCATTCGACGTTGTAACTCAGGAGCGATTTGTACTGTAACGTCTACCCATATTACCTTCATGTTGGAACCGTTACCAAAGCCTGTAGATGACACTGTGGGTGATTCCAAGTTCCTGGGATACTTCAATCTAAGTGCCTCCACATTCCAGGTGACCGGTAGTTCTACCATGTTAAACATCATCCAAGTACTTCCTTTGTGCCATAACTAAGCGGCTATTGCACTGAAAGACTTTTAAAGCGCTTGTGGATAATTTCACTTGTTTGCAAGCATTCCTTATATACCACTCTCTTACAGTCTCGTCATTGCAACGTACTACCGGCGCCATCTGCTGGTTTCTTGTAATTTGCATATTATTCTTCAAGATGTGTGTGATAATTCTACATGTGAAGTTTTTATTTTAGAGTTCAATTTCTGTGTCATTCTGAATTATTTTTAATTTATTATTATTCTGAATTATGGACATGAGTGTAGCAGTATTGCCAGAACGCAAAACAATAATTCTTAGTTTCTAAGGAATGTGATTGTGTGTATATACATATACATACGCAGAAAGAAAGTTTCAACAGTTTACGGTTCTCAGCTTGGATGCATATATTTCAAGTGATCGGAAATGAACTTTATATGGTAATTCTATATAAAATTTCAATTCATAAGGAAAAAATGACTGAAGAAATGCAAAGCCTTTTAGATTCCAATAAATGGCTTCAGCCATCAATGTAATGTCATTTAGATATCCACCTCTGATCCATCATACCGAAAAATTTAGAACTTGATTCTCAAAACTTATATTGCCTCAGAATTTTGTCACCATACCAAAATTTCGGCTATTCCGACTCTTCTTGTCCAGAGATTGATTTACTTTTTCTTTCAAAATCTACATTTATTATAATTTTTTTCCCGTTTCTCTAAGCATTTATTGCCTTGTAAAGTGTTAAAAAAAAAGCTTGATTATACATTTTTGCCATTTCACGTAATAATGCAAGAGTCCGAAATTTGATAAAATTCAGTTTATACGAAAATACTATCAAAATAAATGGATTTTGATTCTGGCGCGATTTAACAAAATTGTCGTATAGGCTTCAATTAAACGTCCAAAGTAAAAATTGGATTCAGAATTATACGTCGTTTTACAAGAAGCGCCTATTCCTTACCACATATAGCCATTTTCTAGTAACGTAAAAAATATAGAATACGTTAAGGAGTCTAATATTTCTTCTGTTTATATTAAAATAATGTATTATTTTCAACTTGCAGTAAAATTTATTATCATTCATTATTCAGCAAAATTTATTTCATTTATCTTGTTTTAAAATATAATGTTTTGATTTGTTTAGTCCTTTTTAATTGTAAAAGTACATCGAATGCTGTATTCACTGGTTTTTTTTTATTCTATGAAACCTTCCATTTTTACTAATATATTTACTAAATGCTAATTTTCAATTTGAATTAGTGTTGTGGTGATTACGTTGTAGCAGAGTTTTTTTCAATTAATTTTAAATCTCACAAATTAAGTCTGTAGTTATTTAGACCAAGTACGATTAGTAATATGTTTTTGAAAGTTAATCAAAAACATATTACTGTTTGTAAAGAAAGTAATTTTTCGCTGAAATAGCTGTATGAACTTCATAAAAGTATACAATTAATCAAATAAAGAAAATATTAAATAAACATGTGTACTAATTTTTTTTAAATAATAATATACATATGAAAAGGAATATTAAAATCTAAATTTTCAATAATGAGTTTTTCAGTCAAAATAAAATATTATTTTCCTAACAACTAAATTCTAATTTTTGGCAATAATAGTCCAAATATTGCATTACGCTTACCGATATCACCAGAAATTAAAATTTTTTACTCTTCAAACATGAAAATTATTCTGTGTATATGAGCCACGACACTTTTTTTTATTCTTTCTTTGTGAAAATAATGGGCAAATTTCTCTCTCTCATTTCGCCAATGAATAAGAGAAATGAACAAGATTTCGCCAAAAACAAAATCTCATGCTACACTTGGTAGACATTCAAATTTAGGCTTTTCCATATTTGCTTTTATTAAGAGTTATGTAGAATTTTATTAAATGATTCGATTTTAATGGATTAATCCAGGAAAGATTAGATAACTACCTAAGCATTTAAGACAACTTATACATGGATAAATTATTAATTTGACAATGAGTCAAAATAATTACCAATGTTCGCCAGTTTTCATTCTGTTTATTTCGAAATTTTTCTTCCACATAATAAAGGATATTTAATCCTCGTAGAAAAAAGAGCGAATTCTCAATACAACTGATAACAAAAACATCATAGAATATACAATCGAATATATTTAATGTAAAAAAAAAACCAATATATGACACAATGTGTAAATCTAAGCATCAAAATAATTTGTCATATATGTGAGGTTCTTATATTCTGAAGTTAATATAATATCATTTAAAAAAAATCATGGACATTTTTCTGTGTTTATAATATTTACAGTATTTAAATATTTTGTGTAAACTTGAAATTTATACCTTTGGAGTTACTAAAAAAATATATTTCAATATTCTAAGCATGATTTCTGGATACTTTCGAATATAAACTATCTACTTGAAAAAAAATACGTCGCCCAATGTTGCTATGTAGAACCAGATATTAAAACCTAGTGATCACATACATATCATGTTTTATTTGAAAAGCATACAAGACTTTAAAATGTATGAATAAAAATTAGCATATGAATTAACAATAATGTTTCATTCATTTGTTTCAATAAATGTAATTTTTATGAACTATTTCATCTCTTACATTTATTTAAAATAATAATATTTGCAACTTTTGGCGACATATATTTTGACGAAAATAATCGATGGGATATTTGAGTACTAGATTTTTTCTTTAATTTATTATTTTGACTTGTAATTAATTCCATGCTTATATTAAAAGGATGATATTGATTTATTAATATCTTATGTGCTGTTCATAAAAAATAATGGCACAAGTGGCGTATAATCCAGGATGCCAAATTCCGAATTTGGTGATTGTTTTGGTGGATTTTTTAGTTTATTTGGTAATCTGGTTTTTATTACGTCGTAGATAGGGAGACCTACAAGAATTATGAAGGAAATTCCATTTCGATAAACTTAGCATTTACGTCATTATGCTCGTCTCAATTCGTCATTTTAGCACATTTCTTCATCGCCAAAAATTTTCAGAATTTGGCATCCCGGATTATACGACATCTGTGCCAAAATAATAAGTCTTAATACAGATTTACTATGTTGTTGGTGTCGAGTACTAGGCTGGCAGTATGGGATGCCCAGCTCCACTTTTGGAACTGAACCATATTTGTATGTGTGTACAGAGGAAGTGGAATCCAACTTCCTCTGTACACACACACATACAATAGGTATCCCTTTATAGGGTAGGCAAAAATTCACAACCCATTCATACAAGGGAAGGATAAAGTCTAGATAGATAGAAAGTTAAAGTACATCTATGCTCGAGCCGGCATTCGAACCCATAAGGCAGTCACATATGATGACCACTAGACAAATTGGATGGCATAGATTTACTATATTATTGCCTTATAAAATACTCTTTTGCTGAAATATCCTGCCATTAAAACATCATTTTGTAATTGCATAAAGAGATGTTTTTATACATGAAAGAAACCTACCTCGTCGGTTCCTCTTTCACGTTGACGAAACAGAAGACATAAATAATTCCCACGACCACATTGAAGAAGAGCTCTTCGATCGGCCTCGGATGTCCAGCCGATGTCGCACAGTAAGAGGTTCTCAAGAAGATTAACCAGGCCGTCATCAGCAACCAATGGGCAACCACAAAAACAACGACCCAGTGACCATAGACGGTGGTGAATGCCGCCAGCGCCATCACACGCGAAGCGATGATGCAGCAATGGCTAAAGAAATGGACGAAGGAGCCCAACTTCGTCATGTTCTTCTTCAGAGGGGAGGATCGTCGCACAGCTCTTTGGTACGAATTTTGTGCCAAAGACAACTCTACTAAAGATATCACCAGATTCACTGCCTGTGCTCGGTCTGGAAAAAAAACGACTTGGATGCAGAAATTCGTATCAAGTGGCAGAATGAAACAAATGCATCAAGAGAAAGTCATTCAGTCGTTCATGATGTTTCAATATAATATAACTGACTTCGTATTACTAATATTGATCAAATTTTAAAAAAAAGCATTTTATTTTTCACTCCACTTACACACAAATTCTGTTGGAGTTATAAAAAGTAACTGGATTTAAATGTTCGTTTCAGTTTAAAAAGATAATTTCTGCATCTTTAAAACCTGTCTAATGACTCCTTAATTTTGAGAATTAAAAATTATCAGAAAATGCCTCTTTCGTGCAGAATGAAAGGGCAGTTTCATCATTTGAAAAATGTTTTGCATTCAAATAAATTTATAATTCCTTTAGATATTCTGGTCAGTTCCATTATTATGTCATTATTATTCATTATTATATTAATCAGCCTTAATGAAGACTGATTAAGTTTTGGGTAACTTCCTAAGTTAAAAAATTTACTTCAGAATTGAAAGTTTAAACCGCAATACAATTGTCCTAGATTTGGGTAATGCGTAAAAGCTTAAAATGTGAGCATTTTAAATGTTATTAAAGGTTAGCTCCATTTTTAAGCATGTTTACGCTTCCTCTAAATGCAATTTTGTTCTCAAAACCCTACATCCAAAATAAATCATATATTGTCTTTTATTAAGGATGTTTAACTACAGCATATTATTCTTACATTTGCTTTTGCATAAAGAAAATCATTGAAGAAGTAAAAATTGCACCTTGCTTCCATTCATTATGCATTGATTTTCTTCTCTACTCATCCTATAGCAGGGAAGATTATCAAGGAGAAAAATAGAAGCAAGTGAATAAAAACGTCTATTGCATGATAGAAAAGAATCTGTCTAAATTAATTGGCACTTCATAATCAAGTAAGCGATATAAATTTAAACAAGCCGTTGTATGAGCTTTATGTTTCCCTTAATAAATAATGTAGTAATTTGAAAAACTAAAGCATTTTCTATTTTCAGTAAACATATATTTTTTAAATCGTTGATGATGCGCTGAGCTGGACCTTTTATAGTTTCTGGAGATTAGGATCGGAGACACAACAATAAATTGGAATGCTGCAATCCAGAACTGGCCTAATTAATGAGACATAGTTGTTTCTTAAGGTATCAGCGTTTATGTAAATAAACGATCTGATATTCCCAACTATCTGAGGCAGGTGGCTCTTGAAAGAATTTGAGAAATACCGAGCGATATCATACAGGTTTATACGGATGGTAGTAAAGATGAATTCAATCGTTCTGGCAGCAGAATTTACATCGAACAGCAGTATAGTGTTTTAAAGCTGAAGAAGATAAATCCTGATTATTGCTCGGTGTTCCATAGTGAGCTTATTGCCACAGAGGAAGCACTGGACACCCTGAATTCACTTCCTCATTAGAGCTGAGATTTGGATTTTATCTGATAGTAAAAATGCAATACAGCATTTGGCCAGATGGCAACGAGTGAGAGACACAACAGAGGTTTCAATACTTCAAATGTTAAAATGGCTGTCCCTAACGCATCATATTCACCTACAGTGGATTCCTTCCCACGTGGATCTCGACGGAAATGAGATTGCGTTTGGCCAAAGTGGGAGAGTCTGAGGACGATGTGCTCCTCTCACATTTCAGGAGATTTATTCAAAGATTAAACACGAGAATAAAACCACTTGGATTGTCCCTCCTGAGCATCATTAGCACCACTGCGTGCGTCCAGCTGTTTCTCTGGATATTGGTCTTAATAGTCAAGAACAAACGGCTATTGCCCATTTAAGAAGTGGCCATCTTAGTAACTTTAAATTCGCCGAAGGTACGAAGAAATTCGAAATTTGCTCCAAGTGCTTAAATGAACAGGCCTCTCCTGCTGGTGCTGGACTTTTTGAAGTTGTACGCGCTCCTGGACCTGGTGACTTCCAGAGACAACAACAACAAATGTATATACTACAGATTACGAAGCTCATTTTCTGCTACAATTGGAAAATTATTAAACAATTCGTCAATCGGATATTAATCTGTAGGAAGACCTCCAACTGATGTAAAAGAAGTGAAATCATTTCTTTTTAAGTACAAAAGGTTTTTGATTAAGTAAGACCAAAGTGTTATATTTTTAGAATGTTAGAGAAGTATTTATTAAAATAAAAGTAGTTGGCAAAAAATATAGAAGAGAAAAATTAATAAATATTTTATTAAAAAGATAACAATTCTTTACTTGTAGAGAGTATAGTTTCAATACCTAATCCCTAGATTTAAGCACATTTTCAAATGTTATCCATTCCTCTAAAAACCTTTACTGAAAATGTAATTTTAATACTTCCCTTAGAGTGAGTACAACACCTTCATTATTTTTTAAATTAAATTGCATTAATAATTGCTTAAAAAGGCTGTCATTTTAATAATGTGGTATATATTTAATTATTAAACCCTCAGCCCCCCCCCTTTAAAAAATAAAAAATAAATAAAATAAAAAAAATAAAAAACGTGTCTCGAAACTTTTAATCATTTTATTCCACACTTTGATTTTTTTATCTTGTTTGTCGCTCAGTGGTCATCTTTTGCACACGAAAGCTAATTAGAGCTACCGAAATGCATATGTTTCTGCATCCTTTCATTCAGGAGTCATTTGATATCGCAATATTATATTTGAAGCATTAGTGACTTTCTCTACTAGCTCTTTAGAGACACCTTAGTAACCTAATATGCCGGATAATAAACTAAAGAAACCCAGAGAGCACTTCTGAGCTCTTACTTGCTGTCTTTTTCACGATAAGATTGCTCGCTCCTCATCGTTATCCACTTGCATCGCCTCCAAGTCTAAAGGGCATTGCAAACAATTGAAGAATACAGCCTTCGCATTACTACGCCTTAATGAAATTATGTTTTATTCTGTTGATTTAATCATCCATTTTTATTCATTCAAGAAGATTTTGTGTATGCAGCCCTTCGTAATTGTGTTTAAATTATTTCAAAGTGCATGATTATTAACAAGTAACTCTTCAATGAAAAGAAGTAAGATGAAAACAAATTACCTATAAAGTGGTCTTTTTTATACGCTATGTAAATATCAAAAATCAAAAAAAAATTCTATAAATTGAAATTTTGTCTATATTTTATAATTAAATAATTATTAATTTCCTAAAAATTCAAAATTAAATTTAAAAAATTGTAATAATCAATCGATCTAGATAATATTTCATTTGCTTAGGATTTTTATATTGCGCAAACCTTAAAAGTAGAGTCCAAATGAAAGGTGAGAAATTCTTACTTGTTGTCAAGTCGATGAAGAATCGGGTCTGCGTGAGGAGGTACATCTGCAGTACAAGAAGAGGCGCTGATTTCAGGAAACTGCCAACTAATGCAAGAAGAGAGACATCCCTGTCCTCTTGCAAGAACATCAAACGATATCGCTGTCTGTTAGGGTCCTTTCGATCACAAGTGTGCACCCCGTATAAGAACAGTTCCCAGTATCTGAGAAAAATTCCCTGAATATTTTAATTGTTTCCATAAAATTCTGTGGAGAATATTACAGTACTTAAGTTAAATATTTTACGAAACAGATTTTTTTAACACACAAAAATAGCGGAGATCTAAATAAGTATTTCTTTTTTTATTTATAAGTTTTACATTTTCATATTTAAAATGCTTACACCGTGTAACTCTTTAAATAAAACAGTATGCATTCAAGTGCCAGAGTCGATGATTACTAAATCATTCTTTGAATATTCCATGCCTTTAGTGTTAATTCACACAATGCAAAACTCTCTTTCGAGTCCTGACGTACTATTCAATGCCATATAAGCTTATTTAACACAACTATTTCCGTTGTATTTGACATTGTCTATCCTAAAACCTAACAAGTGAAGTCTGTTGTAAGATATTTGAATGTCCCCTTGGAGATAGCGCTACCATGCACCGCAAACAGGAAGTTTGCTCATTTCAAAAATGCAGGAGCTCCCTCTTTTGAAATTTTTTTCTATAGGTATAGATAAGGGGGAAATATGAACGAAAACATATGATCCAACTTTTCCCAATCCATTGAAATAAAATTTCTTTAAATAATGGAAGACGTTACTTTATTTATTTTTAGTTTTAAGGTACCCGAACACGTTCAGAGCATTTTTTTTAAATACACTGTATGTATACAGTGTAACCATTTTTTCATATTTCACTTTAGAAAACATTAATATTGAGCTACAAAAATTTGATATATTCCAATATTATTCTTCAGAAATGTTAAATATGTATACAATTTTAAGCATTTTTTTTAAAAATTTAAAAAATGCTACATCAAAAATTATTAAACATATTTGAAAAAAATATTAATACCAAATAATCTATCTGTTGTTACCTAGAGCATGTACTAAAATTTTAAGTTTTTGTTAAAAAAAATAAATATATTACGGCCAATTGAATACTTAAACTGAAATTTTAGCCAAAATTTCTATGCCATTATTCGAATAATAAGCCATAATTTGGGAAATATTTTAGTGATTAAAATTCTTTTTGTACATTCTCTAGAAAACAATATGCAGATCACGCTCATGAAATTCCATCGTGATGTTATAAAAATATTTTGAGTTATCGTTTTTGAAGTGTGCAAATTATAGGTAAAAGCCAGTTCTGAGAAAATCACGTTTAAAGATTATAGTATTTGTCTTTAATAAAAAAATTCTCATGTTTGCTGATTCATATCTGGAAAAGTAATTATTTTATGTATCGCTTAGAAGCCTACTTAATTTATGTTTCAAAATTAAACACTGTTTAAACTAATTTTAACATCATTCTGAATCTTTACACGCCCACTTCAGGTGCTTTAAATTTGTCCACTTTCGGTTTCCTAATCTTTACGAAATCCTTCCTATTTCGGAATCTAATTAACGTAGAGACAAAAACAAACCTTTTTTGTAAAGCTATTTAAATTCCTTATTTAACGAAAGAATAAAATAAATTTATCATTTTTGGTCGAAATTGAGGTTTTTAACGTGTACGGACGGGTACCTTAATGAAATGGGGTTGTCATCGTCTGATTCGAACTCTCTTTCAGCTTATTGAGAATGACCTTGATTGGAAATGCATTGGAAATTCGATAAAAGAAATACTACATCGTCTTTGAATGGAATTTCTCAAGCATTCATTCAGTCTGTTTTGTTTTTAGTTTTTCTATTCCCTCATTTCATAACAGGAATTTTTGACAAAATAAAATAACATCAAAAATACTGTTATTTTTTCCTACGAGCAATTTTTTCCGATAGGGATAGAAAGCCTGAGTTTTTACACTCTGAAACCAACAAGTGTCGTATTCAAAGTTTCATGGGTGAGGGGCAATTTCTTTTCCATAATACTGATATGGAATTTTTTTATAAGAATAACGCCGTCAATTAAAAATAAAAATTGATACGAAGTGCTGCATGTAGCTTTCAAGCAAAATTGAAGACACCGGGCTCTTTTCACTATTTCAGATAGCAGCTCAGTTCAACTTGGTTTATGCAATTAAATGTCATTCATGAAATAGTACTAATGGGAAGATACATTTTGTCGGTTTTTTTTTCTTTATCATATTTTGCAGATGAGGGCTTATTGAACCGAGACAAGCAGTCTGAAGTAGATACCGAACCTATATGAACATAGAAACGTAAAGATAGGTCTCTTCAGCATGAAGATCTTTGTTAAGAGTCGAACATCATAAAAGTTAGTTCAGGTAAGAAACTCTCTTCCTACCACGTATGGAAATGGTGATTTTCTAGCCAGACTTCATCGACACTTTAAATTGAAAGAAGCAAACTACTCATTGAGAACTGTCACTCTAAGTATTCTGATCATGTTTTCAATTGGCTTGCAAACTATATTCTGGACACACTAATGAGTCCGAAAAACAAAAATTGTTATGTTCTTACCTGAAAAGAGGACCCAGGAGAACGACGTGGAAAAGACCTCTCATGACCCAATGGCTTGGAGTTATTTCGATGAGATGTTCTTTCTGCTCTTGGTAATCGTGGATGTACCATCTCATACTGAAGGCGTTGACGAGAACCAAGGATACCAGCAGAGAGCCAATGGTCATCCACCACCACCAGCGACCAATGTTGAATAGCCAAAAACAGAGAGCAGCAGACGAGGCGACATCCATGGCGTAAGAGAACATGGACACACCCACCATCACCACAGAAAGAGGCACCACAGGCTCCTCCTCTTTCTTGAGCAGCTCTTTCTCGATTTCAGAGAAAGAAGGTCGATCGGGAAAGTCAAGATGTCCATGTTCTAGTTCTGTGTCATCTCTCTGAGCCAGAAGAACTCTTCGAAATTCTGAAATGATAAAAAGAATACAATGAACTAAGTAAGGATAGCTTCATCATGCCCTTGTCAGCCAGCATAATAACATAACACGCTTCAGATTTCAATGAATTCAATAAGAAATCTTATAGTGATATAAAATGTTCTGTGAGCAACTGATCTGCAGATTATTCATTACGACAGAAATCAGAGATGTGTATTACGAAATGCGGATTTCCCTTAACAAAACAATATGTGACTCGGAATATATACTGGCTTCCAAAAGTTAGTGAACAACCAGTTTTGGCGTCTAATTTGCAAATGAATCATTGAAGAAGCACCAAATATTTGGATAACATGTGCACAAGATAGGTATGTACTGATTGCGACACAGAATTTTACATAAGAAAAACACATAAATAACTAACAGCAAAAAATTCTCGTTGGCATAATGCATTTTTGGAAAAATAATGATGACAGTTTTATTATGTAAAATACCATTGAAGCATAACAAAAAAGAGTTTTAATAAGAGATTTTCCCACTCCTAGGGTGAATATGCATTGGCGGCATCGATTTTCCAAGTTGTCAGTCACCCAAATGGAAAACGATGATAAGACATGAGATAAGCTGTTTTCCAGCTCTCTTACAGACATTTAAGGAGTATACTTAAAACAACAACTATCTAACCAAAATAGTACCACAAATTCTCAATGGAATTCAGGCCTGGAGGTAACATTGACCATTCCATTTGCTCCAAACCAAAGCACTAAAAATATTCCTCAACAATTAAAGCTCGATAAAGTGCGTTATCATCCATCAGAATGAAACCATCGCCAATTGCATCGCCAAATGAGCAAACAAGTTGAACAAAGATCTCATCCCGATAACCCACACCAGTCACGGTTCCTAGTCGAAACACATGCAGGTCAGCGTGACCTCCGAGTGATATCACTGACCGAACTATTATTCCAACGTCGATGTAACTATCTTTCCAGGTTGTTGGATCGATGGTGTCTGGAACTTCATTCCTTCCAGATCAGTACACATCCTGAACAGTTCTCCTATATGAAACTGAACTCTTCTATACTGAAGCCAACTGCTGTCTGGTCAACGAAATGTGTTCTGTTGCCCAAGGTAAGCGAGCCCTTCTCTGTCGTTCGGTGAGGGAGACACACACAACTTGTTGACTTGCATAGAGGCCTGTATATTGAAGACGTCTTTGCACCGTACTAGTGGATTTTCTTCTCCCAAATGCTACAGAAAGATCTTCAACAAGTTGCAGAACAGAAATGCTTCTTCTCCTTCGGGTCTAAAGAGTAATAGAATGGTCTTCTGCAGGTGTTGCACATCGAAGTCTGCCTGGAACATGTCTCTTGGACACTGAAGCTATACTGAGAAACATATTATAGCGCTTATCATCATAAAACTGTGACATCCCTATTTTCATCTATCCGACTGCCCATTACTTAATAGAATTGAGCAAACTACTTGTCTCAGACATTGGGGGACCTCACTGACTATTGCAAGCGAATATATTAATAGAAATTGAAAATCAACAAAAGTTACACAAAAAATTAAGAAACTTTGATGTTTGCATAAATTTTCCTCTCACTCATATTTAACTACACTTTTCAATCAAAAAATATGGCACAGCTTGCGTTTTTCAATAAATATACACAAGTTTACTTTTATCATTTATGCAATCTAAATTTTATTGTTAGTTTCCTTTATTTATGGTGAGCTTTGAAAAGTGTTGGTTCTTTACTTTTGGAGGCTAGTATACCTCATAATGTGTGGTAAAAGGATTTTATTATTCTTTAAGAGTAGAGTACATTTGTTCAGTTGAAATAAAATATATTTTAGAAAAACTTCTATAGACTTTTGGATTTTTTAGAGGGTGGGAAGATTTTATTTTTATGTTTATATATTGGACTTAATAAAATGGTAAAATATTTTGACAGATTTAACAGATTGTTAAATTTCCAATTTCCTTTAAAGTTTTATTAGTAAGTATGAATACGTTAAACTTTCCTAAATGTCAAATAATATTATCAACAGACACTTAACAAGATTCCAGGTTCATATTTATTTAATTGAGTTTATTACTGATTAATTTGAAATAATACTACTAATATAACTTACAGATTAATTCAAAAGTCGGAAGACGTAGAAATTTAGCATCATTACATTATATATTTTAATTGTGTAATATAATCAAGGATTATAAAATACACCAAAATTATAAATCTCACTATCATAATCTCTTAAACATTAACAGAACAGGTTTTATTTTGAATTTCATTCTAAATTAATATTTTAATTCAATATGTATATCATTAATAAAAATTTATGCGGAAAGTAAAATTTACCACGAGTTGTTATCTTCCTTTCATTGTCCTTATTGCCCCCAAATAGAAATCCAAAATTATTTCAAACATGCAGCAATTTTTTTATAAATTAACATGTGCATATAAAATTATATTATGTATATCACACAAATATTCCAATCATTTTAATAAAAGTAACATTTTATCATAAGCATACATTATACACTTTGAATTTTAAATGCTCATGTTTAGTCAAATATTTATTCTTTGCCATTGGAAATAAGTCTTCTATTTATGTTAATTACTTTATTCCTAAAAGTAAAGATAATAAGCAACACAAAAAGAGTTTTAAATGAGTTCCACAGCCGTGAAACAACGCTGTGAATGATGTCGAACCCCCTGGCAACATCTGTTAATTTTCGCCCTTCTTCGATCTTTCTAATGATTCGGCCATTCATAAAATCATCCAAGTGATGTCGGGAAGACATGCCAAAAATTTCAAGTTCGTCTATTAAATCTTTCGTGTAAAACTTTGACTTCAAACAACAACTGTCCACACGCGTCAAAACCTTTAAAGATCTTATGAACGCTATCACGTGATGAACAGACGTGGAAAAAAAATTGCATACTTCTTCTCACTATATCTCGCACTTATTCTTATTTTCCACATTTGAGTTCCTTTCATTTTGTGCTTCCTATGGATGATAGTGTTGTCCGTCCTTAGCAATTGTCCAGCAGTGTATTACATTCTGACTCATTTCTGCTCGTTCTTTGGTTATATGAGTTGAAAATCTCACCAGTGTTCAAAGACCATTGAAATTAAGAATTTACTGTTGGATGACAATAAATAGAATAAAGTAAGACTAATTCGCTCTCAGGAGTTTTTATATAAATTTCGATTTAGCAAATCATGAAGTTTAAATATACTTTCATAATTAATATTGTTAATATTTCAGCACTATAGGTTCAGCGTTACTGTTATAATTTAACGGGCTAAGTTTATATATATGTATATAATTGACAGTACATTTTATAAAATTAATAATCAAATATTAGATTCAGAATAATTATCAAATACTAGATGGAGAATAATACATTGAAAATATTGAATGGAGAATAATAATATTAAATGTATTTTGGTAACATTGGACTTTGGCTTATATATTTTGGCTTGACTTTTACTTCTTTTAATTTGGTTTGATATTTTGGTATGGCTTTGGAGTGTACTGGCTTCTTTAAGACTATGTATTGAGCCAGTGCACAAAAGCTATAATTTATATACCAATATGGTCAATACCCCTTGATGAAGCTAGAAATGTTGGTATTTCGCTCCATTTTTCTTCTATTTTCCTTTATTCTATTTTCATTGAAATTTTAAACTATATATAACAAATCATTCCATCTGTTTACTATATTTCGTATTTTCCATGTATTATTCTCCATCTAATATTTGATTTTTAATTTCATAAATTTTGTTTTTGACTAATTTTATAAATAAATTATTATTCTCCATTTGCTATTTTCAATGTATTATTCTTCATCTGGTTTTTGATTATTATTCTCCATCTAATATTTGATAATTAATTTTATAAAATTGTACAATTAATTATATTTTGTTTTAGCTGGCTTTTGCGCAGAATGTATTGCAAACAAAAGTGTTATATCTATTCTTGTACTTTTCAATTTTATATATATTCTTGTATCTTTATTTTTCGCTTATGATACTTCTAATCTTGCTATATATATATATATATATATATATATATATATATATATATATATATATATATATATATATATATATATATATATATATATATATATATATATATATATATATATATCTCTATATATATTCAGGAAAAAATGGAAAGAGATTGAAGAATTTGACATACCAGTTAAACTAAATAATCCGACAAAGACTACACTAAAGAGGGTAAAATGTAAGGCTGTTATTGTTACTTATGACACTTGGACAAGCCAAGATCGCTAGCCGTGAGTTATGCAAAATTAAGTCCGAAGGGTACGTTTTCTGTTCAACCAGAGTACCATGAAGGTGAAGGTACGTCTTTGCTTTAAGGCTCCTCCAACAGATGGTACCACTATAAGATCCACTCCCTCAAATTTGTCTTTTACTTTCTCCAGACTATTACACCCATGTTAACTACTCAACGAATGACCACAGGACTTTCGACTCCATAGATTTAAAATGCACGTGTATCGCATGTATTTGGTGTATCTTTGCCGACATTTGAATCTAGATCTTCCGGCTGATGCCTAACCATTAGGCTACCACGGCCCCAAAATATAAGGTACAACTGGAGTACGAATTATCTGAAATCTTTTATACACATTGAGGTTTGTGCTAGAATGGCGCTTTACTGTTTATCTTGCCTCAAAAAAGACCACCAGCGCTAGCTGGTCTCACATCAAGAACAGCAAGAAAAACTATATACCACAAGGCTTTACAATCTTAGCATATGCTAATAACATCGTTTTGATTGGTACATCTAAAAAATTTGTCTCAGAGGCTCTCAATCTATTAGTAACTGAGGCTGGTAAATTAGTCCTAAAATTAAATGAAGATAAAACAAAATTCATGGAAACTTCAAACAATGCTTTTATTCCGCAGCCATTTAAAGTGAAAAATTACACCTGTGGAACAATGTCACTGTTAAAATATCTTGGAACTATCTTTACTACCAATAAGGATTTCACCGTAGAGATTAACAACAGGCTCGCCATGTCGAATAAATTTTATCATGGCATAAAAAATCAACTAAAATCTCCATTTTTAAGTTTAAAAAACAAAAATTAACGTCTTAGAAAGATTACTTCAACCAATCTTGCTTTTACGGAGGTGGATGCTGAGAAATTGCTGAATTACATGAAAATTAATTTTTAAAAATCTTAATATCGTAAAATCTTAATAAAAATGTTTGGTGTAGTCCATGAGAATAGTAGCTGGAGATCATTGTTTAATTTTGAAATTTATGTATAAGAACCCGAAATATTTTTAAAGTCATAAAATACAACAGACAACAATGGTTCGGACATTTATTCTGATTTGAAAATGCAAACCCTATAAGGAAAACATCACTTTCACTAATCACATGACAAACAGAAGGCGAGGAGAACCACCAATCAGATTGTAAACGACATTTATCTGATAAATGAAGAAAACTTGGAGGAGATTGGCGATGAATAGGACCAGATGGCGACAACTGTTAGGAACAGCCTTGGTCTGCAACGGTCTTAATACAATTAACTTCTTTAGATGAAGAAAAATTGTATTTGGAAGAGTCTTGTCTGAATTTAAATTTCCTTTTGTATTCTTATTCTGTTTGTTCATTCTATTTGATAAACTTTTTATCACATAAATTTTGAAAAATTCATTTATGAAGTAAAGTACTCTTACTGCCGTAGGAAAAAAACAATACTTTTTCAAAAATTGAATTAGTTATTTATTTTTGTATAAAATTACACTATAGGGATATAGAAAGAAAGAAGTGTTCGAGATGTCGTATATATTTTGTTTCTCTGCCCGCTTTTATCGGCGTAGGTAACAATTTCAAAAAGGGAAAGAGACATCTCTGTTCTTCTGGTTAGAAAAGTTCCTAAATAAAATGTCATATCGTTTAAAAATTGTTACACATCGTGGAATAATTAACTTAACAAGGAATTAAAATCATAATGAACTGCAATTTGAATTAATTGCAAACCCCGTAATCAAAATTTCCATACGAACTTTCACTTTCATATTAGCCAACATTCTGATTGAAAGTTTATTCCCCATTCTTTGCAGCTGCTTTTATTTTAACTTTGAACAAAATATCGGCGAAGTAGAATTTTCATAAAATATCAAAGAAACAAGGATTCTGTTTATATAGATTTCATTTGGAATATTCCGGAAAAGGTTAAAGAGAGTAGCAAATTTATAAATTTGAATTCATTTATCTTTTAGAATCTAATACAAGCTGAAATGGCAGGAAACTAAAGGGTACTTTCCTATTATAATTTCTCGCTTATGATCATAAATAAATAGCATGTTTCTAACGGAGAAGCCAAAATAATATAACGTAGATAGAATATTTTTGTATCCGAATTTTATTTTAAATCTAATATATTCCCAACCGATTTTTTAAAACATTATCTAAAAAGTTATAATGAATGTAAACAAGCTAAAACTAGTTGGTGCCAAAGATTGCTTGGTGAAAATTTTGTTGGTTAAAAGCAGCATTACGATCACCAATCACCAAGGACAAAAAACAGCCAAATACAGCAAAATTTAATTTTATTTCATTGAAAAATAGTACTATTACATTATGCTTACGAAATCCATGACCGATGTGATTACCTAACAGTTTCCGCCAAAAATATACATTGACGTTTAAATTTTCTCAATAAATGATAGTTATTTAGTTTATAAAATGTAAATATTAAAGGCTAGTGTCATTCTTTAGTAGTTTCTAAAAATGAAAGTCTTTGTAAAGTACGCGATGCATACAAATGGAATTTACGAAAGTAATTTACGATTTTTTCTTTTCCGTTACGGCGATTATCGTACGTGGGTATAATGGAAAAGTACCGATTCATTCACTGTTTCTAGACCCTGTTCTATCTGTATTTCCCAAATTCATGTATCAAATTCCATTGGCTTTGAAATATGCTCTGCATCGAAATCAGAATTCATGTACTTTCTCCCAGCAAATTAATGAGCTAATGTATGTGAATGTATGACGTCACAGTAAATTTGCACTGAGCTCTTTAGTCAGCATCGCACTTATCATTTAAATGAGCAATGTCCAAATGATCCCCTGAAAAGGGGGAATTTATAGCAATAAAAGGATATCTTCTAAAAATACGAAAGCTTTTTTTTTTTTTTTTTTTTTAAACCAAAATAAAGGAATTTAAAGAAATTATATATTAAAAGTAATATGAAATACACTTTATTTAATAATAAAATAAAAATTTTGTTTTGCAACAATTCATTAATCACTGTTCTATCTAAGCAATTAAAATTAAATGATTGGTTCCAATTCTCTTCCACTAAAAATTTGTAATAAAATATACCGAGAGCAATGTAAAGAAGAAATTATGTAATGAATTCATGATTTTGGAACAATGACGAAAAAAACCAAGTTTGGTGTGGAAAAAATTTCAGAAGTTGTTAAAAGTAAAGAAAAATAAAATGAAAAATTCTGTATCAAGGAAGTTCACCAATATTGGAAGAATGAATATAACTTTCCGGGCAGAGAAAAAGAAAAGCTTGTTTCCTTTAGTTTATTGATGTCCAGCTATATAGAGAAACAGTAATGTGGGAAACGATTAGAACTATTACTTGAATCTGATGCTATTCTAGTGGGATTCGCCTTTTGATTTGATAAAGATCAATAATCTACTTGGGAAGTATTCGAGGAAAGAGCAAACAAAAGAAAAACAAAAACAATCAACAAAAGAATTCACATGTCAAAACATATTTTTGTAAAGTACAAGAGATGCGTTATAGATACCTATGTTAGTTTTTATTTTGAAAGGTCTTGATTCGTTTATTGGGATTATTGTTTGCTTTTGTTCTAAAGTGACGTTTTTTTTTTTTTTTTTTTTTTTTGTATCACTTTCACTTGTTATCTTTGAGTTGTAATTGATATTTTTTCATAAAATGTTTGAATTTCTCTATACTTTAACTCATTTAATAAATATAAAGTGCACATTTTTTTATTGTTTGTTGTAAAAATGATAATTTATATTAATTTATAATCGATATTGTAAATTTAATCGTACATTTTAAAATTCCTAAAAAACATTTCAACTTTTGAAAATGATTTTGCAAAAGATGTGTCTATTATTTTGTATACTTAGTTTATTAATATATAAAATATCTTACTTTGTATGATATCTATTTAAAATAAAGGTAAATAGCCCGTGAAAATTGATGTCCACATGATAAACATTGTCATTTTTAAAAAATAGAATTCATTAATTACTTCATTAAAATAGTTTAAAAGATGTCATAAATGCCAATTTAATTTTTGTTTTCATCAGAATCAAATATGTTTGCATTCTTGATGTTTATCGAAAGCATCAAGTGCGTGATATCTCTTCGGTAGAATCAGAAATTATTTCAAAAGAAAGTATTTGTGAAATTTATAATTAGTGAATTTAAATATGAATAAAATAGATTTATTTCATCTCTCTCTCTCTCTCTCTCTCTCACACACACACACACACGCAATTACGATTTTACTTATTTCTTTTCAGAAATTATGTAAAAAATGTGCAAACTTATTGGAGTGATAGCTTTTTCAAATCCTTCAAACTTTGCACCAGTTCATATTTTCTTATTTGATTTCAATGTGAAATACTAAACTATAGCTGTAACTGTTTAATACTAAACTATAAATGGCCATCAATTCCACTTTGGAGTAAATGATGTACAAAGTTGATAAAGTTTAGTTTTAAGAAATTTTTTATAAAATATTAATTTCACAAATTAACATTATTTTTTAGGTTGAAACATTTTAATTATTATGTTTATTAATTGAAAATAGCTACAAAATAGATATATGTGTATGCGTAAAAATGTGCTTACATATTCATTAAAAATGTATATTTCTTTAACGTAAAATCAATTCTTGTAGGTTGACTCAAATTGAGAATTTTTTGTTTCATTCATTATTTTTAAAATTTGCAATGCACATTGCTTTTAGGAAATATTATGGATACTTTTCTCAAAGATTTTTCCGAAAAATATAATAATATCGATTTGCTGTTATTAATGATACAGATTCAATTTTATATATTTATATCAGAAATAAGTTGTTGATTGTTCAAGTTACATGCGCAGAAACTATATTTTTATGAGTTAATATTGTTTTATCATAACATTCATCAAGTTGAGAACTGCTGACCCAATATCAATAGGATAAATTTCTTTTTCGTAAAATATTTTTGTTAAATATATTTTAATTTTATTGCTTCTAGGTTACCATTACCATTTTTCTATCGCAAACTTTATAATAATAGGTTGGGGAAAAAGAAATGCATTATTTATTCGGTAGATGGCTGTAGTGATCGATATCTTATAAAGTATGGATCAAACAGTAACAAATTTATGCTCGTTGTCAAGGTAACATTTCATTTTTGTTTTGTTTGGTCCATTCAGTTTTGAGTTACAGGGTGTTGAAAATGGAAGTCAACAAAGAGAAAATTCGGAACATTTAACAGTTTTTCTTTGATAAAGATGAAAATGCATGCCAGGGGGCGGAAATCGGGAGTGGTGACGATAATGTAATTGCAAATTAAACGAAATTTTGGTTTCAGCGAATGTTGGATGTTAAAGATGTACTTCGCACAGGCAGGATCGTCATCAAAAATGTCTATAAAATTGCAAATATAATTAAAGTTGACCGTCATTTTAATAGTCGTTGCATCGCAAAAGAGCTAAGGGTCGACCATAAGAACAGTTGCGAACCATTTACGCGAAGTTGTATTCAAAGAGGAATTCATGTTTGAGTGCCACACCAATTAACACCAAAAAAAATGATAGAGTGAATTTCCATCTGCGAAGGCTTGGCCAAACGAAAAAATATCAACTCATTTACTAAGCGGATGGTAACTGTTGCGTTACGAATCGGTTGCGTGTTTCTTTCATCAATAAGTCCTATTGCCTTTAATATTTTATTTTAACAATAACAATTAACAAATAACAAATTTCACGATTATATTCTGTAAAAATAAGTTCTACACCATAATACACTGGTGCCAATACGGTCTTCCTACGACCGCATCCAAATAGCAACTGGGGTAGATTCCCTATCGGATAGGGAAGATGCGCTTCTCATTCCCCTTTATGGATTCACTGTGGCTGAGTTGCCACAGTGACTGCTGATGAGAAAGGAGTCACAGACGACAATACTGTGCGAAAACGATCGTGCTCAAAGCGCGTTGAAGCAGCTCAAACGGTGGCCAAACCAGGACTAATGGCCAGGAATGTTTTACTAGAAAGGAATCATTTATTAAGAGTTTCTTCCGTATGACAAAAACAGTAAATGCAAATCTCTACTTTTAACAACAGAACTGGTTGAAGCTAGCGATTGGCAAGAAACGGCCAGAATCGACCAACAGATAAGATGTGCTCCATAAGGACAACGCCAAGCCACTCATGTTTGTGGTAACGCGCCAGAAACTCTGGGATCTTGGGTGGGAAGTTATAATGCATCCACCGTATAGTTCGGACCTGGTACCGAACCATTACCCCTTTCTTCCCACATTATAAAAATTCTTGAGTGATGAGAACTTGGAATCAAGTGAAGATTGTGAAAATCGATTACTAGAGTTCCAATTATCACCAATAAGGACAGAGTCTTCTATGAAAGAGACATTATGAAACTACCTCTAGAATGGAAACAAATTATTCCAACAAACCAGAGTATAATTTAACTTGAATCGAACAATCCGAAACATGTTAAATAAAGTCTTGAACTTCACGCAAAAATAATGGATTTCTTTTCCCCAACCTATTATTAATGGATGATATTGTAGAGAATGATGACTTAAGAAAATTTGATTGTTGACTTTAGAAAATCGAAAATTTGGTGTACTTTTCAATATTTTATGCATTCAACGTAAAATATCCGTAAGCGCTATCTGCAACAAACGGAATTTATTCGAAAACGTATATTTTTATGCAGATATAATTCATTAATCCTTTGCTTTTTGTTTACATTGATTGTGCAAACAAAAATGCTTATTAAGATCTGTTTTATTGATCTTAATAAGCATTAAATTTATTGAATTTATCCAATCGACATCAATATAAAATCAAGCTTTTATTCCAAACTCTTATTTTTTGTCAAAAATAATTCAATTGCTTATATTTTACCGCTCATCGTAAGTTTCTTGTGACTTTTGAGATTTGGTTTACTTTATTTTCTATAATACCACACTGTTACAAGCGTGTTTTATGAATTGCCAATGTTTACAATTAGTATAATTTTCGAATGTAATTTTTGTGTAATCATGATCGCATTCCGGGGTGTATAGATCTAGGTAGATCTCTGGGGACCTCATGTATCCCCAGAGATCTACCAAGATCTATAGGGTCTCCTGCTTCAGGTTACTTACTGGGCATGATTTTCTCCAGAAACATCTATATCACATAGGGTTTGTGGATTCACCCAACTGCATTTTATGTAGGGAACATGTTGACATGGATGGCGAGCATCTTTGGAAATGTTCTGCCCTCCAGGAAGCCCGCTCTTCTTCACATTTCAAGATGCTCTCCACTCCTGGAGATATTTCATTTCTTTATTGGACTGCAAGACTTATTATGCTCGAAAGTGCCAACATAAGGACGTAATTTAAAAAAAAAATGATCGCATTCCATAATTATTTTCTGTGCAAATAAACATTCACACATAAATGTAATTTGTGAATGTTTATTTGCACGGAAAATAGAAAAAATTGAGTTTAATATGGTATACATATTAGGATAAAAGTTCTGTTCTTCAAGTAGCAGCACAGTTTCAAATGAGCCACTGGATTATTTGAACCTGGTATGCTGCAAATGATACAGCTTATTATT
This sequence comes from Latrodectus elegans, assembly GCA_030067965.1. Taxonomy (NCBI): domain Eukaryota; kingdom Metazoa; phylum Arthropoda; class Arachnida; order Araneae; family Theridiidae; genus Latrodectus; species Latrodectus elegans. Next base: position 20,246,447 of record CM057818.1, read on the forward strand.
CATGGATTACGTCTCTTCAAAGCTTTCAGCTAACAAATTCAAATTTGCATGCTGATCGCATCCCTAACTTCGATGCAGTAGGTCCCGGGTTCGAATCCTGGTTTGAGCATGAATGTTCCTATTTCTCTCTGTGTATGTGTTTTTTTATCTCTTCACTTTCGGGACGAATATGACACACCCAGTGGGTGCTCCACTACTTAAGATACCATGACATTCGCCCCTTGCAGCGCTAAATATTCTGAGTCATTGGGTAGTAGAAAAAAAAAGTTCCAACAACAAAAATATAACTATCTTATATTAATGAATTTGATGCATAATTTATGCCATACAGCATCTATGACGAAAAAAAGGCAATTTAATATGATTTATTTCAATTTTAAAAACGAAAACGATGTAAGTTAGCATATTTAAAGTGCTTATGATAAACATTCCCCATTTTGAAAACTAGAGAATTTAATGTTTTAATTCAGCATTAACAGAAAAAAATGACGCATTTAAGACCATCGAAAAAAATATGATGAAAAGAAAATACATATAAATTACAAAAATAAGATATTTTAAGTATAAATTGAGGAATTCAAGTACTTTTTTAACATTTTTAAAAGAGAATCATTTTTTTAAAGTGAAAAACGTATTTCAAATGATATATTTTTGGTTGCAAACATAAAATAAGTGAATTCTCTAATCATTTTAATTGATATTTATTAAATTAAAATAAATCTCAAACTCATAAAAATCTTTTAGTTTAAAAATATTGATTAGAAAAATTACATAAACTTCACGGATTAAGAATCCTTACGGTAGACTTAATTTCCAAAATTCTTTACCATAAAAGCACTTTTAACTTATTAAAATAATTATAATTATATGTATCCACAAGAAGCACTTGTTAAGTATTAAAAAATAAATTGGGAAAATACAATCAATGACATAAAATTTTGAAACTCTCTTTTCTCAGGTTTTTAAAATAACCATCACTAGGAAATATTCATTCCTCTATTTAGAAAATTTGAACTATATTTTTCGAACACAACATAAATTTCAAGAAAACATGAATCGGAACATCAAACCCGAACTAAATGCTTCACTTGCTGGTTGCTCCGATTTAATTTTGCCTTATGTTGTTGCTGTTACTTATAATACTTGGACAAGCCAAGCTCTCTAGCCGACAGCTATGCGAAATTATGTCAGAAAGGCGCGTCTTACGTTTTACCAGAACATCATGAAGGTGAAAACGCGTCTTTGCTCTAAGACTATTTTGATAGATGGCACCACCAGAGGATTCATTCCCTCAATTTTTACTATGATCTAGAGGAGGAGGAAATTTTCCTCTACACCATTACACTAATGGTAAATTTTCAACCACCGAGCACAAGGCTTTGATTTCACAGATTTAATGAGCACGTGCATCGCATGTATTCGGTAGGTCTTAGACGGCATTGGGAATCGAACACAGCCCTTTTGGATTGAAGGCTGATGCCTAACCACTAGGCTACCCTGGCTCTTGTCATGAGGGCCAAAGGGGCATGGTTGATTAGGGTGCCGTGCTCATTATTTCAAGGTAGTGAGTTCGAATCCCGGTCGACAGAAGATCCATCGTATTCGCTGAAAGTGGCTGGAGCACCGTTAAAACTGAGCGATGTCGCAATGCCCTTCAAGTAAAATGATACTTCTTTGGGTGGCAGGTCAAGTATTGAGGTTCCTCTGCTTTGTCCATGCTTCAAAATCACGAAGACTCTGCTCGGATTTTTCTACCAAACTGGTAGAGCCCAGTTTAAGGCTAGGTACAGGGAAGCATGCCGGGGCGACAACAGCCTATGTCATAAGTAATAATAATTTCAAATCGGTCGTTCTCAACTCATTTCTGAAGAACGATAGACAAGTTTGTGACGTCACCCTATTAATATTCATTTACATTTCCATTCAATTATTCATTGGTCTGTTTTGTATTTTTTGATGTGTTTATTGAATATTAATTACTTTCAAGGAACATAAATAAAAATATCTGTAAGTGCACATGTTTTATCAGTATTAAATCATGTGTCAAATGGTTATAATTTAAACTAACACAAATAAAATCATTCATTTGCAGATGCTTATTAAATAGGAATGCAGTATTTTCTAAGCTATTGATTTGTATTTATTATGATGAAAAAAAAATTTTAAATAAAAATCAAAAATGCTTGACATAATCCCCACCCCCAAAAAAAGAAAGAATATTTTTTATTTTGTACAATGTAGTTGAAATATTATATCGTTAATCAATTAGGCTTCTGTGTTTTTAATAAAATAAAATCTTTTTTTTTTATTTTTTTTTCTTTTTTCTTTTTTTTTTTTTTTTTCCCTAAACATTTACACTCTTAAAAAAATCGAGTGGTTTTTCACCACTCGATTAGCGATACATATTTTGAACTCCAAAAAGATTCAAAAGGAATCCTTTTCTATTTAACTAAGTAGAGAAGTTCGAAGTTCTCTTCAATCACTCCATTCTTGATTCAAGCCAATTTTCAATTTTTTTTTTTTTACGTGTTTATGGCACAAAGCAAATGTGATGTGCTCTGATTGGATTAAACCATCACGTGGCTCTATGCTTTCGGTTTAGTTTCGTTAAAAATGGAGGAAGTTAAAGATTCATTTTGTAAAAGCGATCTATTTGAATTAAAATATATATATAATTGGACAAGAAAAGCGCAGAAACATTACGGTGTCTTTATTTAATATATTAAATGACTAAATCAATTCTTCATATTTGTGATTTTCACCATGATATAAGCTTTTGTTTTCAAAAGTGTGAATGAATGAATTCTTTTGAGTTCATATTCATGTAATATTTATAATGTTTTAAATTACTGATTAATTAATAATGTTTAATAATATAAAAGTGTGTTTGGAAATTTTATATTTCAAATGCTTTTTTCTACAAAAATTTAATTTATTATAAATTTAATGATAAATTGAAAGTGCGGTTAAAATCAAATGTAAAATTTTACCAATGAATAAGAATAAATTTTTTCATAAATAAAATTCGAAGCTTTTTAATTTAAATGCTAATACAATATAAAGCAAATATTAATCTACAGAATATTACTTGACAGTATGTATTGTACTTAGTAAAATTTCACTAAAAATATGTATTTTATTTATTTAAATTTCACTGACAATTTTTGATTTGATTGTTACTAAGTAAAAACATTCGTTCATAAGACGAAAACAAAATTGTACGTATCAAAATGTACTATTAATTTGTATATTTTAGAATTTACAGCTAAAAATTTTATCAATGGAAATATAATTTATATTCGTATTTTATGGTTGTCATTGTGTTCAGCGAAGAAAAAAATAAAAAACAAATTTAGCAAAAGCAAATCTGAAACATGGAGTTCTTTTGAAAATCATGAAATGCAATGAAAGGAAGAAATGGCTGATCAGATATATTCTGTATAATATGTAATCAAAATTAATTTTATGGAGACTGAGAAAATGTTAACTATTATTATTGCAACAAGTATTCATTTCATTTTGCTTGTAAAATTTATTTAAAAGTTTGAACTAAAATTCTATGTTTAATGTAAGAATGTGGTAACATAATTAAATTACACGAAAATTCCAATCAATATTTTCTGTTAAAATCTATTATTAAAGTTTTTGATTTTTAAAGTTTATTTTAAAATAATGAAAGGCAATTATTCATTAAATTATTACTTAGTAATTAACTTAAGAAATTTTAATAATGTTTTTAAATCTATTTTCAATTAAAGTTTTGTTTGTTTTTACATCTAAAACCAGATTTTATTTATCTTTATAAATTTATAATTCATTTAAAATTTTCTAAATTTTTAATTTGAATTTAATTGCTTAAAAAATAGGTATCCATTATTTATAATTCACTTGATTACAAGTAGTTTTTACATGTATGATATTTTTCAGTAAACACATATGTGTGTATTTTTCCTTTCAGATAGAATGATTACAATTTGAAATGCTTTATGAAATTCATCGAGATAAAACATTTGAACTTATGAAGAAAATGTTTAAAACAAAATAACATTTTGTGATGAAAAATCAATCAACTATTGTTCCCTTCTATAATAGAATTTATTTCTCTAAGTATCGAAAATAGTCTGCTTTCAATGAAACATTGATAGTATAAAACCTGTACATTTTTTACAATGATACAATAATATTTTTTACAATAAAGCCTGTATATTTTTTACATATTTGAAAATGAATTTTAAAATATTCATGAAAGTACTAAACTTTTATATCAACATTATTTTTTCTAACAATGCCACAATGATTTAGGTACACCAAAATTTACAATTCCTTACATAATGTGTATATCTGGACTTTTTAATGGTAGAACATGAAACATGCTGTTCATGCATTTCCAAGTTTTTTTTTTTTTTTTTTATTGCATGTGAATAAGATATTTTAATACCAAAAATATTTAGTTGAAATTTTACACAGAAAGTATTTTCTTATATAAAAATGGAAGAAAAATATCATTGTTATTTTTATATATGTTTAATGATTGCATGATCCAAATGAAAGTAATTAAAATCTATATTTCACAAAATAAGCAGTATTGCTTATGACTTTTATTATATTGTAGTTTTCTATCTTGTATTTTTAAAAATAATTTCACTTGCAATGTATTTGAATATTACTATATGTGATACAAAAGCATGGTTTCATAATTTTTTGTTGTAATTTGTAAAAAAAAAAAAAAAAAAAAAAATCCGGTTTTTTCACTTTCATTTGATTGATTCAAAAATGCTTAAAAATTAAAAACAAATTTATGTATGTATATATTTTTATTTAATGTTTAACAATCCATTTTGTTAATTATGATGGGGGCTATATCTATTTCATAACAAAGAAAAAAATTCAAAATTATTTTGTATTTGTTTCATTGTGTATCAATAATTTATCACATTCTTATGAATTTTTTGAAAATTACTAATTATTAATTTAGGAACTTCAGTTACTAAACTTTAATTAATTGCGATTAACTTTTTTTAACAAATTACACTTGCTTTAAATTACAATAAAAAGTTCTATTATAATTTAATATAAATAGTTATTCTATTTATTACAGATAGATTTGGAATTTGATGTCCTGGGGCTGACTGTTTTCTCAGTACATATCCTGCATTCTATGCTCCTAGAATATTATCATACATTCAAAAACGTCCTGTTATACGGAATAAATACGTGAAAATTCAGGATGATAGCATTTTTTAGGCTGAGAATAATTTTAATACAATATATAATTACGTAGATATCTGATTCCTTGCAGCTTTATTTTTTTGAAGTATTTTCATATAAAATTTTGTTATTAAACTTTATATAGACATTAAAGAGAGGATACAAATATTATAGAAATTTTAGTTATTTTGTCAATATTTTTAATTAGGTGAAGAGGTCTTTTGAAGAAGAACAACGCTCAAAATTTTGCTGTGGTCGTAAGCAAGACCTGAATATGAAATATTTTTATGTGTGGATAGTGGATTCATTGATGTCGGATATGCAAGATCAATACATTCTTACTATAATCGATCAAGTTCTAAATTTTGCAAAATACATGTATTAAAATGCGTATTATCTTTTTTATTCTTATTTTAATTGTATTCTTATTTTGTATTATTAAACTGTCAATTAAAAAATTAAGCTCTAATATTAATATTGACGTCATAAACTTAAGAATTTCTGTACACATATTTTTATTTAATTTTTTCTATAAAAAATTGAATAAATGTTTTTCGTATAATCTTGCATTTTATTTTTAATTTCATTCATAGTTTCATTTGTATCTAAATATTTAAATATAATCTGTAAATATGTCTTTATCCTCTTGTAACTCCGAAAATTCATATTATCAATATTCAAATATAAATATTTATTTATATAAAATATTTATTTATTTTTTAAATTGTCTACAATTTGTTGTACAAATAATGTTTGTAAAAGTTAATTTTGTACTTAATGGGCCCATAGTAAACTAAACTTATAAATAAGTGTGACTATTTTTTCTTGAGAGTGTAAAACTATATATATATATATATATATATATATATATATATATATATATATATATATATATATATATATATATATATATATAAATCGATATAAATAATATAATACACACACATGACTGAACAATTTGCTTGGTAATGTATGCAATTTAAAAATCCACTATAATTATCCAAATCATTTTAAAAATGCCATATTCAATTGTACTGTTAAATTATTATTGAATAAAGAAATCATATCTTTATATTGTAATTCTCAAAAAAAAAAAATACAGTATTTCTGAAAATAAAAAATTCAAAACCTAATTTCTGCACTAAATTATCAATATAAAATCAGCAATACTTCTATAAAAGATTGAAATTCACTCTTTTTCTATCTAATTTACCCCTATAAACGATTACTTCTCTTGAAGAAGTTGTTTACCCACATCTTTCAAAAGAGTGAATTTCTATCTTAAATATTGGTTGAGTGTTGTGACAATGAAAGAGTGAAATCCACTCGACTTTTATTAAGAGTGTAAAAAATGAGAAATCGATTTTTTATTTAATTTTTTATCTTATTACATATTTAATTAGTGTCTTAATTTTTAATAAACTTTGCACATATTGTGATTTTAATCGTCGTCTGACGATTAAAATCACAATATTAAGTATATAAGTTAATTAATTTTTATTAAGATATTGAAAGTTAAATAATTAATCACCGTGAATCACACATCCAAATCTTCTAAAAGTAACACCGAGTATAAAACTTATACTGGGTGTTATTTTTAGAATATTGGATAAAAAATACTTGATAAATAATACTTGTGGAGCACAGTTAGGAAATTTCCAACTATGTATTAAGTTAATTTTTTATGGTCGCAAATATTGTTAAAATGTCCCATTATTTTTCATTAAAATTGGAAAATCAATGAAATTTTGAAAAAATGGAAAATTTCTTTATTTTTAGTCTCATATAAAGTACTTTTGTATTTGTAGTTGAACGCAAAACGAATATCTTACATTTTTCAATTAAAAATTATTTTAAAAAATTCATAATGAAAAAGATTAACTTATATATTTTGTCTAGATTCATTACTCTTTTATTGTCTTTTAAAATTGCTTATGCAAGAAACACATACAAAATGCCGACATATATTTTAAGTAGTGTTAATATTCAGAAAAATATTTCATTGAAAAGAATATTGAAGTAGAACAGATAAATATATTCCCAATATCCAACATTTGAATGATTATAGAATATTTGAATAATATTAAGTTCTATGAAAAAGATTAAAACATTTTGAAAATTAAATTTACATACATCAAATTTTTCACGATATTTCGAATTTTAATAAAGCATGTATGCATTGCACTTAATGAAAAGTAGCGATGTTTATAAATGAGAAAAACTGCAATATAAGAAAGGCTTAATAGAAGTAATTTCTTCCATAAATTCTACTTCTTATATAAAATGAGCACCTAATTAAAATTTCCTTAGAATTAAAAAAAGAAAAAGTTAAATACTTTATTAAAACAACAATAAAATTAATGGAAAAAAGTGAACATTTGTCTACAAGTACAATAAAAGTTGCACTGTATCATTTACCACAAAGCCTGTTGTAAAATGTACCGTAAAAAATTGCTATAAGAGGAAAATGTAAAATTTTTGGAAAAGTAAAAAATAGATAAAAATTTACAATAGAAAATAAAACAAAATTGGCAGTGTGAAAAGTGCTTTTAAATATTACTGTAAAATGTTTTGTAAAATATTGTACAAAAGGAGTGCTGTAAAGATTTACATCTGATTATACTGTCATCCATAATTACCAATATATTATGCTGTGAAAACTGCACAATTGCTTTTTCTAGATTTAATTCAGTTTAGAAATAAGAATGAAAATGGCAAATCATGCCTTAAGTGTCATAATACGCAATGGGAAATATATATTTGGCTTGATGGAGTTATTCTCTATAAAACGATTTCAACATGTCTTTCTACATAAATCACCGGGTTTAGGAAATCATATCATGTATTCTTAAGTACACAAGTTTTAAGGCAGCATCACTTGTAAAATACACTTCCTGATAACTGCGGTCACAGTTTGAGAAAGCGGACGAGAATGAAGAAAATGGGGAAATTTTCGCACCTAAATGCTTCATTTTTGAAGCGTGAATCTATCTACCTCCTCAAATGGCGAAGCTTCTTATCTTCTCCACTTATCTTCTTGTATTTGACACATGTTATCACCGTTCGATAATTTCAGTTTATTGAAAGTACAGTGATAAAGTTCCTTAACATTCCATCAATAAAAAATGTACATGACATTAAATATATATTTACACCAATTAAAAATAAATTTTTCCTCAAATAATTGTGTTGTGTGTTTAATATATATGAAGTATAAATATGTATAGTTAATGATACGAAGGTACATGAAGTAAAAAATTCATTTTTATTACTTATATTAATTAAATAATTTTACTCGTAAGTAACTAAATATATCATTAATTAATATATTAATTAATTAACGATATAAATTATTGTAAAGTTTTTAAACAGGATCAATTCAAAAAATTAAGTAACTAGAAATGCCCAAATTAGAAAAAACAGTTTTTTAATAAGAACAAGTTTGATTTGGTCATTTCTTCCAGCACGAGGGCAAACGAGAAAGCGAACTTAAAGTTTCTAAACTGGATCCCGAACCACAACAAACATCGAAGGCCCATGCGTTATTTGAATCCACAAACTATTAGAACCCGAAACCACGGCTACCATTTCGGCTCTTCATAAGGGCAAAAGTACGTAAAAACGAAGGGAAACAAGGACAGGAATTAAAATGGAAATAAGAAGCACACATAGTTATGGTAGGCGGTCCTCGGATATCATCTTAAGGTTTGGAATATTCGACTATCACCAAGTGCCGAGTAATTTTGAATGTATTCCAGTTAAAAAAAAATCAGAAGCAAGAAAACTTTGCGTAATAATACCATAAAAATGTAAAACGAGGAAGATAGGAATAGAAAACTTGCTCTTTCTTATCTGTGAAACAAGGGACACGAGGAAGGTGTTTCGAATTTATAAACGTAGATTCTTCAATAAATAATAACATATTTTTTCAATATGAAATTTCTTTTTATTATTTTTATCTTTATTTCTCTTTTTTATAAACTTCTTTCCTACAATTTTTCCGTTTTTAACTTCATTTTTATTCATCAAAATTTTTCTATTGTTTTGTTTTTCTCTTGTTCTAGATAGAGCCTGCAATATGAGGTGTGCTGCTAACTCCATTACTCCAAATTGAACCATATTTTTAATGTCCATTGCTTTTCTTTAAATGATTCCCCATTTCTCCCGTTCTTACTCGATTTTATTTCTAATTTCTAAAAATTCTTTTCTGAATTATTGGGCATATTTTGTTTTTATTTTAGGGTTTAAATTATTCTCTTAAAAATTTGTAAAGGAAATCTGCGTTGTTAAATTAGTTATTACTTAGTTTTTACTTTAATCAAAAAATATATTTTAGGTTTTCTAATTATTGCTTTTCACATGGTATTTCAACGTACATTTTTATGTTTTAATTAATAATATATGCCTAGAATTGTTTCAGTGACAGTATTCGACTCAATACTTTGGAAATTTGTAACTGACTCCTTCGGAATCAATGTCAAACTTGTGCGTCTGTAGGAGAGAGAGAGAGAGATTTTAAAATTTCAGTAAGCATCAATAGTATGGATCCATTAGTGTAAAAGGCTTCAACAATATTTATTTTTCTAACTTTTGAACAATTCTTAGAAACAATTCTTGATGCTTTATGACGTAGTCTCTGTTTCCAGTTTAAATTAGTATATTTTATTCTTAGGTAGCAGTCTTCAGTTGATGAAACAACAAAAAAGCAATAATTTTAAAAAATACCACATACTTTATTGAAAAGTTTCAAACAACATGCCCAATGTTCCAGGGAATAAAACATCAATAATATAGCAGATAATATAAATCGGGACTTTTTTTAAAATAATGAACAAGGATTATAAAAACAAGCTAATTGAATTTGATGCCGTACAATGGACAACATAATGCATTTCAGTCGTGCATAAAATGGTCTATTGATAAAAGGGGAAGTGAGCCATATAGGGTAAAAGATCTAAACCCCGAAAAATTTTTCTAAACGTTGCAGGTAAATATACCCAGAAGCGCAGATATCCATCTCACATTTTTGAAAAATGCTCCAAAAAAGCTCACTACATGTATGGAAAGTGCTTGATCATCTTGAACGGTGATATATGGTTCCTCCCAAACTACCTGTCAGTTTAGGGAGGCTCAGCAGCTTCATGTAAAGCTCAACAAAGGCGTCGCTTGTCGTGGACAGTGAGTGTTAGGGTGAAAGGAATTCATCCTCACTCGGTTGCTGGATACGAGTCTTACGGCCGTTGTGATGCAACCAAAATGCTTCAGTTTTTAAGGAAGTGGAGGATGCCATCACTCCTGATCCAGTGTTCAAATTTAGTACAAAGCGCTGGAGATAGGTGAGTATTCCAAACCTGTGCCAACCTTAAGGGATAGTTCAGGGCTTCCCTACATTGTTATGGGAGGGGAAGAATCAGTCCTCTGCTACTGGTCATACCGGTCTTAGTGATGAGTAACTTGTTAAGGAGTCAACAGTTT